>CP092095.1:14122228-14237228 GCA_029203775.1 Neoneuromus ignobilis | reverse complement strand
TTATTTATTTGTAAACAAATTCTATGGCATTAGTAATAGAACACAATTTCACTCATATGACCACCACGACTTTGCTTGATAGTGCATTCGTGTAGTCCAATTTTTAGACACTCTTTCACATAATTGTGGTCCAATTTTATGAATTACAGGTTCAATGTTTATTTTTAATTCTTCTATAGTTTGTGATTTATCAGCATAAATCAATGATTTCACATAACCCCACAAAAAAATCAATGAATTTAAATCACATAATCTTGGTGGCCAATTGATGGATCCATTTCGTGAGATAATGGACTCATTAAACTTTTATTTCAATAAATCTATTGACGTTTTTACAAATTCCTAAGCGTTGTTAAAGTGTTAATTGTTCCATGATAATTTGCCAAACTATACTTTGTTGAAATACCAAAATGAGGTTAAAAACAAATCAAACATGGCTGCTACCAGCTGTCAAAGTTCTGACTTTCTTATTGAAAAATCCTATACATAATATTAGGTTGGCAAGTATCTCCCTTCCGCTTTTTTTTTTTTTTTTTTGTACATAGCTGCGATGTATATATATAAATGTCCCAAAGAGTGTCCCAAATAAGACTAAATGTTAGTAATGATAGTAAGCAAATAAATGTATGTCTAAATCCTCCAGTTTCATTTTGTCCACTCTACCCAATTCGATGAAAAGTTTGTATTTATTATAGAACATTTAAATACAATTAACAGAAACATAAGTGACTAGTAAGGACGTACATCCAGAACTGTTCCATTTAGTTTCGTATCTGACTAGTTACGCTTATGATCATAATGTACATCGCCATAAAACTATAATTAAATATTATATTTATGTACTCGTAATATCTGAACGCGAGACACTAAAGTCCCGCACGACAATGATTTTGTCTCCTGTAATTACTACATACTGACAAATATAACATAGAAACGTATATAAATTCCATTGAAATAATTATCTGAAAATTAGTATGAAGTACAATAAACAATCATCAGCGTGATTTCTATTATATACATATTTTTTTGTTATTTTTACGTGTACATAGTTTTACTGTAAATAATGGTTATAATTGTTAAAGCGAGTCAAATGGTAAATTGCTTCTGTTATTATTATATAAGAGTATGTTTTAATGAACAGGGAAGTCAAAGATGCCAACTTTCTTAAATGGTTCATTATTGTGATAATAACATCGTATGTGCAAGGTACATAAAGTATACAATAAGTGATAACGCTTGCGTGATCAAATAGCAAACCATTTGTAAAGTTTGATGAATGAACGCAGTAATTTTTTTATTCACATATGTTCATAGATATATGTAATTACTCTATGGAAAGTTATTGCAGATATGTTGATTTGTTGGATATAGACGATTAATACCTCTTACGTTTACTTATAATATTATATGCTTGTTTCATAACACATCATTCTTTATTTAAAAAATACCTTTGATAAACACCCATCAAGATTTACAGATATTTTAATCTTTTAAATTCTTTTTTGTTAAGAAATATGATATCCAAATATCTATTTTCATATTAAAATTCCAACAAATTAATGATATTGATAGTCCCTAAACAATATATCTTTAATAAATATCAAGTGAGAGTTTTAAATTTATTAAAATTAAAATTTATCAGATAAATCAAAATCATTATATTGAATTTTTTCAATTTGTTATCTAATATTTTTATTAGTTATAATTTTTTTCATACATTTCACAAATTATTTTCGTATTTTTTGAATTATCTCTTCATACATTTTTTAATAACATGGAATTTTCAAAAATGCAAATTCTCAAAACATATTTTTAATCATTACCAATTCAATAAAAATGAATTTGAAATAAAGTTGTTGTACTCTATGATTAATACTCTAATAATTTGTCATCTCTATTAAATATTTAATTTCAATATTTTATAAAAATAATATTGAATGAATTTTAATTGTAGTTCTATAAAACAATCAATATATGAAAGAAAACTCGATTTTCATTATCAGAAAGAATTACAATCACCTAAAATTTCAATAATCTTAAACCAGAGTAAATGCATATGTCATTAGTTCTATAGTTTTAGAATAATTGAACAATTCACGACAAAGTGTGACTACGGCACCTTCCACAACGTGAGCAGTGAAAGGAAACAGATGGTGTCACACTAACAATTAAGTTGAAATTAAGCTCCCTCTTTTATTCGAGTCAAGCTCGACTGATCCCCTAAAATTTTGCACCCTATATGTAATCAACATTATTTATATGTAACATAACGTATAAAATCGCTCCCATCGATGTTTATTGTGTATAGAAATAATACAATGTTCAGTTTGAGATAATTATTTATTTAGTGTAGTATTCCAGTAGTTAGCACACACATAACACACAGTGGGGCAAATTCACATAGATAAAATTTAAGATTATCTGATTATACGTAGCTCTCGACATGGGGCTAATTTTTTTTTATAATGTGGCCGGTTTCGAACAACAACAGACTAGTATTGAGAATAATTTTATTTAAATTTCAGAGCAATCATTAGTTTTAATATTATATAGGTGTTTTTTTAAGTGTGATAGAACTTTAAACTGAATTCCTATCGAAATTTCTACCTAACTTAAAAAAACGCTCTTTATATATTTGTTTGTATATATATATATATAATTATTTTTGATTTAATAATAATCATTTTATATATTTATTAATGAAAATATAATTGATTCTAAAAAACTTAACAATTAATTAATCATAGTAGTTTAAAAAATATTTCTTATAATTGATATTAAATATAAATTTAAACTATTTTTTCAACTTATAGAAAATTTACTTTAACACAAATACTTGCCCCAACACTACAAAATTTTATAAAAGTATTCAATAATTATTTTTTTACAAATATGTACTTTAATGGACATCGAGTCATTAAATTATTCTATTATAAAATCTTTCTCTTAAATTTTATAATGCAGTACTTTAACGGTGATAGTATAGCCATTTAATATTAGGTCTACCGAAAAGTTCTATCCGTTTTTGAATTAAAAATAATACAATTTTAATATATTTATTAATATTAACTGAACAATATAATTTTTCCTTCGTTACTAATGACCTCTTCCCAACGTGATGGTAATTTGTAAATTCCATTTCTGTACAATGACTCATCTTTGAAACTTGAGATGACATTATCGGACAGAACTTTCTAGTAGACCTAATATATATCAGTGAATAAAGTGC
The DNA here is from genome assembly GCA_029203775.1 of Neoneuromus ignobilis. Classification (NCBI taxonomy): domain Eukaryota; kingdom Metazoa; phylum Arthropoda; class Insecta; order Megaloptera; family Corydalidae; genus Neoneuromus; species Neoneuromus ignobilis. Next base: position 14,233,999 of record CP092095.1, on the reverse strand, counting down.
TCAGAAAGTGATTATTGAACATTTTTATAAAATTCATTAGTATTAGGGTGAGAGTTTAATTTATGTTATAATATAAATTTAAAATTATATATCTATGAAAAGTGTAAGATTCTCCATAAGTCCGAATATAATTAAATTCATTATTAAAAATTTTTTTTTGGAAAAACGTGAAGCCCGTCTCTGTATTACAAATATGATTCGTATTATATTTAGAGAAAGGGACATGACGTATATTCATATAACAGTTAATATTCATTTTAAATACCTGTATCAGATTAGCAGTGTGTGATAATCAGCAATAACACACTTCCTGTAGCCACACCGGCCAAAACTGTATTCACGCTTTATGATATTGTTACTAAACATAGATTTCTCAGAGATCGTTGTATATAAAATTTACAAAGTTATCATTATTAAAATTACACGATTATTTGAATACTAAAAAGAGTCTTATTAAACTGATAGACGAGGTGATTGAACGAACTAGTGAACATTTACTTTCTTTACAAAAATTTTCGATCTCGTTGAAATGGAAACGCGGGCATTAATTACTATTAATTGCGGATTAATTGACTATTCAGTACATAACACGTTTATTTCAATTCAGTACGATCTATTATGACATTCGAATAATTTGCCATTCTAAATCGACATAAACGAGGGATTTATTCGTTTATATTTAAAATGAAAGCATTCATCGCTTAAATAGGGCTGAATAATTTTGATTTAAATGAATATCGCCATCAATCGTATATTTTTCAATAGTAATGTTTGTTTGAATTTTTAAAACGTTTCTAATTAAAACTAAATTAAAATTCGTCTTAATTGCAATAGGCAAAAATATCTATATACCTCTCTATCCTAATTATCTATGTATTTATTTTTTCATATACATATATATATATATATATATATATATATATATATATATATATATATATAATCCAAATTGTTAAATAAAAATAAATAGAAAATATACTGTAAATAACAATACCACAAATTAAATTCTGAAGGAAATTGAAAATCAATCTTATATTAATTCAAACTTTTATTTTATCTCTATTTTTATTCTGAAAAAATAATCAATTTTTACTATCTTGGAAGTAAAAGAACTTAAGACTCAGTGTAATTATTTTTATTTAATATTAAATCAAATTTATTTTAAAAATGTTATTAAAACGTGTTATTATTTTTAACTACTTTTCATGAATTTCTTCATATAAAAAGACAGTTTCTTTGAATTACTGTTTACTTTCTTTTACATGATAACGAATACAAACTCATTTTTTTATTTAATAGTTTTTTGAAAAAAATTCGTAATAAAATTATATTTAATTATATATGAAAAATTTTGTAACTATTTTTTAAAAATAATGTTATTTATTTCATATTGATAAAATATAAACATTTATTTTTATACACAAGAGCATACGTTTACATTGTGTAACATTTTTATAAAACAATTATATTTTATTTTTAGAAAAATCATTAAAAAGAAATACATAATTCTTTGCTACCACCAAAATCAACTAGTTTAAAACATTAATCTCCATATAATCCTCTAATACATTTGGATTAAAAAGTTGTTGTTAATTTAATTTTAGTAACACAAACAATACATGTTTTTATCTTTATCAGATAGTTTTTAAAGTCTAAATATAAATATAATTAAAAACTCTTGTTGAGATACAAACGATCTACTTGTTTTTCCAACACTCAATAATTTTTTAGTAGTTTTGTTGAAATTATTTCTTGATAAAATTATTTTTACCTTTGTTTATACAAAATTAAAGAATTTTAAATAATTCAAAATATAATATTTGTTTCATATAATTATTTATGATTTTCTAAAAAATTTATATATAGTGACTCATACTACTTTTGGAAAATTCGCAAAAAATATTTTTCAATTCATGATTTTGAAAAAATAATAATAACAATCATAGTCACGAGGTTCATAGTCACGAAATCATTAACTGTTTTAAAAGAATATTAAAAAAGAAATTGTCATTAAAATGATATCCTATTTAAAATTTCTACAAAGAAATTTTAAATAGGATAATAATAAATTTTAAATTTCTGTAAAGTATGTGGATATGAGACTGTATGTGTGTGTTTATATACATGTATCAAATTATTAATTTACATTATTATACAATTATAAAACCAACACTCTTTGGATAAAGCACATTTTACTGTACTGGACATTTATTATTTGTCAAATTTCATTCCTAAAAAATATTTTTTTATTAAAACATTTTTTTGAAATTTTTATTTTTATTAAAAATATTTGTTTACTCATTTTATTAGTTCTGAATTGCTCTGTATTATTTTATTAACAATTATATATATATATTGGCAAGTAAAAATATATGTAATTAAATTTAAATTAAAAGAAAATTTTGCTGAAATTTAGTTGTGTTCATACACACACACACACACACTTATATATATATATATATATATATATATATATGATTAGTAAATTCGAAGAACATAAATTATGTTACTAATTTACTCAAATGTTAAATTTATTTACTTGTTACATCCACAAATTACAATAAACACAGACTACACAAAAGAAGAAACACGATCGAACGTAGCCTTATGACATGGTCTGTGCTCACGACATGTGCTCTGAGTACAACTTACAAGATGCTATCAGCCTGGGAACACTTTGCACTCATTTACTGGATTTAATTGTGGCTAAACACTGGCCGATTTTATATTCGTAGCAGGTGAAATATTGCCCTGCACGTATTTATGCCAGATACGTAGATAACAATCCATATAAAATCATAACATTAAGTCTAAACACAATTAAAGCAGAATAAAAACAAATTAACATTTTTAATTAAGTTAGATAAATAACTATATAAGAATTAGTGTATATAACAGACATATCTGGTCTGTTATAGAAGGAGACGGTCATTTGTAGTTCACTGGCCGGTTCTGGTGTAACAATTTTCAAATAGTTAATGTAGTCCATTAAAAATCAGTATTTTTATGGAATTAACAAACAGACTATAATAAAAATATCAGAAAGGAAATAAATGTATCGTTACAATAACACTCGACAAAAATTAATAAAACACAAAAAAATAATAATAGTATTTAAATTCATATTGTATTTTTTTTATTTAATTACAAAATCCATTGTGATGTTTGGTTAATTGTATTATTAAGATAGATATATTATAGAAAGAAATGAATTTGAATTATTAATGTGTATGTATTCTTATGTACGTTTATACCTACTTCAAATAATATTTTGTATAAACTGAATTTCATCATACTTTTTTTATTTTCCATTTAATTAATATGTATATACAACAGGAAATGAATAAAAAACTCAATATATCATTTAATGAAATAAATATAAAATACATAGATAAAAAATTGTTCATATTGTCATTCATTGATTGGAAATGTTTTTACCTATTCATTACAATAAAGGAAATAATCTATTTTTATGATAACTTAATTGTTATTGTTAGTCGACTCGACCATCAATAACATTTATAATTGTAAACATATTAATGACATATGGTACTCATTTTATTAATCAATAAAAAAATTGATCAAAATCTAATTCCTATTTATAATTTAATTATACGAAAAGAACAGAAAGTCTGATTGTAAAAAAATATATTTAATGAGATTTTCGAACATTTATTCAAATTAATACAGAAATCTATAAAATTATTTATTCACGCGTTTATATGTTTAATGTTTATTAAAATCATTGACCGAGAGAAATATTTTTATTTTGAATTTAAAAAGTTACTATTTTTTGTATAATAAAATTTATTACTGACTTACAAATTTGCTTAATAAAAATACATACACACACACACACTCACATATATATATATATATATATATATATATATATAAAAGAATTTATTTTAAATTTTTATTCATATTTAAATAAGTTGTAATTAATTTTTTATTCATTTATATTTTAATAACGACTTTTTACACATGTATCGCTTTTGTAATGTCACATTTCTACTTTTTGTCATCATTTTATTAAGTAATTGTATTATATATATATATATATATATATATATATATATATATATATATTAGACAATTAATACATATATACATAAATTTATATACATATGTAGATGTAATTCAATAGATGACCTTCTAAGATACCGATTTGTTTCTTGGAAAAAGAATCTTTAACTCCTGACACAAAATACCAATCGACAATATACGATATTATTATGTCTTTATATGTAAGTTATAATTAAATTTAAATTACAATTTGTTCAATGTCAATATTATAGAACATTTCGCACATTTTTTGCGTGTATAAAAAAATATCACAGTCATTAATTCGTATTGATAAAAAAACGTGATATATAAATTGCTTCTATTAAATTGGTTGAATTCGTTTTGCGGAGTATTTATGCAGATGAAATAAGTAGTTAAATACATATGCTCTATTTTTATATTTATTATTAGACGAACCTATTAAGGATTATAAAAAGAAAATCGACTTAATGTTGTTTCGTACGATAGTGTATTAATTGTCAATGGTCGAGTTTTAGTATTTATTTTTGTTATTTTATTGCCATGATATGTATTTAAAAATCATAGTCATTTTTAATGGATGACAATTTATAACATAATCTTATAAAATTTCCACGAAGTCTATTAATTGAGATTTTAAAATATTTTTCTATTATTTTATTACACATTTAAATGGATAGCAGATATTTGTCTCGGATAATTAGTTAATCAGACTGGATATTTTTCCAGTTTATCCAATTTAAGTTTAACTCAAATTTTAAAAACTATGTTTTATAATAGATATTTATTATTAACTAAAATGTTAGAAAAAATATATTAAAGTAATTAATAACGAATAATTTTTTTACGCTTTTTACGTGCATAATTTTCATTTTTAATAGAAATTTATATAAAAAATATATATATAAACAAAAATGTCAATTTTTTTATTAAGAATAGTAAGTTTTTATATGCTAGTGTGTTCATTATGCATAAAAAATGTTCACATATTATTAATTATAGATGAATATCATAGGTTATTGAACCATCGTTTTTGAACAGTAAGAAGAATTGTAAGATAACTGTAGACTTGTGTAGTAGCAAAGAAATAAATTAATTAATTGTGTACATTTGTCATTTACATGTTTATTTTTTTGTAATTATTTGACATCTTGATTAATCGAACTATCATTCGTCTGTCTGTTTATTTATACACTTTTTAAATCTCATATCGATAATATTCGTAAGAAACATATTATTCATATTTATATTTCTGTGTTACTAGTGTATATATAAACCATCAATCAGTAATAAAAAAAGAAAAAAACACTTAGACTATTCAACGAATGTTCATGCATATTTATGAAACATCCATTTATCTAATAACTAAGCAAAGCCAAAAATACTAACGATAATAGCTAATCTTTGCCTCCGTTTAACATTAAACTATTCCGCATAATGTTGTCTCTGAAGTGTATCAACACATAAACGCCCATTTAAATACGTAATTACAGAACAATACTATATATTCTCTACTGTATCTAATTTTAATATGAATATTATACATTTATGGCAATCTCAATACATCGTACCAAAGTGAAACAACGCTAGTAGAGAATTACCAAAAGTGATAGAACTGTCTCTTGTCAGTTGAAGACATTTGAATACTTTATTACCGCACATACATAATTTGCTACTGTGTTACATTCAAGTTAAGCACTGTTATTCAAGACAATAATTGTGACAAAGGTATAGAAAGCTTAAACTGTTTGTATGTTGCCATCTCCAGACATGAAGACAATCAAACAGTGTTTAACTGTGTTTAAGTACAAAGGGTGTATAATGTGGGGAAATGGAGTATTCAGTATAAAGTGAATGAGGTGCTTTTTGGCCAACTCGAATGAATATTTAAGCTGTCTGATATCCATGTAAACAGTATTAGATTGACGTTTAACTGTATTATTTTTTTATCAATTAATTCATTTTTAATGAAGATAAACGGTGATCACGTCAAGTACCAACAATAAATCATTGATTTTTACAAAGAATGAAATAGACTGTATCAAAACGTACTCGTTTTGTATAAATAGTTAAATTGCAATTATATAGAATGATTTGATAAACAGATAACTCTATTCAATTATATTTATTATGGAAATTAAATTACTCTACAATTATTTAATAATTTTTAATTTGTTTTACAAATAAATTGTAATAAATTTCTCTAATATATTTTTTAATTTTAAATACTCTTTATACAATATGTATATATATATATATATATATATATATATATATATATATATACATACATGATTTTCCAAGTTTTACAATAAGCATTTCAGAAGTTTAAATGGAAATAAAACAAAAAGTATTTAATTAATTAGTTAATTTTTTTATTTATTTTTGAGCATATTCTATGGCATTAATGATGGAACACAATTTTACTCATATGACCACCACAACTTCCCTTGACATAATGCATTTGTTTAATCCAATTTTTAGTCACTTTTTCACATAATTATAGTCCAATTTTAGAATTAAACGTTCAGTTTTTATTTTTAATGCTTCTGTTTTTTGTGACTTATCAGCATAAACCAATGATTTCACATAACTCCACAAAAAAAAATCCAATGGAGTTAAATCATATGATCTTAAATGATATTGATGGATCTATTTCGTGAAATAATGGATTCATTAAACTTTTGTTTCAATATGTCTATTAACATTTTTACAATTTCTAAACATTATTGAAGTGTTAAACGTTCCATGATAATTGTCCAAATTATACTGAGTTGAAGTGGCAAAATGAGCTTAAAAAAAATTCAAATATAGCTGCCAGCAGCTGTCAAAGTTCTGATATATCTGTTAGTCTTTATTTACAAAAAAAACATGCTATATAGCTGATGAAATTTGAAAGTAATTTTAAATTGTAATCACTTATCAAACTATCACCTTAAAAAGTAAAAAAATGGATATTACTTCAAACTGAATATATTAAACACATGTTTAGAACAAGACATCTACATTATCTAATAAAAAAATCTCTATATATTATATTTTTGTGTATTTCTTATGTTTACTTAAAGATCTGATCTCGACAACTGAACCACTTACTATACATACAATTATACATATTATTATAATAATTGCATATTTGTGCGTGCATATGTCACAATTCCTTAACCGTAACATATAAATTAATATTACAAAAATATACTAAGTTTTTGTATAATATGTACAGGTACACATACATATATATATATATATATATATATGTGTGTGTGTGTGTGTGTGTGTGTGTATACTAACGTATATATATATATATATTTATAGAAGTTTAATTAAAATATAAAAAACAAGTTGCTACTAATATAATTGTATACTAACTCTTGACCACTTAAATAGTTATTATGATTGATTGTAACGGACTGAAATGGAAGTAAACTAATTTAAATTATTGTTGAAAAAATGATATCTGAATACTACTTTGTATTTAAAAAATGGTTTAACTTTTCAATACATACATTAAGTAATTGACGTCACAAGTTAGAAGAATAAAAACAAATAAATCGATAATTGTATTGAACAACCACAATTCTATTGATCTTAATATTTTTGTTTAAGGTTCGTTGGATTATCTACATAAAATAAAAAAATTATGACAAGAATTCGTTGTTTTGTCAATAAATCATTTATCTTAAAAACATATTCACAATATTTACATATTTATTAAAATGTATTAATTTTCAAACAAATATGAATTCAGTTTTAATTTTAAAATAATGATATATTAATCATATTTTGTTTATAATAAATCACATATTGAACAAAAAATCTAAAAAATCAACTTTTTTCCCTCTCATTTTAAAATAAATTAATTTATTCAAAAATTAAAATACTGTTTATTTTATATCTTGTTTAATTTCTATTTTTATTCAAACGCTCTATTAATTAAATATTTGAATTTATAAACAACTATCTATTTGAAATAATTTTCTAATTTAATAAATTTGATATCATAATTACTTTTGTACACAAATTTTATTTATCAAAATTTTATATGCTTTCACAATTTTTCACGAATTTAAATAAACATTGAATATAAATTATTGTTGCCAAAAATCGTGTAGTATTCTACACGATTAAATCGTATTTTTTTTATTATCAATATTACCTTGTTTTATTATTCTGTTATCAATTAATTTCCAAAAACAGCCATTTAATTTAAATTAATCATTCTAATTATTTCTTTAAAATTCTCATTTGTATTCAATTCATTCCTTTCATTCTCTTATCTTATTAGAATTAGTAATGGAACTTTGCTTTTTCCGTATTACATCTTAGGTGGTCTTATTTGTCTGGTTCCATTTTTATATCATGTTCTAGTTTAAATAAAAAGATTTTAGAATGAATGATATATTTATTTAATTATCTATCAATTTTCAGAATAATAATAGAACATAAATACGTATGTATTTATCTATGACAAAAAATGGTATAAAAATTTTAATATACACTAAATATTAAATTTCTATAAAAAATAATCATATAATTACATACAAAAAATTAAAAGTGTTAAGTAAAATAGTATTATTTAATATTTAAATTGTTGTACTGAAATTTCATAACAGTTGTCTTTCTATTCTAATATTTCCATCCATGAACTAAACTTTCTTGACATTTTAAGACTATGCTAATCATCATCCGATGCAGTCAGGCTACGATAAATACAGGCATTTTACAGTCCAGGGAGCAAGAAGACGCACGTTTAAACATTTCTACCAATGTGACGTTGTTAAATAATTATAAAACGAATGAAATAGAGAGCATCTATATTATTTAAATAAAATCTCTTCGTCGCAACGGCTCGTAGTTCTATCTGCTTTCAGAGATATTAAGATCGTTTATGTAGCCAAGAACCATTATACAAGCTACATAGGAATATATAAGTTGAGATGCACGCAAAATTAATGTTTATACTTGGTAAACAATTCATGGTTTTTGTATAAAGTACGAACAGATAATTATAAGTTTAGAACTTGATATTTATATCTCTGAAAATAAAAATTCATGAGCGTTAAATCAGTGTTATTTGAAAATGTATAATTTTTTATCTCCCTAAATTAACATTTCGTGTTTGTATTTTAATAATACATTTAATTTGTTTATCTGTGCGAACTGTGAATAACTGAATTATAATGAAAACAGGCTTTACTGTCCAAACATGAAAAGTATATTAAAACACATAAAATACTGACTCTATGTGAAGATTGTATGATTCAGTTGTGTTCACAGGACAATTACAAATGATCCTTTCTAGATTTACAAAATGAAGAAGAAATTCACAACTAATTTTTTCAGTCATTTTATTTGATTTTCTTTTTAAGAACAAATACTTGTATTGTTACTAATATTTGATTATTTATTTTTAATTACTTATTGATTATACATATTTAATCTCCATTTTAGTTAAATATTATCTTTTTAATCTGGTCTTTAAATCGTTCATTGGAGAAAATAGTAATTTGAAAATCTTATATAAAGAGAATTATAAATTGGAACAAAAAATAGTTTAATTTATTAAAAAAAATATATTGAATAATTGATAAATGTTTGTGTTCAAACTTGTTAATTTCAAATATATCTGCTATTTTTATTCCGTACCTGACAACATTTATAAAATATTAAAATCGTTTTAACAATTGCAAATTGATATGAATCATAATGATTTTTTAATGCATCCGTAACAAACATACTTAATATTACACTAAAATCGAGTATAAAAAATCCAAACTAACTCTAAATATAAAATCATTGAAATTGGTCATTACAGCATATTAAATTCTAGAAAAAATGCACCCAGTATAAAAAAATGACCAGACGTCGACATAATTATACACATAGTGAACATTGTCAAATAATACAAAATAAACGACAAAACGCGATACACAAACAAGTTTTATTAATTTCACGAAGACAATTTACAACAAATCACTCGTATTTAGTTATAAGGATAATTAATATATGTGGTACGTTGAGTAACGAATCGGTCGACTGTCAAAGCAGTTCGTTTATTTAACAATGGGTAACGCGGCACGAAAGCGAAGTCAACTAGCGTACAAAATGGCGTTTTTCTCACCACTTCCGGTGTGCTGCCGGCTTCCGGTGGTCACCGAGCGCAATCGTTATTGTTAATCACAGGTGGGTGATATCGTACACCGACTATGTTTCATACAATACCTCGTATGTCGTATACACTTGCACAGTAATGACCAATTTGCGTTAAATACGTCAGATTTGCATGTTCCGCAGAAACGATGTAAAATTCATATTTGCAGAAAAATCATGTTTCAATCGGCTGATAACACATAGTACAATATAGTTGAATATTGAAAGAAAATAATAAATATTTATGTTAATAGTTGACTCTTGTAGCGTTTTTAACAAATTTGGAAATGAAATTATTTCCATTGTTGATTTTAGAGACTCATCCAAATGTGACGTCTAAATTTGTGTTTTATTAAAAAGAAACTATACACATGTTTCTTTTTAATAAAACACAAATCTAGACGTCACATTTGGATAACCCTTTATTTCAATATCTAGTTTTGGTCATGAATGTTCTATTTAAATACACATCAATAAACTTTCCTCTTTCAAAGTTTATTAAATAAACCATGTTACTTAAATTGAAATTATTGTACATTTTGTTCTACCCAAATGATTAATATGTAAATGTTGAAGTTTCACTTTAAATCACTCTATATATTATATATAAAAAGAAAATAATATTTTTTCTATTAATATTAAAATATTCTTTAATTCGTATAATATTTCATGTACACAACGTAATGTTGTTGAATTTTGCAAACTACATTAATTGACGGTATGATTGCATAGTAAAATTCAAAACGCCAAAACTTTGAAATAATAATTAGCTATAGATACACAAAACTATTTTCGTCGTTCTTAAAGGCAATGAACATGTCAAATAAGAGAACATTATTGCCGTTATACGTATACTAGGCGCACTTAAACTAAACACCCTCTACCATTAGAGATCCATTAAACTCATTAGTCTAAATTACAGTTGAAAAGTACTAATTGATGGCGGTAACGAAAGCCGTGAAGTGAAGTCTCCGTGCTTCTTACAAATCAATTACAATTACAACATTCAATTTGAAAACCCGAATTGTGTTTATCGACGTACCTTTTTTTAAATACAAATTGAAGCTAAATTGAATTCTGAGTAGTTGAAAATATTTTCGTTTTATTGTTTGTTTTAATTGAATTTTGTTTATTTTCCCTGTTAACAAATATCAAAATCGATTTGCAAAAATAAATAATATTATTCACTAAATTGATATTTCAATCGAATTTTAATAATCAGTTATTTTTTTAACCAAAAAATATTATATAGTAAACATTAAGTTATTAAATTAGAATTGAAAATAAAAACAGATACTCATTTAAACTTCTTCTATTTTAAATAAAAAATAGCAAAAGTAATAATAATAATAGGAGTATATATAGGGTCATCCAAATATAGGCGTCACATTTGAATGACCCTATATTTTTATTAATTTCACTTAAAAAATAACTTATAGAATATTTCATTTACAAACATCTTATTATAGAAATTAAATAAATTACTTTTAACTTAAATATCTAGAAGATTAATAAAATGGATTGTTTATTACAAAAATAAAAAATATTTATTTCATAATAAATTTATAAATATCGTTAAGGTATTTATTTAAAAATTACTATTTTTGAATGAATTTTTTCTATAAAATCATTTTTACAAAGAAAATATTTATTTCAAATGTCATTCTAGATATTGAATATTTTATATATATATATATATATATATATATATATATATATATATTTGTGTGTGTGTGTATTTTAATATAAATTTAATTTCAGGTAATATTTAGAAAACAATTTTTATTATTTTTTAATAATAACATATTGTATATGTCTATAGTACAACTTGAATTCCGTATAAATGTGTTCTTAGCAAGGTTTAAACTGAAAATAAATACTGTAAATAAAAAATAGTGCCACAAAAAAGCATACACATTTAATGTCAAAACGACCCATCATTTAATCCATCCATCTGCTACATACACATTTTTTATACGCATACAAACCATCCACAAATGTACATTTATAGTTCTCATAATAAATTGGCTCGGAACATCACGTAAAATATGATTAAATACTAAAAGTATTCAACAATTCCTTTTACTTATCTCATACTACCAATGATAGCTTTAAACTTTAACTTTTACACTCGCTCAAACCGATACAGGACAACAAAGAACAGATAACAACCGCAGAACTCAATTGCCTGTCTATACGAGAACAAACTGACTATGTCATTTTGTCATTATAAACAGTCTATGAGTTAAATTACTGCACATTGTGTATCATTATAATAAAAAGTTAAGTTAGGTTATTCCTTTTTTAGAAATATGGCGTTCGGTGTGTTCTCGGATTGGTCAGTTGTTGGATCGCAGCCAGGGTTTCACGATTGTCGGCCGAACAAAACAACGTTCGCTACGTTCTTTATTTCATCTACACTGCAAAGACTTCTTAAAGGTAATTATATTCCATTCCAATCGAACATATCGGGCACACGGCGCAAGCAGGACAGTCTTCGACGTCCGCACGATACGAAACCGTCCAGCTTGTTCGCCGTTCGTTTCAGATATCTTCAACATTACACAGAATGTTGTAGGTGCACGGGTCGCTATCATCGCAAACTATGTATTTAGTTTTTATTTAATGTCATATCGTGAAAATATCATTTTGTTAGAGTGGTCAATTATATACTGTTTCTACGCTCTCTCGCAGCGTTTCTTTTTTTCTAGTATACGCGGACCTCAATCGCAGATAATTCTCTGGCATTATTTCTTGATATCATCAGTCTATGATGTTTCAGCAGACGTTCAATATTATTATTCTGAAAGGGGCCATTAGAAGTTAATTGCGAAACGTGGTTTAGACTTTTTATTCTTTCTTTTTTTTTACTTTGGGTTCAATTTGAAACACGGCGATTGCTTAAATTTTCTATTAGCGACTTTTAGAGAAACAAAACTCTTCCGTTTTTTTAATAATGCTACACAGAATAAAGTACTGCTCTTTTTCTATCATCGTAGTTAATTGTTCTTTTTAGTTTTATTGTTGTTTTATTCTGTTTTACAATTACCGAACAATTACTTTTCTATATCTGAGATATAATAAAAGATATGCAAAGGAAGTTAACTGCAAATGTATTTAACTTGAATTATTATATACTTTCATGCAATACATTTTTATTTTTATTTTTTATTGCATTTGAATTACGAAAAATATATAAATCAAGGTTGATTATAGGTATTTTTGTACTTGTAATTGTCTTTTTAATATATATATGTGTGTGTGTGTGTGTTGTATTAAATATATACCTAAAAGTATCTCAACGCATTCATTAACCTATATATTTCTTTTTTAACACTAGATATACCAAAAATTGATATAAACCTATCTTTACCAACCGGTCATTTTGATCGGTTGGTATTTAAGGGGAGATTCCGATTCTAGAACGATAAAAATGAGGTCATTTTTAGAATATTTTTTTATAAAAATAATAATCTGGAGTTTCTGTGTTTTTTATTTATACTTTAAGCAAAAAATATAACATAATATTATAATATATTAAAAGAGTTAGTGGTGCGCTTCGTAGTAGCTCTTGAAAAATGTTAGGTTGACGGTGAGACACCTAGCTCCTCAGCTATTCATTTAAAATGAAAAAAATATATTTCTAAAATGCATAACATTTCTGAGGCAGTGAACCTACGAAAGTTATTTTTTTTTATTTTTCCGATATTTCAAAATCAGACATCTTTTTAAAATGATTTTTTCCCAGTTCTAACTCTTTAAAAATTAGTAAATTTGAATAAACTCAATATATTAGAGGTTCACTGCTTAGCAAAAAAATGTAATCTTTAATTTAAAAAATCATTCAAACTGGTCAATTAGTTTTTGAAATATTTGTCCCACGAGTTCGAAAAATGGTGTTTCGAGAAAAACGCGTTTCAAGTTTTACATGATATTAGCCAATATGGTAGAGTCAGGTATAAAACTCATGCTTCTTCTATCATCTTTAGAAGCTTGTAACATTAGTAGTTTTCAAAATTTTAAAATTTCCTTTTAACTATACATTCTTCAAACATCAAAGTGAAAAATGTAAAAAAACGTTTTTTTTTTCAAAGTTCTAGACTGGAATCTCTCCTTAACAAAAAAAATGCAATTTTTAAATTAATACAAGCAGAAATAAAAAAGAGCTTCTAATAATAAGAAATTATATTTTTCACTTAAATATTGAAATTACAAGATATAATAAATGGTGGTAACAGTAGCTCTTTTACTTTATTGTTCATTTTCCTTAGCCCAATTTTGAACAGTTGGTATATCTAGTGTTAATATTAATTCTTTTTATTTCAATGATATATTTTTTTGCTCTCGCAGAAACAATTAAAAAATGAATCTAAAACAAATTCTAATTCTTCTTACTCATGCTAAATTTTCAAGCTCTGTTTGCAAACTTTTTTTATATTTTATTGTTTTAGTTTATCAAGATAAAAAGTAGAATAATAGCTTTCTGGTAGTAATATTATATGTATTTCTTCAATACTGAACTAAAATAAAACAAAATAAGGAATAAAGTACAAAAACAGAATGTAAAATATAATTGATCTAAGAAACAAACTTCAAGTCTCAAATATGGAGTAAAAATTTTGTATTTTTTTTAATTCAATGACAATTTAGACACATATACTCTATAAAAAATTTCAATTTTTATATACCATCTTTTCGAATATATATATATATATATAATATTTAATATAGTAATGTATAATTTGACGGCAACTTATTTCAACGTGTATTGTTTGCAGTAAACAGTTAATAAAATATTCCAAGCGTTTGTGTGCTCAACCAACGAAATCATGATTCTTCTGTGTAGTTGCTCAGTGGATTGTTAACGCGCCGGATAATATATGCAACACTTAAAAATACAAAATTGCTTTAATGAGAACAATTTAGTGCTAATCGTCGGGAAGATCTTCATCAAAAAATATTAAAGTTAATGAGATTACACGTTTTACGTCTGGGCCCAACAGCCACAGTCCAGCGTTTAATGTATATATATATTTTTTGACTAACGTAACAACTTTACACCGTTTAATATTTAAACTACTTAATGAACTGAACACACATACATACATTCTATTGTTGTAAATGTTCTCTATTGTTTTCTTAAACTAGAAATTCATAGATCTACACATAAATCATATATGCTTCAATGAGAGTATCTACATTGCCTGTTTTCGTACTAAGATCAAATGTTAAGTCGTATTTGTAATTTTTAGATTTATTATCGTTATTGTTGGAATTATAAATTCAGGTGTACTTAAAAAAAATAAATTCTGAATTTTAAAACGATTTTTAGAAAGAACACTTGTATTTACAACATTTAATGTCTGTGCCTTTAAAATTTAAATTAGTATTTTTTTAAAATTTATTACAAATTTATGAACCTTTCAGTAAGTTGAAACATTATATAATACTTTAATTGTGTATTTATAAATAATGTATTTATGAAATAAAACTACAATACTTGTAAAAATTAATTTTAAAATTAAATTATTTATTTATAAATTTTTAAAAAAAAATCAGTTTAAAAAAATTATAATTTACTTCGATTATATCTTCTTTTAAGAATTTTAAATAAATCGATGCACATATCTTTAAAAATTCTCAGATACAAATTTCTACCTAAATCGCATTTCATAGAAACGTTTAACGGTGAAATTTTCAACAGTTTTAGTTATTAGACAATGTATATCTAATTAAGTATATAAAAATTAAAACAGTGTTATCTTATAAGGTTTCAGTCATTGTTTTCAACAATCTAAGATTTATTATTTTAATTAACAACGATACGTTATCAAGATTTAAAAATTACTTCTGTTAAATAATCCGTATTCTCCGTCTATTTAAAATAGTTATTTTTAAGTACGTTGTTGTAATAATTTTTCGCTTAATTTTTTCAGCGTTTTAATTACATACACAATACATCTGTTGAAGCTGTAATATTTTATATGTTGATACGTCACATCAATGTACACACGATAAATGTATGCATAAGTCAGTTAATTACATATGCAAAGTGTTATTAAAATATAATTTAATTTAAATTAATAATAGATGCATTAAATAGCTTACCTGAATATTTTTGCAATTTACAATGCTTTATTTAAAGTAACTGTAATTATTTCCCTTTTACAAATTACCTTTTTCCGATGGATTTTTTTAAAAATTATATTTAATGGTTACAAATATATAATAGCTTTGTTAATAATAATTTTCATACAGTACTATATAATTACATAAATTTGTAATGATCATTAATAAACTTTACAAACCATTGAATGTCCGTCGCTTTTATATAAAAAATATTAATAAATATTTTTTTTTAATATTTTTTATATCTTAAAAAGTAAACAAAAGACTTTTACTCCAAACACCTATAGTGTATTTTTATAGAATATAAAGTATATTTTTGTATTTTTAAAAAAAAACAAAATTACTTAGCATATAAATAATTTATTCAAAATATATTTATTTTTCATATCAAGCATAATTTCGATCAATTTTCATTATCAATTATTTATATATATATATATATATATATATATATATATAAATTAAATATTTTCCTGAATAAAAATAATAGAAGAAAATAATGATTATCCTAAATTCTAAATCATCTAATTCATATTAAATAAAAATAACGAAAAAAAATTAATATGTATATAAATGAATGCTGTACATATTCATATATTACAATAAAGTGGTGATAAACAAATTCCAAATGCTCACAATTATGTATGTATCTTCTATTTTACATTACTGAACTAATATGCATACCTCTTAAACGACTAACTCTCAAGTTTTTCATTATAATTATCAGAGCATGTAGAAAAATTAAACCCACACTGTTAATAATATAATTTGCATTATTTTATAGTAAAAGATAAGACGTTAATAGTTGTAATTATTATTAAAATAAAGTACCATAGAAATATTAAAAGTTCGTTCCGGTCTTCGTTGAGCATTTAAACGTTTTAATGTTGAATTTTAATATTCAAAGTAATTCGTTTTTTATTATATTTGTATATCTGTTTTATTCATTGGCATCCGGTACTTTATCCAATATATATATATATATATATATATATATATATATATATATATATATATATATATATGTATATATATATATATATATATATATATGTGAAATAAAATTTGATTTTTTAAAGTTTAACACCTGCTTGTAATTATATTAATTCTTACATTAACCAAATAAAATTAATTCGAAAAAAAAATTCAATTGTAGAAATTTTTTGGAAAATAAATATTTATAATAAACATAATCACTATAATAATAATAACTTAAAAATATTGATAAAAAATTCTTCCATCCGAAAGTAGTGAAATCATTTTAGAAATATACGTATGTAACCAAAAATTAAAAAAAAGCGATTGTTAAATAATTTGATAAAGAAATGTTAATGATATCCAGAATAATGATTCATTTCTAAAAATAAATTTAGATGTAGAGTTATAAAGTATGAGTAGGAACTACACATTTTCTTTCTTTATAAAAATAACGACAAAAAGTTGATGATTTATTAAAATGATTTATATAAATGTAATTATCATATTTTATTACTTCCAGATTTTTATTTAACTTAATTCAATTCCAAGAAATTATTTGATATATTTTAATAAATAAATAAACTACCAACTCTATTTTCATAACTGTTAAAAAAAAAAATTTATGTTCGAAAATTTTAGTGAAAATTTACTATCATTTCAACTCCATAATATATATATATATATATATATATATATATATATATATATATATATATATATATATAGGATTTTTATTAAGCAGGATAAAACTTCAAATTTAATTCCTATCGAAAATTTAATTCCTATCTAACCTGAAAAAACACCTTTATCATACTTTTATATATGCATACACACACACACATGTATATACATATATAAAAAGTGTTTTTTTAGTTTGGATAGAAAATCAATTTATATATATATATATATATATATATATATATATATATATATATATATATATATATAAGTATACTTTATAAAACTTAAATATAAAACATTCTTTTTTAAAAAAAACGTTTATTTTTATTCAAATATTACATTTGATTGCACCTGCACTTTTGTTAAAAAGTTGCTATAAATTGTTTAAATTTGTAATTCCTTTTTTTGAAAAAAATAATAATTTTAATGAACAAAATTAAATTATACTTGCAGATGTCGTTACAAAATGATAACACTAATTTATAAAAAGAAATAATATATTAAGGAATGACTAATTTATTCATAAAATTATCAAGAAAACGCTAATTTATATATTCAAATATATATATATTTCATCTTTACATATATAAGTTTATAAATTAATACACACACATATATACATACTGTAAAGTGAGTATTTAAATTTATAAGTGTGATGAGAAACCAGTCATATATAAGAAAAGATACGAAAATTAAACGTTAAATTTATTTTTATCCAACTGCTTTTTGAACAAATGAACATTTAAAAATGAATTAAAACCCCTCTGATATATGACCGCACAAACAAAACCAAAAACTCATTAGCGAGGTTAAATAAAAATGTTTTGTAATTACTAACGAATCTTAATTTTGCTCGCATTTAAATTTAAATTCTCATTGTTTGTAAATTAACTTGGCCAGAATGTGTATGTGTGTGTGCGCGCACGTTTGTGTCTACATGTATATGTAATAGAACAAAGCTCATACGAACGAAAATATAATAATTCATAATTATTTAATTGCGTCTTTACAAAACAATCTCAATTAACTACGGGTGTTTGTGTCAAATTAAAAATGCTTGCCCGCCAAAAACTCGATTTAAATAACTTCCGGATTACAGTTGGTTTTGTCTGACATGACGACATGCGTTTTACAGTTGATGATTTATATGAACTTCTTATAAGAAGTTATGTGAATTTAAGAAATTTATTATTAAGTGTTATGTTTTTACGAATGATCTTTAAAATATATAAACTATTGAATCGTCGTAAATCGTTTATTAAATCATTGAAGACAAATATGTAAATATTTGAGCAATATAAATGATCTTTTTATTTGATCCACCAATGTGTTTCAATTTCAATTTAGGATTTCAATAAACATTTTTTTTTAAATAATTAAAATTTATCTTTTTATTATTATTTATAATTTTATTTCTTAAGAACAAACATATTTTCAAACAATTCAATAATTTCATCAATTTATTTTATTTTATATCAAAAATACTTTTTAATATATTTCATTGTTCAAATTTCAACCAATTAATAATTGATCCATTTTGATTTTAGAACTATATATATATATATATATATATATATATATATATATATATATATATATATAGAAAAATAATTCTTGGATAATAAAAATTATCAATAGAAATACAAAATTAAAAATAAAAAAACAGATTAAGGATTTTATGTAAATTTGTGAAAAGAAAATCTAGTAAAGAAAAGTTAACACATTGTTGAGTAAGAGAGATTCTATAGAATGTTTATCAAATAATGAATTGATATATATATATATATATATATATATATATATATATATATATATATATATATATATATATTGCAATATATAAAAATACATGTCCTATTAGTTAGATTATAAAAACGTTTCATATTCAGCGCATTAAAGCTTATTTCCTGTTTAGAACTAATTTATAATTTACGAAGGTAATTTTAAAAGAAAAAAATGTTAAAATAATAACTGTAAAGCATTTTACACTCTGCAGTTTAGTGTATTCTTTTCAATAACATAGTTGTCAAAAGTGAAACACCATAATTTATACAGTTGTTTGTATGTTAACCATTGATGTAAATTAGAAGCATATTTTTGAAGAATGTTTTTTCGTTATTATTATTATTATTAAATGAATGCGCTAATATTGTAAAGCACATTAAAACGCAATTATTCACCCACAATTCACACCATTGTTATTTTAATATTCAATCTTTTTAAGTTATATATTCAAGTCGAGCGGTTTATTTTACGTCAAGATACAGTTTATACATTTATGACGATGTTAAACAGTTTGTTAAATTAGCTACTCAAATGCAAAATTAATAATAGCTTGCAATCTGTGAAACGTTACTGTTAATAATATTATAAAGTATTTTCTTACAGTCATATATCCATACAGTATTATATATATATATATATATATATATATATATATATATATATATATATTTATTTGTTAACAAAAGAAACATAAAATCAAACATTATGCCATTGTATATTAACTAGGAATCCCACGAGAATATGTTTATAAGGAATGTATATTAATATTTTACACTTGTTTCTCATTAACATTCTATACAAATAAACAACCTAACAATTATACTGATTTTCTATAAAAGTAAACCAAAAATAATCTTTTATCTTTCAAGATCCTTTTCATAAATATTAATATTTTAATAATACCATCTGAAGGCAGAAGTATGTATTTTTTTAATTATACTGTTTATTTATTTGACATAAAACCATGTGCTTTTTATTTTCAAACTATGAAATAATTAATAGAAAAACATTTACATTACTTTTAAAAATACAACCATTAATTTTATTGATGTACAGAAATAGAGAAGAGTTTATATATTGCAACATTCTTATGATAAATTTCTTTTAAACAATTATTCTTGTTATATCTACATCTTATATATATATATATATATATATATATATATATATATTTATATACATAACTGCTATATATTGAAGAAATATTACAATTCCTTTAATGAGAATTATACTTCGCATGCTGTACGTGCGTGTATACATGTGTATAGCTATTATGATCATGGCTGACGATGTTCACAATGTGTAAAATTGCGCTAAGTTCTGTGGAACATGGTTATACACATGTGAAATGTTTACCTGTTGAGGATAGATTCCCAATAAAATATTTTCCAGCTATTTGGTCACACATACATAGTTCTATATAAAAGTGGATATATATATATATATATATATATATATACAATTTTAGTAAAATTCAAATAAAAAATGCCTATACCATCTATCTATAGATATTTTCCTGTGTATTTTTTGTTTATATTTCTGGGTTCACAATCAATAATTTTTCTTGTCCATCAACTATCTTCTCTTTTTACTATACAACTATCCTATTTTCAATCAATATATACATACATACATATATATATATATATATATATATATATATATATATATATATATATATGCATGTGTGTGAATAAACTTTTAGGATATAATATTTTAAACATTTTTTTATTAAAAAAATATCTATAATAAAAATCAAATGAACTTCAATCAAATCATATACATAAATATGTAATAATCAAAAACATACTTATTTATTCATGTCATTTAAAATTTATATTATTATACATTATTATTATTATTAAACATTAATTATTATTATAAAACATATATATTATTTTTAATTTAAGCATTAATCTTCTCTCACTTATAATATTACTTTTGTCTAATTTCTCTTTATAAATATTACAGTAAAAATTTTAACACATTTTTTTATAAACAAAAATCTGAATGGAATAACTGATTATTGATAAGCTTAATAATTAGTGCTTTTTTAAAAATCTTATATTATTAAAAAAATATTTATTTATGAAAATCAAAATTAGCTATAATTTCTAATGAGTTATGATTTATGAACTTTTTCTGTTTTATATGATATATATATATATATATATATATATATATATATATATATATATATATATATATATATATATATATATATATATATATATATATATATATATATATATATATATATATATATATATATATATATATATATATATATATATATATATATATATATATATATATATATATATATATATATATATATATATATATATATATATATATATATATATATATATATATATATATATATATATATATATATATATATATATATATATATATATATATATATATATATATATATATAAATTTAAATATTTCAATGAATATAAAATTCAAATTAAACAATAATACATTAATTACTGATCAAATTTATAAAATATAGGGTCATCCAAATGTGACGCCTAGATTTGTGTTTTATTAAAATGCAACATTTATATAGGGTAGTGTATAGAAAAACATGTGTATTGTTTCTTTTTAAAAATCACAAATCTAAGCGTCATATTTGGATGACCCTACATTTTACAATTAACAAAGTAGATAATGTTATTTGCATATACCCTATATAATATTTCTATAAATTTTAAACATGACCCTAAAAATATTTTAGATCCGATTATATAAAGTAAGTTTTAAAATATTCCCAATAATAAAATGCATAATAAAAAAAATACAAACTTGTAACAAAAATAAGATCATTTTATTGATAAATTGCAAAAATCATCTGTTAATAAGTAATTAAATGTACATAAAAATGTTTGGCATTTTATATACATATTATATATATATATATATATATATATATATATATATATATATACATGTTTTATATTTTACGAGCAAATTTGTAATTTACGTCCGAACGAAAATAATTAACATATTCCACACAAGAAAACAAACAAAACATTAAATGCAAATACGTAACGTCATCTAAATTTCACGTATACATACATTTTAACTGATAATATATCTGTCGTGTATTATATATTAAAAATGAAATATTATTCTGAAATGAAAATATCGTTTAATGTAACATAGATAGAACACATTTTTATTTATTTTCTTCGAAAAATTTAACCGTCTAGTTAAGAATCACAACCACCTGCTGTAGAAACGGATATGAGATAGCGAATCTCACTTACAAAACAGCGTTAATAACGCATGGAGCGATTAAAACCTGCCCAACGACTGACTAACAGAGAGATCACACTAGACAGATAAGTTTCTCCAGCGTCGGTCACCGAACAACCAATGTCCAGCAAATGCGCATATATACATAAATACATGTTGTGGCTGGTAACGCTCTATTATAATTATAAATGTTATTGTTTCAGAATTTAAATCGACATAATTATAAAGTCACATTTCTCGTCGAACCTTGACATTAAACACAATTGCATTGTATTTTGAATAACGTGTTTGATCCATCTGTTTTGTTGTATGTTATCTCGTCGACATGTCTTGTGTTTTATTTAATTGGTCAGTCTGTTAATATTCATCGTAATGTTTGAATTTCGTAATTAAATTCAATAAATTTACGAGGTTTTTTTTCCTTCGTGTGTAATACGTTTCACACTTTACCACTAATAACATCCTCTATAAATTAATTCTTTTTATGTTCTTCATATATAAATTTATTTTTCTGTCAATCAAATTTATTTCAACTTTTTTACGAAGTGGATAATTATTTTAAACGTTTTATATCAAACAGAGTATATCAAAAGCATACAATATAAAATTTATAATTTGAGCATCATCGTACATTTGTAATTCTTTTTATCTTATACAAATATTTATTTATAACAATTAAAATTATTTTTTTACCTTTTTATTCGTTATTGTAATTATCTCATAACATTCACAATTGAACTATTAATGATGTGCTTTATCAATAATATTTTTTATATTTTTATTATCTTTAAATATTTTAATTATTAAGAACAAACATTTCATTTTTTATTCAAGTCCTATCCTCAATTCATTCTTAAATCATTTCATTGTTCAAAGCATCAAATTCAACTTTCAGAAATACAAACCCATTTATGGTCATGTTAAAAACAGAGTAGTCATTTTTCTCTAAAATTCCTATAATGCTAAATACTAAGATTAAAATTATTTTTATGAATTATAAATTTTTAAAAAAAACTTTCCTATTTCCTGAACATCTTTTTTACATTCTTTCAATATTTTAACTTCTATAACTAATTCATGTTTTTCATAATATTCAAATAGCCTTTCTATTAAAATAAACATATTTTTACTTTACTAAAGTATTAAAATCTTTAATTATTTCCATTGAAAAATACATAATTCTAATTATAATGTTAGTTAAATTTTCCTTCCTGTAATAGAAATAACTGTAACATTATATATATATATATATATATATATATATATAGAGAGAGAGAGAGAGAGAGAGAGAGAGAAATATATAAAATTTAAAGATTATAAAAAAAAACGTAAATATATTTTTTCTGAATAATTTCGTTTTAAAATATTTGATTTAATTCACAATATATATTTGGATTTTCTCAATTTTTTTATTTAAATTGTACATATATTTTTATTTCATGTTATTATTTTGAAATTAAATAAAGAATACCTAAAGCCTATCGCCTGAAGCATTTCATACATTTCATCACAATCATCGTTTGATATTTTATTTCGTTTTTCATGCCTTTCTCTTTATATTTTTGTAGTTTTCAAACAAATGTTTTTATAGATAATAACTTAATATCGATTTTTTGTTATAGCAATTATTCCTCAATAAATTAAATGCACACAGTTGAAATTACCTTCACTATTTCTTTTACAACAATTTAACTATTATTTTTTTATATTAATAATATACAGTTAAGAAAATGTTTTAATAATTTCATTTATGAATAAATAAATTTTTCAGTATATTAATAAGAAAGCAGTATCTTGTAAATTAAACAAATTTAAACAAATATTTTTCAAAATATCATTAGAGATTTGATAATAATATTTATATTGTTTAATATTTTAATCCATAACTTATAACGATTAAAAAATTGAATTGGACAATTAATAACGAACACTTTTTCAAAAATTAATGAAATTAATTATCTGTTAAAACCAAACTTTCCTCCTCCTCCAAGGAGCAATCTACATCAAATAGTTCTTAAGTTCTGTCTAATATAGTATTCTTTTTTATTTTATATAATATTTTTACAAAATAATAAAAATAAATGAGTGCATTTATATATATATATATATATATATATATATATATATATTCATTCTTATTCCTTGAATTTTCCTTTGGATAAGCTTTATTATTTCCTGTTACCTGAAATTTTAATATTTCTAACATTCTACTTTTTTATAATTTCAAAAATTGTATTACAAATGCACGCAATACATACATGTGCATACACACACACACACACACACACACACACACACATATATATATATATATATATATATATATATATGTATGTATGTATGTATGAATAAAGAATGTTTAGACATTTGTATAATTTATTTTTTTATATCTTGTTTTTATTTGATTTAAATAAAAACGTTGTTTCAGTTATTATTTGTTCGAATTTTGTATAATTTTTTTGTACGACCGATTTAATATCTCATATAGACAGGTATAACTGTGTAGCCTCTGATTATGGAGTTAGTCAGACAGTTATATTTTTCGTAAATTCATTTCTGTGTAACTCGACAAAACATATGGTATACATCACGGTTCAAATTAAATGACATTAAATTACTCGTTTCCACGAAATAAAAATGTTTAGTTTACACGAGTGAAACACAAAGCACATATTGCGAACTTTTCAACCGTTCTTCTTTCTCTAATCGTTCACGTCGTCCATCTTCTTGTATTTGGATACTTTTGATGAGTATATGAAAAGAAAAAAAAAGGTTTTCTATACAGTATTATTGTAATTTAACATTTTTAAAATTATAGACACGGAGCTAGGCTTATGAAATGCCCGTTGTGGTTAAAAGTATCATTATGTTATGGAGTCCTTTGTCTACTAAATTGTTGTCGAATTATTGTCATTCGAGCGTGATCTTAATGTCTGTCAAATGACGATATTTAAGTTGGAAGGTTTGTATGTGAAACACGAGTTAATTTCAGGCTGACTATAAAAACATAATCGAATTTTACAACGATACAACATAGGTATGTAGAATCAGTACCGATATGTAAATATGTAACGTATAATTAGCAATTATTTATTATTAAATCTGTAGTGTTTATTGAAAGGTGAGTTATAATTAATAGAATAGCTAGTATCTGTTCATATTTTTCATTCAGGCGCAAGTTATAATTAATTTTATATAAAAGCGATGTTTAAAACCGCAAAAAATACTACATTAAAACATTGTTCTTATGAGAAATAGACATTATTATTTTTTTACAACAATTTTATTAACAGTATATAACAGTATAACATTTTATTTTATGATCTGTATACGTTTTTTTAACATTAAATCATTTTGTATTTTTTTACCATTTGTTTGAAACTAATATTTAATTTTTTCTCTCTATTATATTTCATACTTTTTTATATAACTCGATTTAATATCTTCTGATTCACAAAATTAATATAATATGTATGTACTAAAACAAGTAATAATACTGAAATTATAGTTCATTGATAAAAAATTTCAACAAATTACAACAAAGTATATATATATATATATATATATATATATATATATATATATATATATATATATATATATATGTTACTCTAAAACAATATATCCGTTTCGTCCGAGATCTGATTTCCATTCACGTTTGCTAATTTACATAACGTATGTAAAAAATATATAAGAGGGTGTATTTGTGGTCATAAAAAAATTAATGTACACATTTTATATTGTATATATTCTTGGCACAATACTGCAATACGTAAACGTTACTAACGATCGTTTTATCACAATAGCGACACGTCGTTTAATTGACTCATTCACATTCACGTACACAGACGGAACGGCCTTTGACGATGAATCCCAAAAATGGACAAAGTACGTAGATAGCATATCTTTGTCTATAATAGAAATCACTGCAAATTGTACATAACTCGAGTTCATGTAGTTTTAAAAATACTTCAGCTATTTATTTTACAAATATATATATATATATATATATATATATATATATATATATATATATATATATGAAGAGAAGGGTATAAAAAAATTAACTCTTCAAATAATATACATCTAATATAACAACTTTTAAATCTAATAAAGTTTAATTTTTTGAATGTACATAATCATAATAATGAATTTAATTAACAAATTTATTTCTAAATATAATCTAGTTTTTCAAATTTTCCACAAGTTTCTCCATTAAAGTATAATAAATTAAATATGGCCTAATATTTATTTTTAGTAATCAAACATGACAAGAAAATATTATTTTAAAAAAATCATAAATGGAGTTTATTATTAAAAAAAA
Source organism: Neoneuromus ignobilis (assembly GCA_029203775.1). Classification (NCBI taxonomy): domain Eukaryota; kingdom Metazoa; phylum Arthropoda; class Insecta; order Megaloptera; family Corydalidae; genus Neoneuromus; species Neoneuromus ignobilis. The sequence goes on along the minus strand of CP092095.1, from coordinate 14,206,641 downwards.
GTTACTATAATGTTTTGTTTATTTTTCAAACGAAAATACTGAGAAATATTTATATTCAAATAGTCAATTTTTCAGAAATACAAAATTAAATCTTATAATAATTTACTGCTTCGAGTTTGACCAGAATAAATTTTTATTGAAAAAAAAAATTATCTCTATGACATTAATTTTATAAAAGAACTTTAAAATTTTTACATGTTTTTACAATTTTGTAAATACATACCAGTGGTTTTATAAAACATTACAATAAAACAATACACTTATTAGAGTTTATAACTGGTAAAAATGAAATAATCTCAAGTTATATTATTTAATTTAAAATAAATTATCAAAGTTCGTGTTAAATGAATATAACGTAATGTTATATACAAAAATTATTAAATTACAGATGTTACATCTTTTAAAATAAAATAAAGATGACTGAAAAGGTAATTGTTTTCATTTTTCTTGATTTTTACTATTTTAAGAATTTTTGAAGAAAAACTAAGATCTTTATATATAATTTATTTTATTTTATTCTTTGATCTGTAATATAATATTTATGTTTTAATTCCACTAGTGATAAATACATGTTTAAACGATATATTTCTATAATAAAAATTTTGAATTGTTATCTCTTGAAATACATTCTTTAAAATATAAACTTCATCAAATAAGATCACTGTAAAAAAATTGATTGAAAATGTATTTGTGGTATTTTATTGTGTAATTCATTAAAATTTATTTATATTCTATTCTTTTTTTTAAAAAAAAGAAAAATATGGCATTTTTTAATCTCTTTGGGGGTATTCACACTAGTCAACATTCATACAGTATTCATGACCCATTACCACTCGTCTCACACGTTCTTACACGAAAACTAATTTTTTAGGTGGAGGAATTTGGTGATAAGAGGGTGTAAGACGAGCGGTAATGTGCGTGAATACTGTATGAATGTTGACTAGTGTGAATACCTCCTATCTGTATACTCTAAACAATCAGTTATAACCACTTGACAAAAGCACAGAGATTGTTGGAATTCGTTATGACGCGATACCATTTTATAACGATACCGTCTATATGTTGTAAATAAGCGCCGGCTACAAAAAATATAAACACAGACAGGCATTCATGCACGCTGGGATACATATCCTCTACCAGCGGCACTTAATATATGGACATTAGAATGCCCGACACAGTTCTCGTATTAGTGTCCACGCCTAGGCGTGTTCATGTATTCACCGCGACGGCGCTATCAGCCTGGACACTGCACAAACACGGTTTATAAAACCATTCACATTTTTCATTGCTTCATTCTGACAAATTGTATAAGAACTGATAGTTTGGTTCATTTAAATGAGAGTGACGACACGGTGTGTCGACAATTTTATTTTTTTAAATTCAGATAACAGATACATTAAACATACATACACATACATACATACAAACATATATATATATATATATATATATATATATATATATATATATATATATATATATATATATATACACACATGTATTTGTGTAAGTATATATAAAGATATGATAAAGCTGTTTTTTTAGTTTAGATAGAATTTTCTATAGGATTCAGTTTAGAGTTCTATCACGCTCGAAAAAACACCTGTATATATTTTATTTTCATTTATGAGTATTTTAATGATCATTCCATCGGGCCTTTCCACACTAGTCAACATGCATACAGTATTCACGGCCATTACCTCTCATCTCACACCCTCTTTCCCGAAAACTAATTTTTTTACCTGGAGGAGTTCGTTGGCAAGAGGGTGTGAGACGAAAGGTAATGGGCGTGAATACTGTATGCTTGTTGACTAGTGTGGGAAGGTCCATCGTCTCTATAGTACGACATTAAAAAATCCTAACTCCGAATTTCAAAAATAGTAACATGATCATTAAAATGTTAGGAAAGAAATTCACAAAAATAATTATTGAATTCTGAATGAAATCTTAATAGTTTATTCGAATCTTTGGTAATGACAATATTGTCAATTTATTAATTTTCAGTGACAGATTTTTTTTTATTAAAGTTATTTTAAAGTTTGAATACTTTTCTTAATATGATAATTATAGTTTTTCTATGCAAAATATTCAATTATACTTTTTAAATATTTCCAATTTAATATAAACATTCATTTTTAATTATATTCTATTTTTAAATCTAGCTACATTAAATGAATTAAATTTTTCAATAACTGAAATATCCATTTTCTTATCATAAGACATTTTATAGATTTAATTTAAAAAAAAAACTAGTGCTACTTTTTAATGTATATATCAAAAACACCAACCTCTTTCTATCTACTGCCGAATGAAGACTTTTTCCAGAACTTCCCACTTCATGCAATCCAGTACCTTTCTTGTTTGTATGTCTTCTATCCATGGGTCGAATGTATTTATATAACGTTTTCCAATAAGCACTTTAGAAGTTTAAATGAAAATAAAACAAAAAGTATTTAATTAATAAGTTTTTTTATTTTTAACCATATTCTTATAGCATTAGTGATGGAACACAAATTCACTCATATAGCACTCGTTTAATCCAGTTTTTAGTCACTATTTCACATAATTGTAGTCCAATGTCATGAATTACACGTTCAATATTTATTTTTAATGCTTTTATTATTTGTAATTTATCAGCATAATCAAATAATTTCACATAACCGCGCAAAAATAATCAAATGAAGTTAAATCACATGATCTTGGCGACTAATTGATGGGTCTATTTCGTAAAATAGTGGACTCATTAAACTTTTGTTTCAAAAAGTCTATTGAAGTTTTTACAATTTCTAAACGTTGTTAAAGTGTCAGACGTTCCATGATAATTTACAAAACTATACTGAGTTCAAATGGCAAAATGAGGTTAAAAAAATCGAACAGGGCTACCATCAGCTATTAAAGTTCTGACATTCGTATTGGAGATATATATATATATATAATTTATTTGATTTTCAGTGTATGAACAAATCGAATGTTATACCAACTTAAATATATTTTAATATTTTTTAAACAAATAATATTTATAGATTTTTTTATAATAAATAACTTTTGTAGTCTTTTTTTATTATACATATGTGTGTTTATGTTTATATATATATATATATATATATATATATATATATATATATATATGTATATGTATATACAAAAATATAATTTTACCTGTTTTGTTTACCTGAATCCAACTCTTGTCAAATACATGTAATGCCTGTGAGGGTGTGTTCTGGTGTTTGTGTCAACTATGTCTACTATTATCTTTAATGGTCAATTTTGGCGCTCGTGTTCAGAGAACAAATGGCCCTACAGGCATTAAACGTAAAAATATTAGAATTATTAAAGGTTGAATGAACCAGATAAATTTCACAGAAGGTAGAATAATATTCCTATTTGATTTTTAATTCTAAACTCATAATGGAATGACATCAGAGAATTTATAATTTTGAAAATGAAATTTGTTATAATATAAATTATTCATTATTGACTTAAAAATACAATTATAAATAACTTTATTTATAAAAATTAAAAACATTTTTTAATTATTAAATTTCATATTTAATTCATGTAATACTTATTTATTAAAATAAATATCAATGAGTGTACAGTGATTCATGGAAATTTATTTAGGAAAACCTAATGAACTAATCTACATATTTTTATGAATTTTTTAAATATCTTCCTTATATTCTTGAAAGTAATATAATATTTATAGAATTTATAAAAAGTGTAATAATGCAAAAAAGATGAAAAATTATTAACAACTAATACATAAAAGATAAATCAATAAATAGAACATATTATATATTTTAACTGATCGAAATTTAAGTAAAATTGCATTCATTTTTCATATACCAGTAGTTCTTCCATATTTCCAATTAAAATGCTTACAATTACTTATTAAATTATATTTATTGACAAGAAAGGAAAAGAAATGTGCATGCATTTTTTAAAAATTATAGGTCACAAAATATACATGTGACAAATTTACTTATATATTGTACATTGAAATAACAATAAACATTTACAAATCACTAGTCCGATAATATTTAATAGAAATGGTCCAATACGACCATAATAATGTATTTTCCAACTTTAAGCCACAAATTAGTGATTCGGAAATAGCTGTAGGTCAAGTGACCATTATGTTTCGGTCGGATCACTAATTGGTTTTTAAAAACAGACGTTCATTCTTAGAAACTAAGAGACATTCACACTAAATGATAGTTTTTATCAATGAACAAGACGCTCACTATTTTTTGTATACCTGGACTGAGGGGCAAACATATCTTAAAACGCCTATACATGTTTTTTTAATTCTGCATTTTAGTGAAATTGATCAACTGTTGTCGACAAACAGTATATATTCTTACAAAAAAAAAAAAAATGTTTACAAATTATATTATAGAATAATGTATTAATGTCAATTGTATACATAGTCAGTTTTAAAAAATAAATTTGATAAAATTCCAATTTCAAAAATATAAAAATTAACATATGTTAAATAATTGCAAATATTTGAAAAATTTACAAAATATGTTTTAAAATAAAAACATGTACTATGAACAATACATTTAATTTTTTTATTTAGCAGTTTTAATTTCTAAAAACAGTATGTTATATAAACAGCATATGTGAAACACGACTAACAAATAAATTCAATTAATAAGCAGGTGTAAAATACAACAAGCATAACATTTCCTGGTGTCATCATTAATGTACAAAACAATTCACTTACAAAAAAACACACACATATACAAGTAAAATAACTGTGATTATTTTTTTCTGTATTTAACGTTAAATTAAGCCACTGGAAAATAGACAAATGCATTCAACAAAGCAGTTCCAAAATTTATGTGATTGTAAAAAGCTGCTGAATCATGGTGTTTGTTATTATATATATATATATATATATATATATATATATATATATATATATATATATATATATATATATATATATATATATCATGACATAGATAAAACTAATTTAATTCGATTCTATGATATAATAGTATCAGCATTGTACACAATACCATTGACATTTATAAGAATCGAAGAACATTCTAAAATAGAACATTTAGTAAATTGGTCGAAAAGGTCTGAAATTCAATCAAAAAAGAACCGCGCATGAACGCTACAAATACGTCGCAAACGGTACCATTTTCAAAACGTAAACGCTTAATGAGTTTCACGAGAACAAATTGGTGTTCTATTATTCTATTATAACGAACCGTCCGGAAATGCTATATCGGGGTTTCTGATTTACCGAGGCGCTCTATTATTTTGCGTCAAGTATTCACTAATTTGTGACGGAGACAGACGGAAAGGTTTTGTCTCCATGCCTGCGGGCCACTTTTGGCAACGTTCGTTCAATTTCGATGCGTTTACGCAAGAATCGGAACGTTTTACTATGTTTTAGTGAATTTATTAAATTTAATATTATATAATTATTTCTTTGAAACTATACGATAGTTATATATTAATAAGAGATTTGGGGTTCTGTGTTAAAATATCATTTCATTCATAAAAAAAAACACGAAAAATAAAAACATTCTTCTTAAACATTAAAAATCAAAAAGAAACTACATCATTAGTTTGTTATTTTTTTATAGAAGTAAAAAAAAATATATTCATAGACAATTATTAATATCTTAGTATTTTGGTCGATGTTAATTAAATATAAGCATATTTTTATAACAAATATATATTTTTATTAAAAAAGGTAATCGATATAGATATGTATTAGTGTAAATGTTATAACTTTTATTAAAACTATTATTTCTTATATTCATTTTTTATAATTTTTATTTTTTTTAAATTGCAATTATTTTTCGCATTATATATGGTCATCCAAATGTGACGCCTAGATTTGTGTTTCATTAAAAAGAAACTGCACACATATTTCTTTTTAATAAAATACAAATCTAGGCGTTCCATTTTTTAGTCTTTTACTTCTATTTATTCCAATAAATATTAAAAAGTTACATGTAAAATATATAGTACGAAATTGAATTTCAATATTTTCAGTTAAATCGCACAACTGTTCCTATTAACATTTAAATATATATGTATATATAAATATATATAACATAGGCATATGTATATGCAAGTAAGTATTATCGAAGTAATAGACTCCGCGTAGACAGCAAATATGATTTGATATGGAAATTCTACTGCTACTGATTGCAATGGGAATTATGACGTGCGGTTTGGGGTTGTACAGACGAGTGCGTTACAAATTGCCTCATCTCGTTCACCTAACTAGTTGAATCGTTTCTGTTCTACAATTCCACACTTGCAATATCATAACACCAATCAGACTATAGAACTATTTTTTTTATCTCATACAAACAAATAGTTATTCATTAACCTTCGTTTCCATGTGATTTATAAAAATACACATGCACACTTACACGTCATTTACATATATTGATATAAATTTTGTTTAAAAAAATTCTAAATATATCATGTAAAAAAACATTTTCACATAAATGTAAATTTACAGTATATTTTTTTGTATTGTATCAAACAAAAATATTCACAAATACATTCAATAGACTATAGAATAAGAATAAAGAAATTCAGGAAGAATAATTTTTGACAAAAGTATAATAAACTAAAAACATAGAAGTAGTTATTCTTTTGTGTATATATTCCGTTAATTCACTCTTAAGTACACGCTTATAAAATATAATTTTATTAAAATTACATGTTCCATTGTAATTTAATTTTTCTGTGATTTAATTCAGCAACTTAATTATTTTTGTATAGTCTTCTTGTTGTATAAATAAATTTTATTTTTCATCTCATAATTTTACATAAAACATTTCCTACAAATATTTTTATAAAATTTAGTCATTAAATTTATACAAATTATATAAAGATTTTTTAATAGCTGTAAAACAATACTCAACATTTAGAAATAATTATGGAAGATATGTATATTTTTAATTTTATTACGAAAAATTAAAAAAGAATAAAATAAACAAATTGACTTCAATTGAAACAAATCTTAACTCTAAGTAGTAATACTATTTAACTTTCTTTTCTTCAAACAATTTTTGTATTTTTTAATCAGGTTTATTTAAATATACTCATAGTTAATTTATTATATATATTTTTATTTATATGTAGTTATGGAGAAAAGAAAGAAAATACATTAAAAAATATATTAACAAATACATTTTCTGCAATTTTTTGCTGTTCAAAAACTATCATAATAATTTAAATGACTTATACTTTATACAAAAACTAAGTGATAAGTTTCATTAGAAATTATTTATAGTTACCATTCTGGGGATAAATTCCAAAACTATTTCCAGATTGAAATATATATATATATATATATATATATATATATATATATATATATATATATATATATTGTGTATATGTAATGTATCGATAGAAATATTATAATCGTCAAGACATTACAGAAGAAAATCACTGTCGACAAAAAAAACGACCACATAATTCTTAAAACAAATATTCAATCACAGGCTTATTGCTACTGTATTTTGTATTTTATAATGGAGACCGCATTTCATACATACCATAAAACAATGATCATAGTTGAATGTGGTTTCATCTTCATAGTCGGATCTACATATTCGATTCGAAATTCGATCCGAGACCGTATGCTAGGATAAGAAAATGATATTAAACATTATGTATTGTTATAAAGCTATTCTCGTTTTTCTGATATTCTGTACATGTGCGTTTTATCTGATTGATTTTTAATGACGGCGGTTTTTCAAATAAATCAAAGGTTAATATTTGAGAAGATTATAACAAGATTATATTTGTTTAGCGATGTAAAACGCAATTGTACGTGAGAGCATTTTGTGTTTACTGATGATGGTTTATTCGAAATTAGATTCCTGTTAGTGGATATAAAATGTTACAAACAGAAAAAGAATATTTTATTTAATATACATATACGTTTTTTATACAATATATAATTTCAATCATTATTAAGAAAAATTAATAAAATTATTAAAAATAGAACGTTGAAATAACACAGTATTATTTAAAAAAATAATTTTTAATTGAATTTCAAAAGTAATTATTTTTATTTTTCTATACAAATTGATTTTTATTTAAACCATTAATTTTATTTTATATGTATATATATTAAATTTAAGATTTTTTCAACATAGTAAAATAAAAAGAAAAGTAAATATAAAAATTGAACGTATATAACTAATCTGAAACAGGTCTTATTTATATTTTTTGTCTACAACTCGTGCTAGATTAAATCTCGTGAATCATCCAACCTGTACAAAAGGTGTACCTCATCTCTTTAATTGCTATTCAAATCATATCAAATTCGTTCACATGACCTTCTAAATGACATTAAAATTATTACATTGTTTAATATCGTATGAAATATTTATTACCAGATATCACTCAACAATTACAATGAACAGGTTCGTTTATATATGTTTATTTTATAATTTATACACGCAATGGATTAAGTTCTTTATTTTAAAGTTAATCCCTTTGAAAAAATAATCTCTAAATGTAATTTTTTTCAAATATATACGACATTTTTTCAAATCATTAAATTATACACATATGAATTTAATGAAAACGTTATAAATTCCTTGAACCAGTCATTTTTATACAAACATTTTAATCGCTATTTAATTTTTGAATTGAAATAACTGATAAAATCTTCAAAAAATATCTAAAATCTTATCAAGATTGACAATTTACTTTTTTTTGTTTTTAAGTCAATGAGAGAGCAGCCGTAAAATATTTAATTAGCTAAAAAATTAGTTTAATTACGAGTAAAACATAGGTTGTCTCAAACTAAATTGACTTTAATTGTACAGGAAATCATAAAATGTCTCTGACAAAATACACACACATTGTGTCTTTATAGATAAAGAAACGTTTCGCTTATCTTTATCAAATTAGTCTTCGTACGACATCAAAGAGGGTCTATGTCCACCACCTTGCTTATCTTTGTGACTCCCACTCAACACAACATAATATAACGAAAATGTTTATATGTATTCGAATGGACATACATAAGTATATAAATATACACGCATACAGAAACACACACGCACAGGGACACACACACATTATATATATATATATATATATATATATATATATATATATATATATGTTAAAAAAAATATTAATCATATCTACAATAAATAAAAAATATTTCTTTTTATATTTTTGTAGGTTTATATTTTTATTTTTTTAAAATAAATAAGTATAAAAAAATAATATTCAATAGATAAATGTTTATTTTATTTTCCGGAAATAAAAAAACTGAATTCCATATATTTTGAAAATAAGAAAAATTATAAGCAACTTTTACTGTGTTTACTTTTGTTAAATTTTTGATTTTTCAATTTCGATGTTATATGAGTGATGAAGAATTAACAAATATTTTCAAAATAATCTTTACTTGAACAAATATACAACAAAAACAAGTATAAACATGTGACTAGCCAGAGTATCTGATATGAATTCGTTGAATTTTATATATGTGTGTGTAAATACGTATGTATTCTTTGTACATTTACATGCCTTTTTTCAAAGAAGATGTCGTCATAATGTGAAATATCTAAAAATAACCTGTCCATATAATCTTATCTCGTCAATAATAATAAAAAAGTCTAAAGACATGTATATACATACATTATTTAATACTTTAATACAGACATCAGTATAGAAATCTTTGAAACACAGCCACAACTAAATGCGGACGCACCCTTCCCCGTATTAAATACTTCTAATTGTTGTCGGCGACCGGTAAGCCAGGGCGCGCAATGTCCGGTCGCGCGTTATCTCGCCGTCCGAACGTGTCCGGGGCCTTAATTTTCCAACCTACATATACATCAGACTCTTTTTGTTACATGGAAATCAATTGTACTCTCTCTTTTATGTAACATAACATGATTGATCATGACTTCTTATCAATACATACATTTTGTACTCTGTCTGTTTCTCTAAAAGCGTGTTTCAACGCAGATAGGATTATTGAATTATTTTTAAATACTTGCATTTTTATACCACTAATCGTGATGATCTATGAAAAACATACTAAATATACGTTTTTATACACTTCAAATCCAACAATTTTATTTGACATTTTCAAGTACAATATTTTAACTACAACTAGAATTAAAACAGTCATTTATTCAATAATTATTAAAGATAAAAAATACTTTTTATTAAATACTGTCATAATAATGGACAGCCAGATTTTTCAAATAACGAAAAAAAATATTTTCTTAATATGATATAAAGAAATAAGCAAAATATATTCATAATAACAATGAAAAATTAAATATACTTGATGTATATAAAATGAATTTCAAGAGTTTAATTCTCGTTTATTTCAATAGACTACCAACGAATCAATAATACTGTCCCTATTCTTCTGTAACATCTCAGCTAAGTGTTCAAAAATCATGTGCTGTCGAACCCAATGAATGTACCTCGACATTGTTGAGATTAAAACCGGTGAAAAGGTGCATTTAATCAACTCGTACAGATAGAAAGTTTCTGTTTGTATTATCTTTTCCATATTTTATATCATTGACATTTAATTAGAACAGAGTGACAAACGTGTCACAATACGCCACACAATAATAATTATGTACTAATACATTAACCACATTATTTCCTTTTTTAATTATATATATATATATATATATATATATATATATATATATATATAAAACATAAAATGATTATTTGTACTGTGACAAGTTTATTGTCATATAAATTGTATTTTTTTGTTATTTGTCTAAATGATATTATCACATACGATTGAATAAATTATCATTAGAATTTAAAATAAAATTTCTACTGAAAAAAGTTTGTGTAAACATGTACATTTATTATGTACTTATATACACACACACATATATATGTATATATATATATATATATAAATTAAAAGAAAATTATTACAAATAGTTTTTTAAGAGTAGTTTTTTTTATTTTCTGTAAATTGTCATTTATTTCCAAATTTCGTTTTTTTTAGTCTGTTCCATTAAAATATGAATTTTTTTCTGTACCTATATTTGTGAATAAATAATTTTTTTTTTATATTTAAAACATTTATAAATTGTCACATGAAATAATATATATATCTAACAATTTAAAATTAATTTAAATATGTAGGTATTGAATATAATTATTAGTATCTTAAAAAAATAAAGAATATTGAAATCATTTAAACAGCAAAACATGTAAAAAATTCTTTGATGTATGAAACGATAATAAACGGTTACATTGCCACATTATGTTTAATCGTTGAGTACATAATTTATGTATATCAATATCGATCCACATTTTGAACATACATTATTAGCTCAATCATACGTGTTCAAAACAATGATTGATTTACAAAACAATTACATTTCATATGACCAATTAGTAACGCACGCAATTACCTATTTAATAACGCACAGTTTACAGGTATAATTTAACAGAATTTATGTCAACTTAAGAGATATGCGTCCAATTAATGTTCATTTTTTTACAGTAGTTTGAATTCGAATACACACACATACATAAACAATATATATATATATATATATATATATATATATATATATATATATATAAATTTAATAAAATTTAAAATATATATACGAGGTTGTTTGATAAGTCCGTGTAAAAATAAAAACTGCTTCATTTTTTTGAATAAATCGTTTTTATTTTTCAACATAGTCTCCTTTTAGGCTTATACACTTCATCCAACGCTGCTCTAGTTTGTTGATCCCTTCCGAATAATAGGATTTGTCCAAGTCTGTAAAATAGTCATTCGTTCCTGCAATCACCTCCTCGTTCGAATAAAATCTTTTTCCCGCGAGCCATTTCTTCATATTAGGGAACAAATAATAGTCCGATGGAGCCAAGTCTGGAGAATAAGGGGGATGTGAAACGATTTGGAACCCTATTTCCATTAGTTTTGCGGCCACAACTGCTGAGGTGTGAGCTGGTGCGTTGTCGTGATGAAAGAGGACTTTTTGTGGGCTAATCGGGGACGTTTTTCTTGCAACTCGGTTTTCAAACGATCCAATAACAATGAATAATATGCACCTGTAATGGTTTTACCCTTTTCCAAATAGTCGATAAAGATTATTCCTTGCGAATCCCAAAAGACAGTCGCCATAACCTTTCCGGCCGAAGGAATTGTCTTCGCCTTTTTCGGAGCAGATTACCCTTGATAACCCATTGTTTAGACTGCTCTTTGGTCTCAGGAGTGTAGTGATGTATCCATGTTTCATATACAGTGATGAAACGACGCTTAAAGTCCTGCGGATTTCGCTGAAACAGCTGCAAACCGTTCTTGCAACACTTCACACGACCTCGTTTTTGGTCGATCGTGAGCAATCGCGGCACCCACCTGGCGGATAGCTTTTTCATGTCCAAATGTTGGTGCAAAATATTATGTACCCGTTCACACGAGATGCCTACAGCACTAGTAATCTCACGCACTTTCACTTTTCTGTCATCCATCACCATATCATGGATTTTATCAATGATTTCTGGAGTGGTGACCTCAACAGGGCGTCCAGAACGTTCAACGTCTTTTGTGCTCATATGGCCACTCCGAAAATTTTGAAACCACTTATAAACCGCACTAATCGAAGGTGCAGAGTCACCATAATGTTTATCAAGCTTCTGTTTAGTCTCCTGAGGCGTTTTGCCTTTAATGAAGTAGTGTTTAATCAACACGCGAAATTCTTTTTCGTCCATTATTTGACAATCACTCGATTTCCTTGATTCCAACGATTGTCAAACACAAAGGAATAGACCGATATGGCTGAAACTTGATGTGTGTTCTTCCAAGAGGTGCTACTAATTAAAAATAACCTCGATATGCACCAGTGGTGCCATCTTTCGGAAATTACACGGACTTATCAAACGTCCTCGTATATTTATAAATTTAATAAAAATTTTAAAAAAATGATATATAGTAATTAAAAGACTACAATATATAAATAAGAATTATAAAATTGATTAAAGAATAAATTGAACGATGAAATATAATCTCAATTTTTTTTTATACTCTTTGAATTTAAATAGCAACGTCTGTACTAATTAACTATGCAAAATAATAAAAGTAAATTAAACAAAGAATTCCCTTATTATATTCATGGATTATAAACGAAACGACTATTAGTTGATAAGAAAAATAATTATTATAAGCTAATATAAAAAATGCTGTACCATGTTTCACGACTGATATTCGAAATCAATTTGAACAGTTCTGCACATTACCTGTCTAATCATGTTTAGGTTATGTTGTATTTTGATATATTCAATAACAATAAGCGGCATGCCACAAGATGACGACTAGCATTCATAACTACCGATAATGTTAGCACGTTATACACCATGACCGATGGCTACATAGAACAGCTACCGAATTATCTATCATTGTTCTCACAAATCTATTTAAACGTGTGCGTGTTCTTTTGTATTGATGCACAGTTGCGGTGAAGCACTTGTTAGTATATTTGTGTGTGTGTAGCACGGCGCTAGCCATCAGACGAAACTGGCGCCTTTTCAATTCTTTTACCAATAACAGTGATTCGAAAAGAAGCCACAGACAGAAAGGTTATAGGTAAATGACTGATGCAATCCATCAGAGTATTAAAAATAAAAAAATATATCATCATTTCAATATATAGTTTTATTAAAAAGAAACATGTGCATAGGGTGGTGTATAGGTAAACATGTGTACAGTTTCTTTTTAATAAAACACACATCTAGGCATCACATTTAGATAACCTATAGATTTAGTGTATAAACTAACAGTAGCAATGAATTACAAAAGCAATTATACAAATTGTATTTTATAAATATACAAATATTAAAAATGATTTTTTTTATTCAAAAACAAAACTACATTTTATTTAATTAAACGATTATTTTTCTCACTGTACTTTTTTAAAAAATATCACACAAATATTATCCTACAGATCAGTTTTAAATGTCACTTTGTCTTTATAGCAACTTCTTTCGAAAATAAAAATTTACCCAAATTGATAGATACAATGTAAATGAAAACAAAAATATAGCATTTTTTATTAATTTGTAAATCTTTAAATTATATTCTTATTATTTTAAAAAATATACATTAAAATATTCATCAATAAGCATGGACACAATATTTGATTAACATTTTTTTTATTTACTGTTTTAACTGAACAAATAATAAATTTCTTATTTTTGTATCTCAACAAAAATTTTCAAATTTTATTATATATATATATATATATATATATATATATATACATCAATAGAGATTTAATCAAATATTCCAATTTTTATAATACTCGTTCGATAGTATGAGAATGATATTGTTGAACATCGACATTTAAAACTATTACTGATTGATTCGAATAGCCTTAGGGAACAATCTCCTATTTTGAAATTATCTCAGATAATTTGAAAAAACCTGACGCTAGATCACACAGCATTATGTAAATGAGATAAAGTAATTTCAAAGAATATTTTGACTTCTGAACGATCATAATTGATAGGTTCTTGAATATGATTCATCGAAATTTGATTACAAATCGTAATATACAAGTAGCCACTATAAATATATATGTAGTACAAATTAACTTTTTAACATAATAAACATTCGTTTTTTTTAAAGAGTTAAAGTAATGCAACACCAATTTATAATATATAATGAAAATTATGTGTTTTTAAATTATGAATATAATAAGTGTTAATAAATATGTAAAAATTATACAGATATCATATGAAATTCATTTTCATATATCTTCAATTTTTAAAAAAATTTTCTTTGGTATTTATCTAAATTAATTTCTATTAAAATATGTCAAACTTAAATATCTCTAATTTTAACTAAATTGATGAATGATTTAACTCAATATGTACGTGTGTGTGAATGTATATATTATACATAAAAAATATGTTCTGTATAAAATTAAATATACATTCGAGTATGAACGAATTCATTTATGAATTAAATTGTTAAATTCAAACATGACGTACATCTATATTTTTATAAAACATAATTTTTTGTGGATTTCGCATTCATTGTTGTAAACAAGTCTTTTTATTATTTATTTCTGTTAATAATTCCTATATCTGTTCAATATTTTATGCGTGTATTCTATACGAATAAATATAAAGAACACATGGTATACAAAAATTTTGTTTAACCATCTATTTTTGTTGACAAAGGCGTACGAAAATGTGTTGTAATCGCGTGACTTAACAATAGAGAATGAAACGTGTCCATAACGGCTACCGGCTGAGCCACCGACTGCCGCCTATTCAAATTCACCAAAATTGCTTCCCTAAAACCTGCAAATAGCGCAGTTATTGATGTGTTTTGCTACATAAAAGGTGCCGGTTAGTACGAACGGGCCAATGAATACAAACCGCAATAGATTATATTATATTAGCTTTGAATTGTGCGAGTTAATTTGTTTCTATAGAATATATCATACACTTTTTAGTGTAGATAATGTTTAAATAAATAATATATTATTTGAAGTTTACATTATATAAATATATATGTAAATTTACTTGACGTATGGTTTACAAACTGTTCTCGTTAAATGGATAATTTCATATGTTAATAATTTAAGACATTCCAAATGTAAATTAATCGAATTTATATATATATATATATATATATATATATATATATATATATATCTTTTTAACAGGATTCTAAAAAAAATACTGCTATACTATTTTAATATTAGTATATTTAAAAATAAATTAATTGGAAATAGCTTGTCAATTTTATTACAATTTTTTCATTTCATAAAAATGTTTATATTCTAATATTTATAGAAAAAGAGCTTTACAAAACAATTTATCTTAAAACTCTTTTTTGAAAAGTCTTTTGCTGTTAATTGATTATAATTATATATTATTATTACATTTTTTTTATTTTAAATTATACAATATTATCTTACACTTCGATTATTTTTCTAAAAAAATACATCTGTATATTTTTTCTTACAAACAAATATTTAATAGTGTATGTAAATATTATTGAATTAAGTCCCAATAAAAAAAAATGTAAAAAATCATAACCGCAAAAAGACAAATTTCCACTGTTCCGCTTCAAAAGTCTAAAAAGTTTCGATACACCAAAAGGAAAAAAACCCTGAGACCACATTATGTTCATTTGTTACAATGCCGTCACGGGACATTGTCAGACGTAGGCACGCGTATCGAACTCGAGACCTCACTTGTCCCAAGCCATGAATAGCAATCGCAAGCAATCATCACCGACGGTCGACACTTGACTGCCGCTTGATGGAGGGCGAATGACGTCGGCGTCACGACGCCAAATTGGCAATTTTCTATACTCGCCGTTGCAAAAGGGCGCATAACATCATGTCAGCTTTTGATGAGCCGTGAGATTTGTGTCGATTCGACTTTCAATGCTGCTGAAGATTACATTTTAAAATATTTTCACCATGATTACTTCGAAATGAATTTTCGAAATCAAATCAGGTCATATGTTAATAATAATATATATATATATATATATATATATATATATATATATATATATATACATACATACATAACTATCTAAAATACATATTAATTTACTTCTATATTTTGATCAAAAATGTTATACCAAAAATGATTTTCAAAATTATGTACATTTTCAAAAATACAAAATTTATTAGTTATTTAGAAAAAATATCTGTCCTCTTATGTTTTAAAATAGTAGATATGCATTTATAAACTACTAAAAAATGTTCAGTATGTATATACATTTTTAAAAAAATAATAGTAATTTCAGTGTACTAAACAATTACATCGTACTTAAAAAATATAATTTTCTACTTAAATAAAATAATAGAACAGTTTTTAAACAGAACTAACATATAATTGAAAATTATCCTGCGTCAAAAATTACACTTCATAATCTCGTTTTCGTTTCATGTTTCATGGAAATGTTATTATCGAAAATTACATATCCAGATGCTCAGAACGATTATCTCGGTATCAATTTCAACCAATTTTCTATGAGTAGGTACGTTTGACCACAAATGAAATTGTACAATGACGTTTAGTAAATCTGCAATACAGGTGGCATGTGTAGTAATAAACCATTCGTGAGGATTTCTGTGCTCGTGACCTTTATTCACTGTGTATAATGGAAATCTTACAGTTTCTCACATAATATAATTGAAAACTAAGCAAAACTAATGCTGTGTCTAAAATGGTCATTGTATTTGTTAATAAATTATATTACTTGCAACATTGTTTGTTGCACGCAATTGTAACAAAAATAGATCACAATACAATTGTGTACTGTTATTTGATATTTTAACTGTGTTACTTCTACAACTCATTTAGTGTTACTAATGTAGATATGATTATAAAAAAAAGTAATATTCGTGTACCGAATGAATAAACAACTGTTAATGTTGCATATTATAAAACTATAAACATACTAAAACATTCATATCAACAATAAATTATACATATAAATGCATATATATATACATATATAATAGTTTTTTTTATTATGTCTTGTTTTTTAAAATTATATTTTTAAATTTGAACCATAATAATACTTAATAGATGCACATGCCTATAATTAAACACAAGAACACTTCTTACAAAAAATATTCAGCTACTGTATAAAACATTAAGCCTTCTGTATAACTCAACAAATGATTGATTACTGTCTGTAGTGTTCTTCTTTATTATTTTTATCAAAGTTTACATGTTACCCTAATTAAAAAACTGAAAAAAAACAATTACAAAAAATATACTTTGATATAAGAATTGTAAGAGAGAAAGGAAATATTTAATTAATTTTCAAATAACATTCTGTCGAGAACAAATATCAGGAATAAAATTAAATGTTTTTTAATTACATATATATACAGGCATAATTATCTGTATATATAGATTTAATTGTAAAAATATTTGATATTAAATTTTAGAAGGATATTGTGTAAACTAGGAAGTACTTTTATAAAATTTCTTTGAAATAATAATATTTGTCTTAAAAAATGAGAAGAAATTTTATCTAATCAAATAAATTATAGTGTAAATAATATTTTTAAAACATTTTTAATTATTTAAATTTTTTTTAAAAAAAATAATATATATGAAATCGAAATCTAAATTTATATTTTTTTATTATATAAATTTTTCTCAAAAAATAAAACGTTAAGTATGTGTAAAAGTTCTCATATATATTATCTCCTTATCTGAATAAAACAAGTAATTTTCATAAATACATAGATATTACATTTATTATATATTTATTATTTCACCTTATGGTTATTATAATCCTGAAGATCATTTTGAACCTATTTTATTTCAAGTTGTTAAACAAAACACCTGTCTGATATTTATAGAATATTTATTTATTTACATTGAATTAAAATTCATTTCACTGCTTATCAAAATGCAACTTTTAAACTGTGCAGAATTGTTTGTGACAATTTATGATCATTATACATGTACACACCTCTATAAGCGCATTGTCACACGTATACAAACTATGTAAATTTAAAACAAACAAAAAAAAAATATCACAATTACGTGCGATGCATGAAAATTGTATGCTTAAGTATGCAGTCAAATACAGAACTAGCAATGAAATCAAATCACACTAAAACTAGTTGACTAATTTAATAATTTTATTTATTACTACTGTTAGTAATAAATCGAAATTTAAATTATACACATACATATATATATATATATATATATATATATATATATATATATATATATATATATATAGTTATTTATAAATAGTCAAATCACTAGTAGTTGATATCCTTGTCTCAATTCGTTATTAGTGAATACTTTTTAGAATTTTTAATCTTCGTTAAAAACGATATTTATTTATAATTTTTTTTAAGAATCAACAACATTTTATCAGTCTATAAAAATCATTTTTTTCTAAAGTAATCACTTATTTACAGTATCAAATGTTTTCTCTATTCTTATGAAACATACATATTTTTCTGCTTATTATATTAATACAAATAATACAAATTCTTAATGATTTTAATACAAATTCTTTACCATATACTCCAAATTATTTTCTCAAACCTGCTTGTTTTAATATTTTCTCCATACATTTTTATATCTTTTCTACCATTAATATACAATATACAAAGAAATAAATAATAATTCAAATTTCGATAATTATTTAAATCATTTTTTAGTTTTGTATATATAACATACTCTCTAGCCATTTTTTTATATTTCATTATTCGATGAAATGATTTATTCAATAGTCTTAATAGTATTTTAATAGTTCGTTTAATAATCTCTGTAAATATCCTATCTACCCTTGCTTCTTCCATATTTCTCTATTTTTTAATAATCTATATTAATTTTTTTATAATTGTTTAACATATATTTTCCCATACTTCTCTACATTGTCTGGATTCTCTGAATTTTAATCTTTTTATATATTTAAATATACATAGTTACAACTATAAACAATTTGTATATTTATATTTTGAGTTAATTAAATATCTTGAAATTTGTTATTAAATTAAGAAAAAAATATTTTTTTCGTTTTTTATTTAGATTTTCATATAAAAAAATATTAAATATAATTAAAACTGCTTGCTTCCATTCCATTCCTACATACCTATCCCATTTTATTTAATTTTTTTAAAAAATACTTTTTATATTTAAAAATAAATATTATTTATATAAAAAAATAATATAAATAAATTGTTACTTCATTAAAAAATCAAAATACACTATCCACTAACCATTACTTTCGATATTTATTCCATTCATCGTTTTCCATTCTAAAAGAACAATTTGATTATCTGACAATCTTTGACCTAAAATACACTAAACAACTATCCGAATTGATTCTTAACGATGTGATTTATCACATTCTATCAAATATATCATCTTTGAAACTAGTTAATTTGTATCTAAAATAACTAGTTACAAATATGATAATTATTCTGTCATTGAGCCAGAGCGTAACCTTTCTACAAAATTTCCATTTCATTTTGGAGCAGTTTACAAAATTAAATGTATATCTAGGTGTGTATTTACGTGTCTCAAAAGAATTCTTAATATGGTATAATCTGATGTGTATATACGTTGATGACATGCTATGACTACATATATAGATGTGTATACGTTGCTTTGAATTGCAAATTCGCAGTTTCGTTCAGATTTTGCTTGATATAACTCTTCTCACTTACGCTGTATATCTATAAACAAAGTTTATGACATATTGCTGGGATTAATAATATTTCTATCAATTCAAAATATACTTTTATACAGATATCGTGATACTATGATTTTAAATAATTCGACCTGGTGTTTATCGACTTTCATAAATCTAACGTTTAAAATGAGGAATCGATGAAAACAACTCAAAGCAACATTTATATAAAAAAATGTTTAATATCAATCATTGTATCAAAAATACTTTTATAACTTTAAAATATTTATATTTAATGCCAGCACATTTTTAATAAGCATTAAATAATAAGTCATATTTAAATAATATATGTTTTTATAAAAAATAAGTTTATTGTATTAATAAATACATTTACACAATTTCATAATTTAACTATAAAACTTTTGTAATCTCTTAATCCTGAATATTTTTTATTGTATAAAAAAGTTTAAAATACAAATTGTAGACCCTAACCTATTTTTATAAATTCCCTAAATTTTAAATATATTTTTATATTTTTTTTAAAAAAAAGAAATAAAATATTTTAAATTTTATATTTAGATCAAAAAAAAAAAATGATTTTTTATAATAACCAATCACATAATTTGAAATTTAATAGAATTATAAATTATTCATTATTTTTATATATAGGAATAACTTTTATTTGAAATTCTAAATAAAAGGAAGTTTT
Organism: Neoneuromus ignobilis; assembly: GCA_029203775.1. Taxonomy (NCBI): domain Eukaryota; kingdom Metazoa; phylum Arthropoda; class Insecta; order Megaloptera; family Corydalidae; genus Neoneuromus; species Neoneuromus ignobilis. The sequence goes on along the minus strand of CP092095.1, from coordinate 14,185,765 downwards.
CTCATGGTTTTTAATTAGAATTTATTTTTTATTTTTCATAATTAAATATCGATAATATCTATATATTAATTATTATCTTTCATTGACATTATATTTTATTTCATTCATAACACGCGACTATAATTATAATTGTGTTTATTTGTACAAATATAATTCATAATTACCAATGAAGGTTATTTAATAAAGTATAAGATGTTACATCCATGTTCAATATTTTTAATATATAAATAAAAATAATATATTAAGAAAATTTCAACTGCACACACCTAAGTAATACACAGTTTGTAATGAGATTTGAAACGAATGGAGAAAACTCTAAAAGAATTCATTTCATTGTTCTGATAATTATATATCAGTACAATGATTGACATTTTTGTTTCATATTTCCATCAACAATCCTAACCCAGCATCTTTTCAAACGACGATACACGAAGCATAACGACATGAGTAAAATCTGTGTGTTAAGGGTGTGGATTCGAGTCATATATACAAGCCGCTATTTTACATAACCGTTTGATGTGATGCCTCGTAAAAGAATATCAAATCAAAGATGGCAATATCACCATCACCTTGCGGTAGACACTAGTTTATATATATATATATATATATATATATATATATATATATATACAAAAATACTTTAAATCAAATTAGATTTCTTGCACTTTGTCTTGTGTGTATGTCACACAAGCGACACTCACTTTACAATATTAGCATATAAATATGAGATTTTTTTATATAAATCTCATATCCTTTTTTCAGTAAAATATCTCTTTGATAGAAAATTGAAGATAATATAGAAGCAATAAGAGTTAATCATATTTTTCTAAGATTAAAATACCAGTTTCTGTTTATATCGTTTTGTATAGATGTTTATGTTGATATTTTAATTTTTTTCTGATAATACACATTCAAATTCTGATCATTTTCATTATATTATTAGTGTTGGGAAACTTTTATAACAGATTTTATGTTAAAGGTTAACAAGTATTTGTAAGGGTTGTATCCTTGCATATTAATGACTGCCTTTGATTTTATCTTTCTAAAGAACAGTATTTTTATAAAAGGAGTAATATCAACATATATATTTTTTTATAATAAATAAGTTTTTGCTTAAAACTTCAAATATAAAATATTTATAATTGTATTTTAACTGACTTTTTCTCAGTATGGTAAATAATATATATATATATATATATATATATATATATATATATATATATATATATATATATATATATATATATATATATAAATTTGGAACATTTAAATCACTTCTAGCTTAGTTCTTTTACTATGGATCTATTGTAAAGCACTGAATTTCGATCGTTTTTTTTCCATATACTTTTGTAGTTTTATAATAATGACTTTACAGTTAAGTTGCTTTCGACGCTGAATAAAATTAATACCTACTACAAACATATAATATATGTATATAAAAACGTCGTAGGTCAAAAATGAGTGATGATTTTCAATTTTTGTTGATGACGTGTATACACAACGTTTAATAACAATAGAGTCACAGTGCCTATTGATATTTAATAAACTCTTTATTCGAGATGGTCCTTTTGTGATAACTCCCCGTCGATAATTGATTGTATACGTGCGTGTTTTATATGTTTCCTATGTATAAGTGTCATGTATTATATATATATATATATATATATATATATATATATATATATAAAGTGCAAAAGTATATATTAGTGTGTATCTGGGGTTCGAAACTTGGTCACAAAAGCTGATAAAACGATGAGTCATTGGTGTTAACAAACGGTGCTTCAGGTAGCCGGTTTCCGTTTAAACCTGCTGTGAGTTTGTACAATACATCAGTGAGGTTTCGATAATAGTTTTAATAGTTGTTCGAGGGCGAGTTGCATTTTATTTAATATGAGTATATATAGGGATAACGAAAAAGATCGTTCAATTTTTCATTTATTATTGAAAACTAATAAAAGAAAAATTAGAATTAAAAATTAACAATCAATCAATTAATTTACTAGATGATCAATTACAATAATTTCATTTATTTGTTTGTCCTTTAATGATATTAATGATTTAGCATATTTTATTGCACTCTAAATGCAATCTGAATTAAAATTTATGTTTTAAATAATTTCAAAAAAATATGAAATTTTTAATTTATGATTTCTTATTATTTTATAAATTTAAAACAGTTTTTTAATATATATATGTATACATAAATAATTATCATTCTGTATTAAAAATTATTCCAGAAAATAATTTATATAAAATCGTATACGTAAATCTGAAAATTCTGAAAATAAAACTATATCTTTTTGTCGACAATGAAAATCCTTATAATAGTTCGTTACAGTAAACTCCAAACGTTAAAAAACTCCTTATTATATTCTCATTAAATCACTGATTGTGGTTAATAAATTTAAGAGTGTCTTTTCCTGGAAACCCCCTGTACTGATTATTTGTAACATAATTCTACATCGTACATGTATAAACGCCAATTGCTTTTATTTCCCAACATAAATTCACTTTTATTGTTCGTTCATTGCTTGCTATAAAAATGCGCGGTGTAGAGCCCGACTAACTTAATCATCTTACAGTCGACTGACTTATGAATGACAAAAAAAGCATATACAGACAAACATAGGCACGTACGCACGCATACGCGCAAAATATACGCACACACACAATTCCAAGCACACTTTCAAGTACAGACATAACTCGCGCCTTATAAATCCGATTAGGGGCGCAAAGTCCGGCTCGTTAGCGGCGCTAAAACACACAGATTATTTTCATATTTGGCGGCGGGCGTTGATGACAGGGTGCGCGCCGCCCAATTATACGAAATAACTCCGCAATAAAAATACATGAACGCCGCATTAGTATGCGGCGAGGAGCGGTTCGCAGTTTGTGCCCTATAACGCGAGTTCGATGCGTCGTTGAATCACTATCTGTTCGTATCAACGTGGTGATGATACATTTTTAAAATAGATAAACATTTTTAAAAAAGACAGCATTTAAGTTCAGATCGAATTTAATTTCAAGTCAATTTTTTCAAAATAAGTCTATAAAAACAACTTAAAAAAGAAAAATAAACATAAAAAATGGTTATATATATAAATAAACATTTAACGTCCTTTTTCCACTTTTTTCTGCCTGACAATAACATGATTCAAGTTTGAAGTTGTAGTGATTTTTGTTCATTTATTAATATTATACATAGTATGACATTTTTATGATAATTTAAGTATTGAAGAATTTCGTACTTAATCATCTTTTTATTAATATTTCTTTGTGTGCAGTCTTTTAATTTATTTTATACTATTTTCATAACTTTTTTTGTTGTATATTCTTTCTATTATAATACTAATAAATCATAAATTCTCTATCCAAATTATTATTGATTAACTTATATAATTGATTGTTAATTAAAACATAAATATAGATTTTATTTTGTTAAGGTTAAACCACATGATGTACATATAATTATAAAATATATTAATGCATGAAAAATTATTACTATTATTTTATATTTTTTGTTGTTCAAATAAATGAACTGGAAAAATCCGACACATTTCCATTGAACAAACTTTAGCTGACGATGGTGGCGTCATCAAGCAACCCTACCGTAAACCTCCTGGCGGCAGCGTTCGGACTTACTGAACCGGAAGTGTTAACACTCGATTATTAGCTGTATATTAGCCTCAGATCTACACTCCCTACTGTACAAGTAACCCTCCCCGGAGCTTATAAATACATGAGCACAAATAACATCGTGCACTTATGTGAGCTATAGTTTTTATAATAGACGGCGTACGTGCGAGTGAAAAAGAAAATAATATTTTCTTGGACGCCGTACGCGATTGTCGTAGTCGGATATGTGTGTTTTTTCAACAGAAATAAATAATACATGTGGAAAATGTAATGGTATTTTATGTTTATGTAGATGCTTATTCACGAATTGATATTGCAAATTGTTATAGTTATGCTCGTGATTTTCGGAATGAACTGTATAAGCTATGAAAGCAATAAATGTATGAATTTTGGAATAAATATATTAGAAATAAATTTAGTTTCCAATATTTGCTGTGATATTTCATATTTTTGTAACAGGGAAAATATCGTATAATCACAACACACACACATATATATAATAAATATGTGTGAAATGAAGCTGTTAATTTAAGATGACATTATATAATACAATGATTAATAAAAGATGACATAAATAAAATATCAATTCTTTACTATTATAATTGATAATCTCTCTGTCATTTTTTACAAATTTGTTAATGTCATAATGTAAAAAATAAATAATTATGTTTTTTAAAACAAACCCGTTTATATATAATAAAATTAATAAAAAATATTTATGTTTAAAAAAGCAATTTTTCATTCAAATGCATTTTATAATATAAATTATGATGTATTTATGAAATAACCAAATCACAAATAAAACGAAAAATCAAGAAAACCCAAATACAGACAAGTTGCAGGTTGCTGCTACCAACAGTAAAGAAGTAAAGTCAATACAACCTCAATCCTTTTATGTTTTTATCGTTCGTAATATCAGATATCGAAATCCGAAACCCAATATATTCTCTGCCACTGCACGTAGCCTCGGCAAAGAGAAGTGTCTGTCACTTGGGGGAAACCCCGTTTCGCCCATCATCAGATAGTGTCAACTATTGATGTGAAGCTGGGTATAAGATTAACAACATTATAGTGTTCTGTATGACATAAAATCTTTTAAATCACATTTTTTGCAATTATTATAAATCAAATAAATCATTAATGCCATATTATTTTAAAAATTATATCTTTATTTTCAGTATAAAAAATAATCAATGATGGTTGAAAAATAAATTTAATTTTTTTCTTGTTGCTGTTGTATTATTAATTTATTTAAGTTATTGTTAATTAATACATCAATCTTGTTTACATACATACTTTTCTCACATATTATATATATATATATATATATATATATATATATATATATATTATCTTTTGTAATTTATGTACATTTTTCTTTTCTGCTAATTATTAAATAACAAAAATTTAACAAGAAATATATGTGTGTATATTAGGATTAATAAATAAAGATAAAAAAAGAAATGATTAAATTTGAAAGAAAATAAAAGTGATGGACGTTATAACAAGAATGAAAAATATAAAATGGAAATAAACAGGTCATATATTGAGGGTAAACACCAGTGAAAAAGAAAGACTATTGATTGGGAATCCAGAAATATGTATTAAACGATCCAAAAAGAAGTCCATGGTTATATAAGCTAGAAATATAAAAAAAATGGTGGGTGTGAAATAGAAGAGAAAAATATTTGGTCATTGAAGATGAAACATTTTAGAAGAAGTCTTCAGTGAATAAAAAGAGATTAAATAAATTAAAAATAAATATATCACCCCAAATAACTTTCAAAATTTTATATTTAATAAATTCTTCATATATCTAGAATTTTCTAATAAATAAATTTATAAACAATATTGACAGTTTATACAACTATATATTTAAAGAAAGACTGTGTTCTGAATCCTAGCCTTATTATCTGATGTTATGTTTATTCCCCGTTTTTGCTGTCATCATCCTGCAGCCACCGGCCATTGATATTCATGGATTGGGAATAAGAAGCGGCCGCCACGATCAAAACAGACGCCGGCCCTCGCGCGACCTCGCTTATTTTGCAGTTTGATGCCACACATAAGTATGTAACTACTATTGAAGAATTCGATATTATATCTCTTTTGCATCTGACGACAAAAACACACTTTGAATTTATTTTTGAACGTATATTGTGACAATTTTTTGATTTATTATAAACCGAGTTTAATCTCAGTAGTTGGGATTTATTAGAAACAGAATTATTTGCATTCATTTAAAAGTTTATTTATATTTTTTATTATAAATTAAAAAGAGGAGTTTTTAAATTTTCTTTATACTTTTTTATATGTTGTAATAATTTAGTTTACTATTCCTAATATAATTGAGTAGAATTTTTGATACGACTAAAAGTTCATAAATATTAAAATATAAAAATTAATGTATAATCAATAATATAAGATTTTCCAATAAGCTCTTCAGAAGTTTAAATGGAAATAAAATAAAAAGTATTTAATTAATTAGTTTTTTATTTTTAAGCATATTCTATGGCATTAATGATAGAATACAATTTCACTCATACAAGTACCATGACTTCGCGTTGGTTTAATTTAATTTTTAGTCACTCATTCACATAATTGTTGTCCAATTTCATGAATTACACTTTCAATGTTTATTTTTAAGGCTTCTGTTTTTTATGGTTTATCAGCATAAACCAATTATTTCACATAACCTCATAGAAAATAATCCAATGAAGTTAAATCACATGATTATGATAGCCAATTGGTAGGTCCATTTCGTGAAATAATGAACTCATTAAACTTTTGTTTCAATAAGTTTATTGAAATTTTTACAATTTCTAAGCATATACTGAGTTGAAAAGACAAAATGAACTTAAAAAAAATCAAACATGATTGCCACCAGCTGTCAAAGTTCTGACATTCTTATTGAAAAACCCTATACAATATTTCATTAACAATTCAACTTATTAACTGATATTTTCAATAGCAATACTATGAATAGTAAATTCATATAATCACTTTTGATTTTTGCTAATAAAAGCTTTTAATTTTATTCGATGCATTTATTTTGAAAATAAATTAATGTGTATTGTATTATAAAAGTTAATTTTTAAAAATGGAAATTTTGTTTATAGAACAACAATAATTATTAAATTTATATTTAAATGTCATTGACTTTATTTTGATTTAATCTCAATATGTATATATATATATATATATATATATATATATATATATATATATATAACTATTAAGATTATTAAATCTATCTAAAAAATTAATTAACCTGCATACTGTTATCACACTTGAAATCATGTCACAATTAAAATACTTCACAGTATAATTACTAAATTCCTACTCAAACTCGGTAGAACAAACAAAAGCTCACTGCAATAAGCGTGAACAATAACTAAAACTGAGCTGACCGTATGTATTTTTTACAATGAAAGTTCATTTTTCATTCCGGATTATTTTTTCCATAAAACAAAGATATAATGGTAAATGTTGTGTTTATTTTACTGTTTTATATTTTTTTCGCGTTAGAATTTCGCCGTGGATAAAAATAAGTTTAATCTGATTTACTGTGCGTAGCTTTCTTGTTAATTCATAATTTTAGTATTTTCGCTTATGAACATAAACGAATTATAATACCGTCTATACGCAAAAATAAATTCTTTTGTTGTTTGAAATTAATAAACGATAGTCTTAAAGCCCGGTTCTTTTGACACTGGGAATTTATTACAGTTTTAGTTTCAACTTTGAAAATAGCCGAGAAATGAGATCAGTTTGAAAGATTAGGAAATTTCCCTTATTTAATTTTTGTGTAACAATTACATTACACTTTTTTTAAATAACCATAATAAATAATGTATACTAATTACTTCAGTAGAGTATTTTATCGATTATTTCAATAAATTCATTCTTACATCGTTAAATATAAATGTATATTTGTTAAAAAAACATATTATTTTACATGGATGCCATTATATTAAAAAAATATTGGTATAATTTTTAAAAAAATTATAAATAAATTCAATAATGTGTAGAAATAAAAAAGATGTTAATGATTCATAGATAATATTTGAATTTACTAATAAAATAGTTGAATTTTCATTATTAATCTCTAAAATAGTTTGATTTTTAAATCTTTTTCAAAAATGTATCACCTCAGTTATATCAAAGAAAAAAATATATATTCACATATACCACCAATAAATCTATATTGCAAAACGAGCAGTTGAAATTTATGTAAATCGAGTTTACAAATAGATAACAGGAACGATAGATTTGTACCGAATACGATAAACATCTATATCGACCCTCCTCTTTATCAGTAAAATACTGCGATCAGTACAAGCTGATGTTACAAATAGAGTTGGCAATAAAATCGGACTGGATGCGTCACTGATGGGGCTTTTAGGCTCAGCTAATCGCTTTGACATTATTCATGTGGACAAATTGCAGGGATCGATGCAATGATATTCCATATGTTCAATTCTATTTTAAGGTATAGATAGTTTGTGATTACATTTTCATTATTAATCATTTCAATTAAAAAAGTTTAAAGTTGATAAATTTGATGTTATGGATTTATTTGGTTTTTATAGTCTTAAACAAATATGTATTTAAATCACATATTTATTGCAAATCACTTAAAATAATACAATTTTCTTACTCCAAAAAATAATAATATGTTTTAAATAAGAATGTTAAAATTATTTTTGAAAGAAAATTTTGATTACGTTTTAATCTTGTTTCCAATTTTAATTATTTTTGTATGAAAATGTAATTAATATTTAGTAGTATGAGAATTATTAGTGCCAACATAAAAAACAAAAATTGCATTTTCAAATATTAATTAATTTTCACATATATATATGAAGTATCCACAAAAAACGTTTATAAAAAAATCCTATTTCAAAACGATCAACAAAAATTGTCGCTGGAAATAAACTTAACAGTTGGCAAAATATGAAGCGATAAAAAGATAAAAACCATATCTCGCAGCTAATGCTCATGACAGAATCATGACGGCGATTCGCCACGACAAGGTATGATGGACGCCAATTTATTTCGCATTAGCGTCGAGACGCGGCCAATGAAGCGTCGCGCGGCGTCTGTCTGTGGCCGTGCCATCCCTTCTCTATTCCCACGGGATAACGCCACCCTCACTCTCACGTCACGATGATTGGTCTACTCTGCGTCGTATTTAAAGTGTCGTTTCTGCACATACACCTCGCTTTGATTCTTTTGATAAAACATTTAGGAACACTCGATGTTTGGAGATTATGATTTTCGAAAAAATGTTCACCATATATAGACATTTATTTTCGGTGACACATATTTAAAACAAAGCTTTTGTACAGTAATGAACGAATACATAATTGAACACACACACACACACACACACACACACATATATATATATATATATATATATATATATATATATATAAATATTCGATATAAAATAGAATAGAGAAAAATTAGACCACTGGAATTAAAAAGATTTAGAAGAGGCCTTCAATCATCAATAAATAAAGAAAGTAAGACAATCATAATAATGTGATGTTGATATTTATATACATATAACTTAAATAGAATGTAGATTTTTTTTTAAATGAGAATTAAGTAGAATTTAATATTTTATATAATTATTTAATCAAAATACAACAAATTTTATATTTAAATTTGAACACTTATATTAGTTGAAAATTATTTGTTGTTAAATATTTAATATTATTGGGTATATTTATATCATAGTTTTTTAAATCTCATTTAAGCGTTAAAAAAAATAAAAATCTTATTATACATTTCAATAAAATCTAAAATTTTACAAGAATTATTTTTTGATAATTAAAAAAATTAAATTTTATCTTAAAAAAATTATAATATAATTATTAAATAAAATTTTAATACATTATTAAGAGAGAAAGAATATTTTAAGAATACCATACCAATTTTTACCTTACTTTTATTTTTATTTCTTTTACTGAAATAAAAAAAAATACTTCTATAATGACACTAAAGAAATTAAAAAAGCTACTAGCAATTTTTAAACTTAATCTATAATGGAATTTACATTAATACTCTAAAAAATTCTATTACAATATTAATTACTTAAAAATAAATATTATTTTTAAATTAAACAGTAATTTTTAAAGCAGATTATATTTATCTACCTATCTGCTTATGTTAATGTATGTCATTATAGAAATAAAATAATTCGTTATAAATAATTCTTAATTATAAAATAAAACTTCATATTTAATAAAAATCAAATATTAATATGTATTCGTAAATATGTATTTATCAAATGTTAAGTTCATATAAAATAGTATTTTTATATAAGTAAAATTGTTTCAATAAATACATCGATCGTCATCACACTACACCACTGAAATAGACCGCTAACAAGCTATTATTGAGACAAAATTGAATCTAAAATAGCGCTTTATTGTAACGTGAAATATATAGAACTGAATGTAACAACGTTATACAGAGATGTAATAGAGCCTTTACGAGCTACAATATGACGCACAATACAGCTTTCCGTCGTTGAGCTGTATAGCCCGGGCTGTGTGGCCACACGTAGCTCACATTCAATCGAAGAGAATCTGTTGTGATCAATTCAACGAAGCTCTTAGCCTGCGCTAACTTCTCTAATTCGTTCTTTTATTGAGTACATTCAATGATAAAATATTTGTGTATATTTTCGTTTTCCACGTTTTCATTTTATTATAATAATTTATAGTAAACAAGTAGAGAGATTTTCAATGAAATTTTTGTTTTAAAATAGTTTGGATTTACAAGTGAGAAAGCAACGAATAGAAAAAATATTGCTAATAATTAATTAATGAAAAATACTATATTTAAAAGCTACAGATGAAAAATTACACAAAATCAAAATTATATTTTAATATATTTATATGATATTTTTTAAATAATTATTATATTAATTATAGAAATAAATTTACTGTTTTATATTTTATTATGCTTCAAAATTATACAATAATTTAAAATATATTTTCATTAGTTTTCTTTTTTAAATGAATTAATGATTATTAAGCACATATTAAAGATAGAACTTTGTTTTCAAATTAATTATAATATTCTTTTGTAAATAAAGATATTAAAAAGATAATATATAGAGTGTTTTTTTAAGCGTGATAGAACATTAAATCAAATTTCTATCGAAAGTTCTATCTAACCTAAAAAACAATCTTTATATATAGATATGTGTGTGTGTGTATATATATATATATATAAAGATATGATAAAGGTATTTTTTTAGGTTGAATAGAACTTTCGATGGTGATTCAATTTAAAGTTCTATCATGCTTAAAAAAAACATCTATATAATTAAAATTACTTAAGATGAAAAATTTATTTTTTTTCTCTATCAATATTTCTATTTCATTTATTATTTTTAATTATAGTCTTTATTAATAAATATTAAATAAAATATATTTATCGAATTGTTGATTTTAATATCATTTTTTCATGTTTAAATATTGACTGAATTTAAAAATGAAAAAATAATAATAAAACTGTTTCAGTAAAAGACAATTAACATTTTCACTTTTAACTAAACAATGTAGATAAATTAATAATTATATATTATTGTTTTCAACAAAATATAATGTTATTAATTATTCATTTATTAATTCTTAGTTTTTGATTGGGTTTCTGTTCATTTAAAAAATACCTGCCTTACGAAAATATTCATAAAACATATTTTTTGAAAAATAGTAAAAGTATTATGAAATATACAAATAATAATAAAAACAGAATTATATTAATTCTGCAAATAATATTTAAATTCAGTGGTTTTTGTTACTCTTTTTCCAAAATTAATTACTTTGAATTTTTTTTTATAATTGTTGGATTGAAAAATAGGCGATATAAAATTACTTCTGGTATTTCTAATTTAAAATTTATATTATATATATATATATATATATATATATATATATATATATATATATATATATATATAGATATATATGTAAAGAGATGTTGTTGTTTGTATTGAGTGTACGCCCAGTTATCGAATTGAAACGAAGTGAGTGGGAAATGGAAGGCACCTCGTTGAGTAGCTGCTCGTAGGAAATCTAATCAATTGGGAAAACCGGAGCTTTTCAAGCAATCGCTGCTGCATAGCAGCGGACGTCAGCCTTCTTGCATCCAGCTCAACGCGTAAATACACTTTGAGTTTGTTCAAAGAATCGACAAAAAATGAAATACAATGCAGTATGGCATACAAACAACATACAACAAAGAGATCAGTGTTTAAACATTTTATTTATAACATTTATTTTTTTATTTTCAAAAATTCCTTAAAGTACAAAAATACATACATATATATATATATATATAGAGAGAGAGAGAGAGAGAGAGAGAGAGAATGATATATATCAAATAATAATATTCACTAGAATAATATCAGTTTACTAAATTTTGGAAAAACATTGCAATTGTATAGGCTCATCCAAATGTGACGCCTAGATTTGTGTTCCATTGAAAAGAAACAAAAATAAATAAAAAAAATTAATAAAACACAAATATAGGCATCACATATGAATGACTCTATATTTACAACCTATTTTATTTTCAATTAAATTTATTTTACATATTGTAGACATTTTAATTTAATTATTACTTATTTTTTAAAAAACACTATTAGTTATTAATCCACTTAATTTCATTTTAAAGGGTTATTTAAATAATTATTAATCATATATATATATATATATATATATATATATATATATATATACATGTATATATAGAATTTAAAATATTAGAAATCGTTTTTAAAAACAAATAAAAATATCAATACAGATAACAGTGATTTATTCGTTAAATATTTATGATATATCTGTAATTATTTTTTCGAATTTCACTGTTAAAGAAACAAGTAGAGAAAGGACATGTTTAAAAATAGAACGCTTATGTAACCTAAAAGGACATTTTCGTTCGATTCACGTTGCTTTGACTGTTTTCGTTTTCTACTTTTATGTTTTTCTTTCTTTATAGAATACATAACACCGTGTAAGACGACCGGCAAGACGTTGAAGCAACTTTTTACATATTTTATTTTACTAATATACTCATTATGGTACATACACAAGTTATATAATTCATAAAACCTTGACATTTTTGATGGTGGCTAGTCGCACAAAACTTCATCAATTAACAACCACGTAATGACTGTTTATATAATACCTCGAGAGTATAGAATCTTCTAGAACCGTGAAAAACACCATAATCAATTACAACAATTGATTATGCTAACCAAATATCAGAGGTTTCTTAGTAAGTTAAAACAGCCTGTAAAGTTAGTTCTACTTATGAATTCGAATAGTTCTAATATGGGATTCGAATAGTTCATATTTAGAGAGCTCCTCGAGCCACAGTGATGATACAGTGGTGAATTTGGTGTAATATTTGATTAGTGTTGTTATTTAACTGATAAATAAAATAAATTTGTTAATAAAATTGTGCATCTAGTGTTAATGGTAAAGCTAGTCCAAACGCTAACCTATCCTAAATAGTCCAATTTTATAACTCACGCACACACATACATATATATATATATATATATATATATATATATATATATATATACTTTACTATTCAATATTTAAAACAAATATTTTTATTGATATTATCATATGAAGTCAATATATTTCTACTCTACATGAATATCTAAATTTTAAAATAGTATTGTATGGCTTTAATATTACAGAGACATAAAAATTATGTTAGGAGTAATGAAAAAGTACAGAAAAAATGAATGGAATTACAAATATAATAACAAGGAACATGAATTTAAAATAAAAGTAAATAAAATGTAATTTTAAAAAAAAATAGTTAGACTGTTTGAAGTCATTGGTTAGAAATGAAAAAATATAAAAAAATGCAGAAAGGAATTATTAATTTGTATGAATATTAATGTTATTTCAATATTACGAAATGTAATATAATTTTATAATTTATATTGATAGATGTATTTAAATTGAAAAATATTCTTCGACCTTTTTCTATTTTATTTTTAAACTTCGCAGTGAAACAATTGGAATACACCAAAATATATAATAAATATTGTATAATTTTTTATAATTTTATTTCTTGTAAAGAACACATTATACGAAAAAATATTTTGAAAAATTTATTCTAACACTTTAACCAAATCAATAAAAATGACAGATACGTATAATCGACTAGATATACCAAATCGCCAGAAATGTGTAAAAAGTACTCATCCATCGAATAACCGACTTGTGTAAAAAAAAACTTTCTTGAAAAATACGAATCCGTTTCACTTCAATATTGGTTTGAACTTTTTCGCAATACTTTCCCGGTCGGCGGAAATGAGATTTTCTGTGTTAGCGACGACATGTTGGAAGTTTTTGTCAGTTTTGAACGGACAGGGAGGGTAGCCGGGTCGTCCGTGAGAGACACACTTTCCCGATGTATTTACATATGTTTGCTGCAATTTGCGACTGATTGATGGAAAAGTTTGAAAAATCTCTACCGGAAACGAATAATATTTGTTTTATATGTTTCTTTTTATCTTAGAAAAATGTCACAAATGTGATAATGTCATATTTACATATATAGACAGTTTATTGACAAATCTTTGTTTACATGAAAGAAATAATTCGTCTAGAAAAAATAAATCTCCTTCATGAACAAATAATATAAAACCAATTGAATATATATATACATATAAAAAATCTATTTGATTCTTTTGACTAAATCACAAATTTCTTGTCAATAAATACAAATTATATAATTTACATGTATGAATATTTTATTCTACATTAATCGAATTTAATAACATTTAAAATAAAAATATATATTTACAGTTATATGAAAGTTATTTAAAAAATTCTATTTGTATTACTTGATTACTCACTTACTTAAAATATCAAACACACGTAATACATTTTATTGTTCTTAAATATTACTTTAATTTTATATACACAAATAAACCAAAAATTATCAACTACAGATATTAAATAATTTTATTTATATTTCCTTTTAATTCGGTCTATTAATTTAAACTATTCCAAAAAGATTTATTTTACTAAATACAACTCGTATGATAAAATACTCAAATGTTTTTTTTCCTACATCTGATATTAATTCAAACTACCTTCCTATTCCTATCATTAAACTTAACCATGCAGTCGATCCCCTTTCAAATTACAACCAAAAAACAATTATCTTAGTCATAATGGTTGAGTACGTTTGTTTTAAACAAATATGTTATTTAAAAATATTATAATTTGTTGAATAATTTAAATGGTTAAATATATAATCTAATTTGATAATTAGTCAAAAATATAACATAAATTATTATCGAATTAAAAATTGAATAAACAAATTAATTTTAATGAAAAAACAAAGCATAACTATTTTTGTAAATTTACTTTAATAAATAATTCATATGTTGAACTATCACTAGTTTATGAATTTATATATTTATGTTTATTAATTAAGAAAGAAATATTTTTACGAACGATAAAAATTTCATCGCTAATTAATCTTTAATGATAACTACTAAAAATTAATTATTTCAAATATCAAATTTAAACATGTATATAAACGCACATATACATACATACATATATTTATATATTCCTTTTAAAACCATGTATTTAAATTAATTATTATGTATATAAATTTTAATTCCCTCCTATAATTAAATTTTGATTACAACTAATAATATTTTTTTAATAATATGAATAATTTATTTACACAAAAAATAAATAAAAAAATAAATTTATATATAATTATAAAATAAACGTTATTCTCAAATGTTTACATGTACATATATAAGCATATGTGTGTGTCTATAAATGTAATTAAATATATACATAGTATTTATTAAAAATTTTGAATAAAATAGTGTTTATATATTATTTCATTTTTATCGGAAAACGAAAAAGTACTTAATTTTTTAGGAATTTTAAATATTAAATTTATAGGTTAATTACTAAATTGTATAAAATCATTATATACAAAGTATTGGTACTTACACTTAGTAAATATATAACTCTTTGATAGAAAATATAATTTAACTTAGATTCCACTCTATAGACAATAATTATAAATAAATAATTCTCAAATGAAGACTTATTTTTTAAAAAAATAATATTAGTACCTATATATATATATCAAATATCTCAAACTATTCGCAAAATCTAATTACCTATAGTTTTTAAGTTTAAATATTGCATATTTATTCTTTTTTTATTTTATAAATCCAGTATTTAATAAAAAATAAAATCTGCATAAATTTTCGTACACATTGAAATATATAGTTTAATATTTTATAATTTTAAAGTAATTAATAAAAATTACATTTAACAACATTAATTTTATTATATGCAACGGATTTCTTACAATGAATCATATAGCTACTTGTCATACCAACCACAAACACCAACATTTTATACATTTTATATATAACGTATATATATATATATATATATATATATATATATATATATATATATATATATATATATATATATATATATATATATATATATATATATATATATATATATATATATATATATATATATACACATATATGTATACATGTTTTTGTATGTTTGTATATAGCAATACATATAGACAAAGAAAACGTTGGGAAATGGTCTTGGTGGATAGCAAAAGAAGGGTGTCGGTTTCGCGGGTGGTTTTTCTTTTCATCCGGCTGCCGCCCGTCGCCTGTCAGACCGGAAACAATACATATACGCATTCATCTTCCGCCGCCTTCATCAGCCCTCTGCAGTGTTTTTAATGTACTATATATCACGTCGCGAGCTTACAATACACACTCTGGTGGGTGGATAATGTACTATGCTCTGTACTTATACGCTTTCGTTTATTCTTTTACTACCTAAGTATCATTTACAAACGCTAAGATGGTCAATTTATTGTGTACGAACCAGATGCAATTAAACATTTTTCTTTACATATATACAAACACGTTTGTATATATATATATATATATATATATATATATATATATATATATATATATAAAATAATTAATCATTCCTGAAAAGTACGAAAAAGCTCATTCATACGTCCTGTACAAATTTACGTTTTTTTAAAACTATTATATACTTCCTTTTCATCAATAAATAATTAAAAGTATATACATAAATAGAAAAGCAATAAAATATTTAATACCATAATGTAAAAAAAGAATTTTCTTATTACCATCTTGTGTTCAATTTTTAAAATACCAAAATTAATTAAAAATAAAATGACTATACAATATATAAAGTTAAATGTAAACATTTCAACTATATAAATGTATAATATATTTACAAAGTTTTATAACTTTTTTCATAATCACTAACAAATATTTTATAAAAAACAAAAAATACTTAAACATAATTCATAAACAAGTACTTATTCGTATCTATTTAATATATGTATTAGTTATATATATATATATATATATATATATATATATATATATATATATATATAAATATATATAAATATGTATGTATGTACGTGTGTAAGTGTAAATGTATATTTATATATTTGTTTGTATCATGCAGAATTTTTTAAATATCGACATGTTATCTATACAAATATAACACATAATAGATAAATAAATAAAAATGTTCTATAGTGGTAGATAATTTATGTTTTAAATTGAAATTATCAATTCAAATTCAAAACAGATTATAATAACAACCATGACTTCATATAAGTTTTAATGTATATATATATATATATATATATATATATATATATATATATATATATATTAAAAAAATACAAATTCCATAAAAATATATTTTAATTTTTGAGAATGATACCTTTATATATATATATATATATATATATATATATATATATATATATATATATATATATATGAAATAAATAAAGAATAATGCAATAAATAGTGATGAAACATATTAACTCAGGGTACCTAAATTAAATACAATTTTAAGAGCCATAATTTCATGTTTAAATTTCGTAAAAAAGTTGATAATTTTTAAATTGAAATACATAAAATTTTTACATATGTGTGTGTATAATGTAAATAAAGAGATGAGACAGAGCCAAAATTCAAATTTTAAATTGTTTACAAAAAACACACGATTTTCATGTTAAATGTTTCAGAAACCCTGTTCTTAACTAATATACCGTATTCACTACACGACCTTGTTTACCACCTAACCAACCGCTAGATAACAAAAACAAAAATGTCCGGTGAAGAGATAATTAGTGAAAATTTGTGCCGAGGATGCTCGCACAAAAACCACAAAAACAGACAAACATTTACGGTTATCTACCGCAGTGTCTTCCTCCGGTGTACACAAAATATCAAGTCGCCTCCACCACCGCGTCCGGAAGCAACAGAGGAAGTAGAATATGCGCATCTTTTAATGTTCTTAATGTATTCTCGCCATTTGGTCTTATGCGAAATACACATAAATGGCAAAATCGCTTACGATAAGAGAACAACGCAAATAGCTATTCATTTGAAAAAGAGCGCGAAACGGGTTATGCTCATTAAGTTACGCGTTCTCTTTCTTTGTTTTATAAACCGATGATAAATCATTAGAAGAAAAAATAACAAGGAAACTAGAAATTTTATTAAATGGGGCACCTATAGAGACAGACAATTTGAATTATGTCTCACTATATATCTGTATTACAGATATTGTACTTGTTAGAACTACGAAGTCGTTTTAAAATATCTATATGTTTACATCATATGGACTTATTTTTAAAACTTAATAAAACGTTTATTATTTTAATGATTTATATACTCTTATTTAACTAATTCTACATAATTATCCCGTTCACTACCAGTGCCCCAGGAGAAAAACCGCCACCACAGCCCAGACGTTTTATTATTTAAATATGATGCCAAATTTTCATTATTTTTTTGGTAATGTATTTATAACGTTTTAAGGGGTTATACGCACTTGCGAGGCGCAAAAACGACGTTTTTTTAGGATTTTTTTTTTAGAAACAGTATTTATTTTGCAATTACAAATTATGGTTATTTGAATAGATCCTACTTTCAAGAATAAAATAACATGTCGATTATAAAAAAATATTGAAATGCACCGCTCCTGCAGACGATGTACCGAACGACCTCCAAAAAAAGACGCTTGGCGGTGATCTCCATATCGGCGGTTTGGATTATTTGAAATCAAAAAATATGGTCAATTCTTTTAAAGGATAGATTAATGCAGGTATTGAACGAAGGAATAATAAAAATTTTCATTTTTGACAAAATGGCGTCTACTTGAAAAAAATTTTTCGTTTTTTACTAAAATTTTCGCTCCAAATTGTTTAAAAAAAATAGTAATAATTTTTGTAAACCTTATTCCTTCGTTCAATACCTGAGGAATATATTTAAGAAGATTGTTTGAAAATTTGAGACCGATCGGTTCAGCCATTTCTGAGATATCGAGATCACCGATTATGAAAACACCGTTTTGAGATAAACGCGTTTGAAGTTTCGGAAGTAGTTTACACATAGTTAAAAAAATTTTACAAATTCAGGTGTATGTCCGAAAATATTTATCGGATTTACTTCAAATTTTCAGAGAATATACTCAAATATATGTGCATTCCGAAAATGCAAAAAAAAATCGATTTTTTGAAATTTCTAATTGCGTATAACCCCTTAAAAGATTAAAAATGTAATTATCGGAAGACCAATACATACTGTATCTATTGTATTGTTTTTTAACATAACCAATCTGTTTGCGACACGATTTGGTACAAACAATTATCATAAACTGATAATGAACATCGTCACATATTTGTGACGCTGGGCTCAGGTAAAAAAACCGGGTCGTCGCATATATGTGACGTTGGAAGCGAACAGGTTAATAAAATCCTTTCAAATAAACATTTATGTAAAAATAAGTCTCAATCTTCAATTGTTGTAAAAAACACAAATTTTATTAATTGTTACACATACATACATTTTTATATGAAATTGATATCAAAACTATTATTTCTATTCCGAAATGTAATATCAACTATTAGTATAATAATTAATAAGAAGTACTTGAAAATTATATTTTATTTTATCTTCTCAATGAATAACTGCATTGTTATGGAAGTTGCATTTGGGGTGCTAAAAAAAATCTATAATTTTTAACACTTTTTACTAATTTATTCCGTACATTCGAAGCACAATTCAGATAGTGTATCCGTATACTTTTGATATTTTTTCTACTGGATAATGAAAATAGTCACTAATAAATGATACATGATCCAAATATAAACATCTACGACTAGAACTATATATGTTCAGCGTTTTATTATTCATAATGAAGTTAAAATACATGCTTATTTTACACCGCGCACACAATTGTTTGCGTTTGCGTTTAAATCACACGTATTATTATTATATGCCGGTTTAAATTTGAGAGAATGTTACTGTAGCGAGGCGTTAACTGCTCATTTCATCTCGATAGCGCTATATAACGAGATGCAAAATTACACCAATTTAAAAATCGTCAAATGTAATAACCATTGTTGTTCTTAGACGCGACCCGATACGACGCCAGTGCGTACGCATGAGAAATATTCATCGTAAACAAAGCGGAACAAGCATGTAAATATAGGTTTTATTACGTTACACGCTATTACTTATTTCTCTCTACGCTAATGACGTTAATATTTGACACTGTACACATCCGTCTTGCTTTTGTTCCTATATTGTTGGAATGACCCTTTATACGAACATTTTATTGTTTATGATTTCTGATTCACTGTTATGTTGTGTTGATTGCATTGTAATCATATAATATACCTCAGATTGTTTAAGCTCGCGAAAAGTTCAAATTGGATTATAGCATGAGCTATATGAAAATTGATTGTACTCTATAATTATTTAATGTATAATATCTAAAAGATAATTTATATTCGAAAACAAGAAAATATATTTATTCAAACATACAACTAAAACTATAAATCTATTGCAGTACATTAACATCAATATTCAATAGCCATTTTATGATTGATCTTTTATTAAAAAAAAAGTATTAATAATTTATTATACATCTATCTCTCTGCTTATCTATTTAAATATTAAAGAAAGTAGGAGAGTGAGGTAAAGAAAAAAATATATAAATTAAATGTAAAAAACGGACATAAAAAGAAAGAATGATAAATAAATTTTAATATCTAAAATTCTAAATCTCTTTTAAAAAATAATACATTTTTATAATTAATATGTTAAACGTTCCATGATAATTTGTTAAATTATACTGAGTTGAAATGTCAAAAGGAGCTTAACAAAAATTCAAACATGGCTGCCACCAGCTGTCAAAGTTTTGATATTCTAATTTTAAACCCCTATATATATATATATATATATATATATATATATATATATATATATATAAAGTACAAGAAAAAAATTCAATATATTTTGAACAAACTATGGTAATAGTTTATATATGTGTTATTAATTTTTATATTAACTTTACATATGTTACTTTTACACACACACATATAAATATATATATATATATATATATATATATATGTATATATATATGTATATTAATTTACATTTCGTTAATTAAACATCCATATTTTGGTCGTAATCATATTTTAATGACAAGCAAATATACTTCATACATTAAAATCTGAACACAAAACATTTCCACCACAACAATCATATCATATTATCTAAACTCGCAGTTGAAAAGTCATAATGGTTCCAAGTAATAGTTACAAATTACAAATCAACACAAGTGCGTAACACGCTATGGGAAAATTATGCCTATCAGAACGAATATCGCAGAATGATTTTGTACAAAAAGAATGGAAACATACGTTTGTGAGTTTATTAATAATGTACATCTTTGTTGTACGACATTTCGAGTCGACATTTAAAACGTTAACAGTAAAGCGTCCACTTGCACGCGTCAAATATAAGGGTGGTAACTCTAAATGACTTTTCATATGAGGGTGTCAAGTATATCCAGTGTATAGTTTTGCAAATTGTACTGTTCATGGAAAATGTATAGACATATATGTATAAATATATAAATTTTTCATCAAATTTTATTATTTTATTTTCTATTCATTTTTCATTTTTATAAACAATTAGAAAATTTAAAACTAATATCGTTTATATTAAACGTTTTATGATAAAATTATTTATTCATAGATAATTAATTTAATAAATAAAAGAGAGTATATTATGTACACAATAATAATTCAAAGCATCACGACATATGAATCAAAAATAGATAAATTAAATAAAAGAAGTTATAAATCCAATCAACAATCGATTGTAAATAAAGGTGTATTTATGAATTTAAAAATTTGTGTAATATTAAATAAAATAAATTATTTTAAACCCAATTAAAAAAAGATTTAAGATAATATAAAAATAATCATGATTGAAAATATCTTAAATAATAGAAAAAATCAAAATAAATTTGATTAAACATTTTATTTTTGAAAAATGTACACTTTCCAAAAAATACATTGATAATAAATATTAAACACTAGATATCAGATATATATATTGTATTTAAGTGGATAATCAAATAAAAAAATTATTAACATTTATATTAATAAAAAATTGCATAAATCAATTAATTCGTAATGATAAAAAATAGAATTTCGTTTATATAATAAACTTTAAATTGTATAAATTTTTAATTTCTTTTTATAAAATTTCATTTTCGAAAGTATAGAACTTACCAAGCAATTATTACTTTAGAAAAACGTTACACAAATATATAAAAGCACTCTTAACATATATACTTTAATTTCATACAAGTCACACGCTGTTCAATCTATCGAAACTAACGACTAAATCCTTCAATAAGTGCTACTTCATAAAGTTAAGAGTACTTGAAAAATGTTATTATATGCAGCATGATATATTAACTTCACAACCTCGTGTCATGACAATGTCGACTCTATATGAGTATATCATATGACTATTTTAACTGTAACGAATCGAACACTATGTATTAATGATTGGCGTGTGTCCTTTTAATAGTCAATTCATTTTATAAATGTGGTATAGACAATATTGTTCTTTTTATAGGTCATATTTTTTTTATTTTTAAATTTCTAGCATACATGAAGCATTTAAAATTTATTTTTTATGCATACCATACGTACACTCATACACTCACATACACACAAATATATATATAATTAATAAGATATATTTATTTTGTTTTATATTAATCTCAATCCAACTTCAACTGCATTGAATATTAAATTGTATAAAAGTCTACATTATTATATTTTCATGATTATTTATTATTTAGTACTATAGGTTAATATAACTCTTAATTTTAATAACATCCCTGTAAAAATCTTGACACATGTGTGCAAAATACTAATACATTAAAAAAACTAAATAATATTTTATAATCATCTCTATATATTTTCTATAAAATTCTTGACAACATAAAAAGATTAACTATACAAAATTCAACAGCCCTCCAATTCTTGAGTAGGACACGTGTCCACTTGAAGTATACTGCTTGCGTGTATAATTGTACTTAATGTAGTAACATTATTGTATTTCTCTTTAACCCATTCAAGGGTGTAAGTGTGACTATCCTGTGAGTTAAATGTAGCAAGTCAATACACTCATAAATAGAAATATCAATATAAAAATATATATTGAATTTGTATTTTTTAAGTGAATACATATATAATGATATGTATTCATTTTTTATATGATATTTTTGCTTAAAATAATTTAAAAAATATATGCCAAAGAAAGAATGTACTTATGTATTTTTTGATTTTTTCAGTTATCTGACAAACTTTTCAAACTTCTGTTAAAAAAATTATACATCAAACGATTTTCAAAATTTCATATATGGCTTAATATATCAATAATATATTTTCTGGTATTGATTAATCGTGTTGAAATACTAATATATAAAATTATACATTTTTTCATAAAAAAATGTGCATACTTTCATTATTTTTTTATATAACTACAAAAAATCGAAATATATATTTATATATATAGAGAGAGAGGTAGATTTTTTAGAAGTTTATTAAATATATTAGTTATAAGTATGTTATTATTAATTATTTGTTATGCATTCATAAAATAGTTACACTTAAAAAAATATCATTTATTTACTATTTAAATAACATATATTTATTATTATTATAAATGACAACAAATCAAGTTTGGCTACTCAGTGTGTTCAAAAAACCTTTTTATTGAGAATTATTCAAATGATTTATAGATGTTTATAAGAAAAACATATATATATATATAGGCACAAAAATAAATATATATAATGCATCTGAACTGAACAATAAAAATTTTCGTGAAAACTAATTCGATGAATTTGAGATGAATATAAGTAAAAAAGTAATGTAACAAACGAACTGTATATATGTTAATATATCGAAAAGCGAAAAGATAAATGATGTTATTAGGAATAAAATAATAACTTTATTTCTTTTATACGAACAAAAATAGTTATTTTTTCAATGGTATCGCATAAGACAGACGCGTTTAATCGAGCGTGCAATCTAACGCGATATAATAGATACGATCGCATCAATGCACGCCTGTATGAACTCAGCCAATGGAGTACACATCCTTTTGAAACATACATGAGATTTGTCTTATTTTTTTATTTATTTTTTTGGCAAACTGCGATAATATTAAATGATTCATCAGATCAGACAATAATAATTCAAAGAACACGATTTATTGGAGTATCATCACGTACAATCATCGCAGTAATTATGATATAATCGAAAGTTCTATCTTTTTTTGATATGAAAAAATATAGTATTTTTTTAAAAAATCTTTTGTTAAAAAATAAAACTAATCCACTTCCTTAAAAAATAATATTTCTTTGGAGACCGAAATGTCCTACACTTATTTTTAACAATTCAAATATTTTCATTTAAACCGTTCTGTAACTATGAAACTAAATTAAAATTTGTCAAAACAATATTTAAAAAATATTTGTATGTGGAAAATAGAACTTCCAATCGACTAATTCAGTTTCTGGTGCTTTTTGACATAAAAGGAAAAATTGAATTATTACTAATATCAATGAAGATTAATAGTTTTCTGTTATTTTAGGATCTCTTAACACTATTCATTTACAATTCCACAAATACCGCAATATAATTTTTTGACAAAATCTTACTTTCAACTTAAGTTCTTAGTAAAGACAGTTTGATCATATCGAAAGAATTAAATATATTTCAAATAAATCATAAAAGTTCATACTGAAAAAAAATATTCACATTATTATCCTTGCTCTATAGTACATAAAAAATAAAATTCAAAATTGCTGAAAAATATTCTTAGGAACATTTTATATATTTCCAAAAAAAGAATTTTAATTATATTATATTTTCTAATCAAATGATATTTTAAATATTAATATTTTATATTATATAAATTTATTTTGTTAAGTCATATATATATATATATATATATATATATATATATATATATATATATATATATATATATGTATATAATAAATAGTACAATTCAACTTTAATATCACTGACGTGACAAATATATTCTCTGTATTACAATATACAATAACCATTGGAAGAAATTGCAAAAGTGTCAAAAATCATCGTGTTATTAATTCGATTTGGGCACATTTCTAAATCAAAACCAATTCAGTACAATATATAAATCGCAGACATTTCTTGATTGTATGAAACAAGAAACGGGATAGAATAACACAGAGACATCTAGAACCCAGTACCACTGGCATCAACCATATAAATCACAACCGGACGCCGTGGGATATTTTCTGTCTTGCTAAAGCAAAAACCACAAAAAGTCAATACAGTGGCAGTATTACAGATTTACACAGATGATTATTTCAAGTGATATTTTTCATTTCTCGTTAACTCGTTCTTTAAATTTTATTATCATTTACAACTTTACATTAAAAATGAAATTGTTATGAACAAATAAATTTATTTTTTTAAAAAAACAACGTATTTAAGATATAACAACATATTTCCGTTTAATAAAATATGTGAAAAACTTCAAACTATTTTTAAACAAATACATTTTTTAATAGAGGCCATTTTAAATAACGATCACTCCCGAACACTAGACAATTATTTATAATAATGTTCAAAAACCTTTATTATTCACTTTACCCTAATATGAATTTTAATAGCCATACTATCAATTTCAAAGTGTAGCATATAAGTTATTATACAATTAAAAACATTTTTCTTATCTTCAATAAAAATCTGTATTAATATATATTAATTAATGGCAGTTATTAAAATACATATATCCATAAACTTTCATAATGTCTTTTTAAATTTATATTTTTTTATTGTTATATTATTCAGATATATATATATATATATATATATATATATATATATATATATATATATATATATATATATGTTTGTATATATTTTTGAAATAATTTTGTAACTGAATAGTAAAAAAAAATGTGTATGTATTATTAACACAAAAAGATCACAAATGAACATTTAATTCGTTTTTCATTTAAAAACTAAACTGGGAACGTTATTTATGTATTTTTACAAATAATTTATATATATGTAATAATTTACTGTTTATATTTTGAATAATATTCTTGATGAGTCCACAAAAAGGCAATAATCCTAGCCAAAAATAAAATATTGCCAAATGCATGAGTTACATAGAAACATAGACACAGGGATACTGAGAATTGACCGTCGCAAACATAGGAACTTAATTTCATTCTATTGTACATGTACAGTATTGTCCTTTTGACTGTAGATATTCTATTGAAAGAATAAAAGCTTGCGAGCTCCCTGGTGAGGCAAGCTTTTTGATATACGTTCTGCAAATTGTCATTCTTCGTAGAGCCTTAACACGGAAAAGCCTTTTTAGTGCTTTTGAAATACATTCATTTATTTTATTTACTCAACAAAAAGTATAATTTGCAACTTTTTTGTCATAATTTCCTTAAAAAATATTTTTGAATGAATTTTTATTATAGTCTTTTATTAATTCTCATTTCTTAGAAATATTGTTTTATTAAATCATTTAATTTGTTAGACTAGACCTGAAAAAAAACTCTACTAATATAAACAAACATTCTCCCAATCTTATTTTTTATGTTTTATGGTTATTTATTTATATTTTTTTGTAAAATTAAATAAGAAAATATATTTCATATAAAATTTATATGAAATTTTAACTGAATATTATTTTTTAACTTTTTAGAGATAATTTTAATATTACTTACGCTATTTCCTTCTCATTTTTACATCCTCAAATTAACAAAGTCCATATCATTTCATATTTTAAAACTAAATCTTTCTCAAAAATAAACATTTTATTATAAATTTATTCAATCAAAACTGAGAAGTTTCAAAATAAATATAATAAATAGTAATTTCTTAATATTTTCGTTGTCTTAAAAAATTGTTAAATAAATATTAATTACTAAACATTACAAAATAATTTGAATTTAAGATTGTTTAATATCTGAATTATCCAAAAAAGATTTTTTTCGGACAATTTTATATGTTTGCTAAAAACGAAACATTAAATATTGTTGTACTTGCTCAATATAGTCAATTAAAGTTCATGTGGATTCAATTGTATTTTATTAAAAAAATATTTAGATATTTTTACTTTCATTTTGTACTTTTATATCTTTTAAAATTATTATTAAATAATTATTTTTTAACACATATTTTCACAACATACTACAGTTCAATCAAATTTGTGTAATTATTACCATTACTGTGATGTGTGTGTGTGTGTGTATATATATATATATATATATATATATATACATATATATATATATATATATATATATATATATATATATATATATATATATATATATACATATATACATAAATTGTCTCAAATCGATGTTCAACTTAGTCATAAATCCATAAATAAAGTGAAATACAATTGTTTGGAATAGCGTGGAATTGCTAATTAGTTATTAACAAACTACAGTGTAGTGTAATGTAAAGGAAGGACGTAATTACTACTTTAACTATCGTGTATCATAAACTAGCTATGGTTTAACAATGTGGCCGAATTATAGGCTATTATGCAGGATAGTAACTAATATCCATATAAGACGGAAAATAAACTTTGAAAACGGACTTTTCTGTCATTTCTTTTGCATATTGTTCTATTTACAAAATAGATCACGTATAAGCATTTTTATTCATTCAATAATAAATCATATTTATTCTATTTTATTAATGAGCATTTCTTTTTTCTTTATATATATATATATATATATATATATATATATATATATATATATATATATATATATATATATATATAGACTGATTGTGAACCTAAATATATAAAAAGGCACAGGAAGAAACCCATGAATAGATGGGACAAAGACAAAAAGATTAGTTAAAGTAAACTGGAAAAGAGAGACATTGAATTGGTTGAAGTAGAAGTTTTAGCAGAGATCTTCACCCAGCAGTGGATGGAAAGAATCTGATTATATATATATATATATATATATATATATATATATATATATATATATACATGTGTGTGTTTATATAAACATATGTTTAATTTTAGATATTTATTAAATATGCAATTTTAATTTATAATATACAGTATTAAAATAACTTGCATTCAATCAAACAGTTTATATTAACAAAAAGGAAAGTTAATGGTAAATAAAATTGAAACCAAAAATTTATTCTGGATATAATTACTTATATTACAATCTAATTTTCAATGAGAAATTTTTGAATAATACAGAAAATAGATATTAAATAAACTAAATAATAACAATAAAAAGATCTACTAATAATAATTCGTTTTTACAAATTTACAGCCATAATTAAAATTACCTATATTATAATTATACATTAAAATGATATTCAATACTAATTCATACATTGTTATAGTCAATAATTTTTATCTAAAAGTACTAAATTTTGTTTAATTTATTGCAAAGAAAATAGATAATAATTTTAATATATTTATCTATTAAAACTATTATTCATTGTTTTTATTGCCTATATAAATACATATATATATATATATATATATATATATATATATATATATATATATATATATATATATATTACATAATTATTTTTATTGAACACCATTTAATTTAAAAATGATACATTTATTAAAGTAAAATTAATATTATATACATTAAAAAATAATAAAAAATGAATAATTCCTATTGTGAATATATATATATATATATATATATATATATATATATATATATATATATATATATATATATATATATATATATATATAATAACTATTTAAATCTCATAAATCTTAATTATAATATTCATAAAAATATTTATACATGTTTATATTATAAATTAAATATTAAATTAAAAAAATATGTAAAAACAAATAATGAATTATTGTAAAACTAAAACTATTATTAATAGTAAATTTAATGTTCTCAAATAAATTTCTATCAATGATTAATAATGTATTATGAATATTACAAAAATATTTGATTCAGTTAATCTGAAATTATATCGTATTCTTAAAATTAACTGTAATCTTAATTCATTTTTATTAATTAAAAACTGATACTATATTTGCTTTAATATTTATTGTTTTTTAATTAAACTGTTTACTGTACGTTTCTTTTAATTGATACGTCTATTATATATTTATTTTATTGTATCTAATTTTAATTGTTCTTACTTGTTATATTTTTACTATATGAAAAATATAAAAGTAGATATTGAAAAATCATTATCTAGTTTAAAAAGCTGAATATTACTTAATATAATAACTAATCAGTTTAAATATTTTTAGCTAATGTTTAAGTTTAAAAATAAATCAGTACGTATTTATGATATTAATTTGTTATATTATTGAACATTTAAGTTAATTTGTACATTTTTCTAATAATTTTTAATTACTATCAAGCCAACATATATTAACATCAATTTTAAAATATCTTAATATTTTTTCTTTAAATCGATTTATTTCTGCAGTAAAAATACTATTTTCTGAGTCATTTTCTGCGAGAAAAATTCTGTAATTAATTCTTCCTAACATACAGTTTTTAGAACATTCAGAGATCTGATAACCTCTTTGAAAAGTAGGTTTTGAATAAAAATAGCTTGGTTTTGTAAACATTAAAACAATTTTATATTCATTAGTAATAGTTTGTAATTGTGTAAGTAAATTTTTTTGATATAAATCCATTCGTGTATTTTTTTCATTAAGACAATCTGACCAATAATATGCTGATAAACTATCTATAAAAATTATCGATATTGATGTATTATCAGAAAGAATTTCTTCTAAACTATAAAATGTTACACACATTTGATCACCGTCAAATACATCTAAAATTATTAATTTCTTAAGAGAATCTTTTACAATATTTTCAATATCCAATACATTTAAATTGTTAGTTTTGTTTTTACAATCATTAATAATTTTTTCCATAATACTAACTAATCTAAAAATACTAAAATGATGATCACTATTTATCAATATTGCACCAGCATTTTTCCCACCAATTTTTAAATTATTGTGATGTGTTGGGAGAATGACTTTGGCTATCATTTCTGTCATAAAGATAGTTTTTCCAGTTCCAGCATCTCCTACAACTTCAATTACTTCATTTGGAAATGGCCCTCCATTGGTAAAAATACAATTATCAATATTTTCTAAACTAGGTCTTCTGTTTAAACGTGAAAAAAGTTGTACACCAGATTCAATTCGACAAGCCATTTTAGGTTAAGACAAGAATTATATAGTTCATATATATATTTTTTTGTATTATTAATTATATTTTTTTAAAAAAAATCCTTACTTGTTTCATGAAGTTTACAAACTAATCAACTTTTTGAATTAAATTTATAAAATCCAGATAGGCGGGAAACTTGTATTTATGAATATTAAATCGATTTTTAATAGAAGACGCTTTTCTTAGATGGCTCTGTATGTTAATATTTATAAAAGTTATTAAATGTGTTTGTGTTTAAACAATATTTTATTTATATTATTTCATATATATTCAATCATAAATTTTATTATTCAGATAAACCGGTCGGAAACAATTTAATACCTTATGAAAAAATCATATCGAATTTATTAATTTTGACCTTCAATATAATTTAAAAATAATTAAAAGTCTAATGATTGTACACTTTATTACTGAATAGAATTATTTACAATTTTACTAAAATATTAATAAATGTAAATGTATTAGATCATAAATTAATAACAGAATTTTCTATGTGTACATATTAATTATTTAAAAATTTCTAGTTTTGCTCATTTACAAAAATTAATTATAAGATTTTCTTATCTTCAAGAATAATTTTCCTGTTACTTTATTCCTATTTTATATTGTATTTAAATATTTATATTTTGCCTAATAATAAAATAACTAGTTAATGATTTTATATTTTTTAAAAGACAAATATTTCCTCAAATATTACTAATTATGTATTAACATTTGATATTCATTTAACACATGTACATATATATATATATAAAATACTATTTAGTTGTATGCTTATAATTTTTCATCAAAAACTTGAAATGTTAAGAAAGATGAAAAATAATGACCACTATTTATATATAATTTATATTTATTATTTTTGAATTATCAATTATTATTTTTTTTTATTAACAATTCATTGTATATGTTATTCTATCATCTAAATTTCAGAAGAGAATCAAACAAATAGTTGCTTTTTTCTATCTTTTCATATATAGGAAAAGATAAATCAAAGAATTTAAGGATTATTTAATATTATGTCATATTCTAATGATGAATAAAATGACTTTAGAAGTGTTTTATATTATCAAAAAAAAAAAAAAAAAAAAATAACAATATTTCTATCATCCAGATTCATTTCCTAGAAATAATTTATCTTATGTGTTTTTCTAGTTATGGTAATGAAAGTATTAAATTGTTTTCTATGATAATAGAAATTTTAAGTATTATTTTTTTTATCAAATTAATTACTTTAAATATTTATATTTTATTTATTTAATTCTGGTTCTGTCTAATGAAAGTTGTTTTCATAGATATTGTTTATAATATGTGGATTTATTTTAATTATATTAGTATCTAGTTCAAGGATTTTATAAGTTTATTTTGAATACTTAATTCTTATTAATTGTTATTGTTAAAATATTTTAAGAATTACATTTTTATTATTTGATATATTTTAATCAGTTTGTTATTACATGCTTCTATGTTAATAACATATTATTGTTCAGATTAGAACAAAATTATTACATTAAACATTTTTATACATAAAAATTTATTATTATATATTTGTAAAATTTCAAAAATAAAATTATTTTCAACAGGCAATATACATATTTTATTCCTTTTAATAGTTTATCAATTCATTAATTCAAGGTAAGTTCCCATTGAATACATTTATAAGAAAAATTAACAATAAATTCCTTTTTTAAATTTTAATGAAAATAAAATAAAAAAAATAGTATGAATTAAAAATAAGAAAATAATAGATGAACTCAATTTATAGATATATTATTTTTAGCATACAATTTCTAACAGAGAATTTAACATCTGTTAGTATTGTAATCTATGGGCCCAGCTGATTAGTGGGGGCGGATGTAAGCAGGAATTTTTTTATGGTTTTTTAATAGGAAAAATACCAATGTAAACAAATAAACTATTTTGTTTTCTAATTAATAATTATAAAGTTAATAGTAGTGTACAACAAAACACGTAAGAATAAATTTACAATTTGTAACATTTTGTATATACAAAAGTAAGAAAATAAAATGAACTGACAAGTACATTAAGTGTCATGTGCATTAAGTGTCATATTTGTACATTTTATTAAAAACAATAGCTTAAGTGAATGTTTTTAATAAACGTAGATATAATTGTGTATATATTTGATAAATAAATACTCTATTTATAGGTAACAAACTATATTTCTAAATATCATGGAGAGGCATGAATCATTAACTTCTCAGGGGACATTGCAATGGGATATAAATAATTTGGTTAGGGAATTAAGGCAGGAAAGACTATTTGTTTCATCTGAACAGCAAGAATTACAATCATTAAATGAACAAGTATGAATATAATTTTATAAGTTTAACCTACTTAATGTAATATGAACAATCTATTTTCCAGGTGGTAAACGATTCACAAAATCTTGCTCAAGCAGCATGGGTAGCAGCACAACAGCGATTTAATTTAAATAAATTAATTTTATCTCAACCTGATTCAACACCATCAGCGTGTTGTCAAAGAGCAAACTCTCTCGATTCAACTCGATTTATTGATGCATATAAAGTATTGCCATATCAGGTATTGCTCTATTTAAAGAACAAATTTAATAGTAAAATACTTAAATAATTAAATATACTGGTATTTATGAACAAAACTACCGAACTACTGAATTTAGTATTTAAAAAAAAAATCTTTACTTATAATTAGGTTATGTGAATATTAGCCTTTACAGCATGTAAATTTTATCTAAAATGTTTATTATTTTAATATTCTGCATGAAGTAATTGTTTTCATATATAATTTTTATTTTAAAATGTTCTTGTACAATTGATTTTATTATTATATTTTCTTTTTATAAGTATTCAAATTAGTTATAATAAAAGTTCAGTAAACGATAAATTTTAACATACTTATTTAATATTAATTGTTACTTTACAACTACAAATTAGTGTTTCTGAAAAAAATAAGCAGTTCAACTATTATATTATTATGAAACCAAAAATTATAATAAATAAGTATCAATATCTATATACAACAATTTATTCTATAAAAAAAATATTTTTTTATACTAAATACTCTACACAAATAAATATTCCTTATTAATATATTATGAAGAGTATATATTCTTAAACATAATTTTTATAAATATCCAAAATTTTAAATAATTACCTCCTATTTTTATTTTACAAAAATAATTCTTTTTTTTAGGATTGCCTTGTATATGGAGATTTTTTACAAACACTTCGTGTTTCACCTGAACTTTTAGCACAATGTTTAGTATTAGGAGAACATATTGCAGGGTCACAACTTGTAACTGTTGTCCCTAGTATTATTTCTGGATTATACGGCAATCTTATAATGCCTCATGATACAGTTCTAGTTTTAAGGCTATTAAGAAAACTCATACAATTACAACTTGTAGAAAGTGATAATCCTCAAAGGTATTTATAGAAAGTATAGAAATATTAATAACTATATAAATAAAGAAAATTCAAAAAAAATATTGGTATAATTAGTTATATCTTTATTGAATGTTTTTATATAGAAATAATTATTAGCGAATTTTTTTTATATATTTATATAGCAAGTTGTACTGTAATTATCATTTTTTATTATATATAACCAAATCTTATACTCAATAAAAATATTTATCATTTACTTGATTATTAAGTTTAAATATTTTTTATGTGGTTTATTTTTTTAAAGACACGTTGTGTTTTTACTTTGTTATATTACAACATATTTATTATTTTTAGGATTCTTCAACATGGATCTTGTTCATTTACAAGATTATACTCAACTTTTCATGAAGCTTTATTTTCAGCAAAACTTTTCCTTACAGCTGCTTTAAAAGCACCTATTTTAAAGCTACTTGTAGATATTGAATATTTTCTTGACATTGATCCTGATAAAGCTTTAGTAAGGTACATAAAATATTAATAAATCTGTTCTATCATTAAAATCATTATTCATACATCTCTTTAGTAGTTAAAAACATTAATTAATAACTTGTATTTGTTTTAATTATAATTTTTAGATTTCAACCTGCAGATCGTTTGAAAAAATTTGGAAAAGAAGGAACACCTGAATATGCTGCTCGTGTAGCACACTATCGAAAATGGACAATTGATTCTCTTTATGCAATTTCATCTAGATTTATTTTGAGTTTACAAGAAAATATGCATTGCTTTCCTGCACCATTAGCATGGATTATTCAACAAATTTCAAGTTTATTAACAAAATCTGGAAATTTTAGTATTAAAGAGGTAAATTCAAACACATATTGAAATTTATTATTTTTAATTTTTATTATATAAAATATACTTGCATTTAATAATAATTTATAGGTAAATGCAACTGTTACTGATTTAATATTTACATATTTTATTTGTCCGGCAATGGTAAATCCTGAGCCATATGGCATAACAGATGCACCAATTTCATATATTTCACGATTTAATTTAATACAAGTTGCACAAATAATTCAAATGCTCGCTTTAATCAAATATCAAGAGGTTGATGTTAAAGTAAAAGATTTATATAGTAAGTTTGATAAGCATTGTGTATCAACATTAATTGATATGATTCTCGATGGATGTTTGGAAACATTAGATGATGTACCCATAACATTAGATAGTGTAGAGTTACGAGGTTTATCAAGATCATCTGCTTTTTTTACTGAATCAGAACTTCATAATTTGGTATGTATTTTTCTTTAAAGTACACATTTTAATATCTAAATAAAATTAATTATAGATTATAATAATTATAAAGAATAATTAATATACTAAATTTATATAAAATAATCAAAATATTCATATTTTAATCAAATTCGTCTAAATAAAGTAGTGTTTACTTTTGTTCTTGAAATTGTTTTATTATAATTTTTTTATTTTTGTATTAGGTAACGTTTCTTCAAACCATATCACAAAGTTTTGAACAATCTTCTAATGATGACAGCATGGAAGAAGCTGCTGCCATTATTACACCAATGTCAAAAATCAATTGTAAAGGAAATATATTTACTTCACATGATCAAGAAAAACTACACCTTTTATTGTGTTCTTTGCCTTCTCGTACGTTAAATGGGATAAATAAATCACCATCAGTAGATAATGTTTTAAAACATAAACGAGAAGAAAACTCGCCAGAAATTTTCAGTAAAAAGCCTGGATTATTAGGAAAAGGTAAAATATTGAATAGATTACAAATTTGATATTTATTATTTATATTTTAAATTTGATTACAGTATCTAAACAACGCATTACTAAAACCATATCATTATCAGCAAATATGCTTACAATGACATCAGCATCAGAAAATAATCAATCTAATAGTTGTAGTACTAATGAAGAACCACAAATGAAACATGGTCATACTAGTTTATCAAACAGTCCATCACGACCTAATTCAAGTGGTAGTGATGATTCTATAACTAGCAATAACCCTGAGGTGTTAATTATTCCTTTAAATTTACCACAAACAGAAATGATTGGCCTGCTACCAGAACAAAAAGTTTTAAGTATGGAACCAAGCAACGGATTCAGCCCAAGCACAAACTTAGATAGTGTAACATTAACAAATAATGTCGACGATCTGATTTCAGAACAAGATTCAGAGGAGCGAGATCGTATAACTGTCGATTCAAATGAACTCGGTTTATCTGCTGGTCAAGAAAAACGCACCAGATTTTCACACTCACATGATGATGGTTCAATTGGAAATACTTCAGACAATCTTGAAGCAATTAGTGAGGCAGCAAGTAATCATTCTGTTGCAAGCAGTCTTGAACTTGAAAATGAAGATCAGAATGACAATGACAACCTTTCTGACATGATATCAGCTAATGTGTCTGGGCGTGGCACTCCAAATATTTCTGGAAGAGACACACCAAGTTCACAGGTCACTGAAGGTGAAGACCAAGCACGACAAGAAACAAGACAACCTTTTTTACCTCCACCACAATCATTAATAAATAAACAAATCAGATCTGAAATTGATGATAAGTTTTGCAAATTTGAAATTAAAAAATTACTTGAAGGAGATGAAACAGTTTCAATAATTTCTGATACTTGGTCAACAGATGTTCTTGCATCTGATAGTGAGACTGTAGAAGCAAGTGACAGACCTCAGTTCATGCCTCCTGTATCAGAAAAATCTGAACGAGAACGTGCAAACGTTATAGAGTTGGATGGTATTGAAACTGCAAGTGAAAGTGCTTGGTCAACTGATGTACTTGCCTCAGATTCTGAAAGAATGACAGAAGTTGACACTGATGATACAGCTAGTGTTGCACCAAGTGATGATACTGCAAGTGTTGCACGTTCTGATGATACTGCACGGTCAGAAATTGAAGAAACTTTACCTTCACATGTACACAGACCTATTCCAATTTCTATTCCTAGTACATCTAGAAGTACAAATGTGTATGGTGAGTTCTTTGAATATATTTAGTAAAATACAAACTTAATTTAAGTATCTTTATTAATGTTAATAATAAATTGTAAAAATTATATATCCACATTTTCTTTTCCTTACATTTTAGGCATGAATAATTCTTGCAGTTCAGATCATGTTATATCACACAATATTCATTCTAATAATGGTTTACTTAGTACTTCAAGTTCACAGCCAGGTTCTCCATTAGATGTTGCTTCTTCTCTAAACCCATTTAACACATATACGAATCATTCAAATTATAATTCAATTGGTGCACCCGCAAACATCAATTACAATTTAAATAATGCATTTCGGCCAATACGAGAAGATCGAGATCTGTTAGCACAAATTTCCTTTTCCGGACGAGATAGTCTTGTAACACAAGCAAATGTAACTGGAAAAGGTGGAAGAAAATCTGATTATCGGAGACGGACTATGGAATATGTAGATAATAATATGAATAACATGTTACATTCTACTATTATTCCTGAATCAAATTCATCCACCACAACATCATCGACTTCAACAAGAACAGAAATCTCTGAACAAACCTCTCTGTCACGAAATTCAAATGGTACGATGACAAATACAGTGCGACGAGAAGCAGTAATGATTGATTCAAATTCAATAAGTATAAACGGGTTAGAAGTGTTTTTAGAAGAAAAAGAACACAAATCAGTAACAAATTCAACAAATAAATCAATTGAAATATCAGCATTTAAACCAACAAGCTTAGTGAATCATTCCAATGGAATTACACATATTAATAAAAATACTAATGAAGCAATAAATGACATTAATGTAACTGCTGCAAGTCCTATATTACTATTATCAAATCGAGTTAATGGTCTTAAAATTTCTTCAGATTTACCTGTTACTAATGCTAATTTAAGTGATTCAAGTATCAGTTCTTTAAATTCAAATTTAACAATAACAAATGCAAACTTATGTTCCAATTCTGAAGCAAATAAAAATTCTACTGCTCTAGACTCTGTTTCACAACAGTGGAACATTGGAGATTCAAGTCATTCAAAATGGTTATTAAATGGTACGATACCATCAACATTAATTTCTACAAATGAAGTTTCTGCAAACAATTTTAATTCATCTTCAAAAGGTTCTCAAACAATTAAAACATCTAATTCTGTTCCACCAAGTGTAATAAAACCTTCTACTTCAACTGGTGCTATTCCAAAAAGCATTAGTTTTGATATGACTGCAGAAAAAGGAGATAAAGATATGTTAGATGATGATCAAAAAAATAAACGTGGATTTTTTGGAAAATTAAAAATGGGTTTTAAAAGTCGCCGAGGAAAATCTCTCAGAGGAGAAGATTTAAATATAAGATATGAACTGATAACTGATAGTGATACACCAAGATTTAAACGATATACATCTGGTGCTGAGGAAAATAATTTAAGAACCAATAATACAGGTTTGCTTTTATTTAAAAACTATTATAATGTATGTACTATTATAATAATTTAAATTTCAGAAACATCTGAAGATATTTTAGCCAAATATCGTCGTAAACCATCAGTAGATACAAATACATCAGAATCTACAGCAAGCAGTTCTGGAAGTGGATCTAAATCAAAAAGTGCTGAAAATACAAATAGTATTGGAGTAACAACAAAATGTGAAGATGATCGTTGGACAATAGATCACAATAATGTTGAAGCAAGTTTTGCTTTTTTGGATCTGAAAAGAAAATTACGACTGGTATTTAGTACAGCAGCTGAAGTGTATAATTCTCCATTTAATTTTCATGGAGGTAATTCATTGGTAAGTATGTTATATTCATTTTGTATAAAAATACTTTCATTATATTTATTTTATTTAGTATATTAGTATTGATATTAATTAAAACATTGAAATGTCAATAAATTACTTAAATTTTAGAAGACTACAAATAATACAGTAGGAAATGAGTTGATTTCATTTTTACGTATTCAGCAAGCAAAAGCTCAAAATCTTCGGAACTGGCCACTTGTGGCACTTATCAATGAAACTCTTCGATGTGTCTCCTTATTTGATTCAACTGTTTGTAGAAAACTTCTGTTTGCACTCAAGCAAGAACATGCTAAACGTATTGCTTATGTGAATTATTTAGTACACTGTAGACAAGAACTATTGGCATCATTAGCTCACCTAGAAAAGTATGTTTTTTTTTATTCACTTACTATTGTTTTAAATTATTTACTTTAAATATTATTTTCTAACATCAGCTCATACATAATGCACCTCTGGCCAGATGTATCCTTTTTAAAACTTTATCCAGAATTTCAATCTGAAGCAATCCTTGATTATCCTCAAATCCTGTAAGCAAATCCTAATTTATTTATAAAATTAATTAAATATATTACTGCTATAATGTATGTTTATGTGTACATGAAGTTATGTGTTTTCAAAAATAATATGTTTTAATATTTATTAGTATCTTAAAAAAATACTACTTTTATAATTTTCTTTACTGATATTTAATTCTAAAACATATATATATATATATATATATATATATATATATATATATATATATATATATATATATATATATATATATATTTATATATATAGATATATACACAAAATTAAAAAAAAGTATAACTGTTATATTATTCTCTTAAATGCTTATCATTGGATCACTGTTCACATATTTCATTGAAATTAGTTCAGTTCTTATTATTCTATAAAGGTACAAGTATCTAAACTGATATATTAACAGAAATCTTTTGATAAATATCTAAAAAGAACAATAGATATACAAATACAGTCACTTGATTCATAACTATACATATATGTTTTATTTTAATTTTCAGTGTGAAAACTCAAATAGCATCTGATCGAGAATTATCTACAAGCTATTTAGTCACAGTATGTGTTCGCATGTTTCTTGAAAGAAGAGATTCACTTGTATTACAGTTCTGTGATGAATTTCGTAACTTAACACTTGCAGATGAAAAAACTGATTTACTAGAAACTTTTCTACAAACACTTTCTAGTGAAATGGATAGAGATGCTAATTGGCGAGGTATTTAAACATATTTTATTTTTCTTTTATTTAAACTTTAAGTGACATAAGTTTATAAATCGTATAATAATATAAAATACATTCACTGTACTACTATCTGTAAGAAATTACAGAAAATTTTAACCCTGAATTTGTCCTTTATATTATTTGTTTAGATGCTAGTGAATCTCAATTAGAATTAGCAAGAATTGCTATAGAGAGAACATTAATTAGCCGTGTTTATTCTTATGCAATGTTTCCAAATGGTGATGGTGATATATCAAGAGATCAGTAAGTATTAAATTCTTGTTTAAATTTACATTAAGAAAATTTAGATATCAGGCATATTTTATTAATAACAAAAATTTGTATTTAAATTAAAATAGTAATTATATATATATATATATATATATATATATATATATATATATATATATATATATATAAACACACACACACACAAAGACATATTGTATTCATATTTTTTAAATAAATTTTTAGAGTACTACAAGATCACATAAGAAAACTCTCAAAAGTTATTACTCCAAGTCATAAAGATTTACGAATTCCAAAAATCTTCCATTATGAATGCCCATGGCCTTCAGCTCAAGATGCAATTTCAGCAATCTCAGCATATAAAACTGCTCGTGACAAAGTAAAATGTGTTATGCGATGTGCTCTATCAATTATGCATTTATTGTCATTAGCTATAGAAAGGGGAGCTCCCACAGCAGATGATTTTACTCCAGTCCTTGTTTATGTTTTAATTAAGGTATATTTATTTTTCTTACTTTTAAAAATATATGATTTTTTTATGTAACTAAATTAAATTTATTAAAATAAAATAATTTTCTTTTAGGCTAATCCTCCCTCACTTTTGTCAACAATTCAATATGTAAACAGTTTTTATAGTAACCGTTTAGCAGGAGAAGAACAATATTGGTGGATTCAATTTTGTTCAGCTGTTGAATTTATCAAAACTATGGATTATTCAGAATAAATATACATAAAACAAACAAACATATATATATATATATATATATATATATATATATATATATATATATATATATATATATATATATATATATAATAATAATAATAATAATTATCAAGAATAACAAATAACTTAATTTCTGTTGCTAATACAATTGTGAATGATTTTGAATTTTCATTAATTTAACAATTCACAAATAATTCCCAAAAATAGAATGGTGATTTGTACATTGATATATTATATATATATATATATATATATATATATATATATATATATATATATATATATATATATATATATATATATATATATATATATATATACACACACATACATACATATATACTTGTTTGAACAAAATCATTCCACAAAAAAAGTATAATTTTTCAAAAGTAAGTTTTCAAACTATAATAATGTAGTGTTTAGAAAACATACACTCCTTTGAGTGTACGTATGCATGTATATATATTTATATATATATATATATATATATATATATATATATATATATATATATATATATATATATATATATATATATATATATATATATATATATATATATATATATATATATATAATTTAGGAGCTTAAAACAAATATAATACTAACATAATAACATTTGTCAAATTGCTCAGAAACAAAATAATACTACAAAAATTAATTTTATTATTTTTATATATTTTTAAAATGAATTAATGTTTATTTTTGGTAAGAAAGAAATTTTGTCTCGAGGCACATTAATGTTAAATTTATTAGCGATATGTGAATACAAACTCCACTTGAAAACAAGGTCGATAATATAATAATAGTAACATAAATTAAAAATGCAATTATATTTTTTGACTAAAAAGTCTTACGTACAGTTCCAGTGATATGATGTAGTTAAAGAAATAGAATTTTTATGTACTCTGGTGTTCAAGTTATGTAAAAAAAAAATAATAGATTGTATATTATGGTGCTCTAATTAGTAAATAGTTATGACAGGTTATAAAAGATTTTCACTTTTATTTTTGGTATATTGTACATAAAATGTAAGGTTACAAGATTAATGTATACTACCTTAAATCTAACACTTGTTTCTAAATTTAATACACAATAATTTATATTCATGGAAAAGTACTAACTGATGAATAATGAAATTTTAAAGTAATTAATTTATATTTGTTTTATTATTTTAGTAAATAAAAAATATATTTTTATATTGTACAGAGAAAATAAAAAAAAATATATTACAGCTTGTTTTTGTGTTTTTACATAAATAATAAAATATGTATATTATTTAAGATAAAATTACAAATATGTAATAAATTCAAATTTGGTATTAAGTATAAAATTAAATTATAGGCAGTTATTTCTATTGATTGTATATATTTATAGCATATATATGCTTAAATTAATTTCATATTTATCGTTTAGTACTTTTTATTTATTATATATAAAATGAATAATATTTAATTACATTAAATATATAGTTTTTTATATTTCTTTAAGTTATTAATATTTTTTTGTTGTATTTTCTGCTCATTAAAAATATTGATTTGTGGTATAAGAAAATAATAATATTCTGTTGAGTTATATATATATATATTAATTATTAAAAAATAATGTCTTATTTTAATTTTTTGATTTTATAATGTATTGCCTTTAAAAACAATGTACATAAAATACATTCCTTGTATATGTTAAATTTGCTTTTCTATATCTGCACAAGATTTTATAGAAATTGTGAAGTAAGATTGTTTTTATTATTTTGAATACTATGTATAATTCATTTACATAAACACATCCACATATGCCTATGTGACACAAATAAAATGTTTGTTTAGAAAATGTAAACAGTTAAATTAATTTTTATATTTTATTTATTTAATAACTAAAAAATTACAGAAAATATATATTTATCTTTATTTTGTAGCTATATTTAACTTTGTTACAAAAAAATGTAGTTAAGAAAAAAACAAGTTTCACTATATATTTATATATAAAAAAACACATATGTCAACACATGTACTTACATAGTGGATCTATAAGATATTAAAAGATTTGCCTTCTTTTTAAAACATTGAAAAAATTAAATATTCTATACTATTTTTTCAATTTCATAATAGAAGATAGTATTTAAAGGACTGAAATAATCTAAACTTTTTTATTACAGAGAAATACTAATGCTTTGTAATCTTTCTGCATGTTATGTTTTTTATTGTTATATGTATAGTTTAAAATAATTCCATTCTAACAATTTATTTTGTATATTAAATATGTATTATTTATCAAAAATTATACTCAAAATTAAACTGTATTTGTGAAAAGTATTATAAAATAGAACAAAATCAACTGTTTTCATTGTGAGTGTAATATATTCCACTATCATACTGTCTTTCTAAAG
Source organism: Neoneuromus ignobilis (assembly GCA_029203775.1). NCBI lineage: Eukaryota > Metazoa > Arthropoda > Insecta > Megaloptera > Corydalidae > Neoneuromus > Neoneuromus ignobilis. The sequence continues at coordinate 14,142,542 of CP092095.1, read as the reverse complement.
ACAAAAGTGAATGTATATTTTAGGTAATTAAAAAGAAGTGTATTGTTTATGAATAATTATTCATAATAACGATATTTAAAATCTGATGTAAAAATTAGCAAATATTCTTTTAATATAGTGCATTAAACAATTTTAGACAAAATATGTGTGTGTGTGTAGAGAGAGAGAGAGAGAGAATAAAATACTAATTTCTATATATAAGTTATAAATTGGATATAAAATAATAATGAAGAAAATGTATTGGTTAAAATTATTTTTTCAATTTATTGAATAGGTAAAATAATACTGTAATGTACTTATTAAAAATTATATTTATTTTGAAAAGATGTCAAAAGAGATAAAAATGTGTCAATAATTTACAATAATCAATTTTTGTAATTGATAGGAATGGTAAGCAAAAGATTTAAAAATTTCTTACATTATTTCAGTTAAAAAATGAGCAAGTTGTTAAATGATTTCAAAATGAATAAGTAAAAAAATACATTGATTAATAGTTAAGTCCGTGTAAAAATAAAAACTGCTTCATTTTTTTGAATAAATCGTTTTTATTTTTCAACATAGTCTCCTTTTAGGCTTATACACTTCATCCAACGCTGCTCTAGTTTGTTGATCCCTTCTGAATAATAGGATTTGTCCAAGTCTGTAAAATAGTCATTCGTTCCTGCAATCACCTCCTCGTTCGAATAAAATCTTTTTCCCGCGATAAAAATTATTCCTTGCAAATCCCAAAAGACAGTCGCCATAACCTTCCCGGCCGAAGGAATTGTCTTCGCCTTTTTCGGAGCAGATTCCCCCTTGATAACCCTTTGTTTAGACTGCTCTTTGGTCTCAGGAGTGTAGTGATGTATCCATGTTTCATCTACAGTGATGAAACGACGCTTAAAGTCCTGCGGATTTCGCTGAAACAGCTGCAAACCGTTCTTGCAACACTTCACACGACCTCGTTTTTGATCGATCGTGAGCAATCGCGGCACCCACCTGGCGGATAGCTTTTTCATGTCTAAATGTTGGTGCAAAATATTATGTACCCGTTCACACGAGATGCCTACAGCACTAGTAATCTCACGCACTTTCACTCTTCTGTCATCCATCACCATATCACGGATTTTATCAATGATTTCTGGAGTGGTGACCTCAACAGGGCGTCCAGAACGTTTAGCGTCTCTTGTACTCATATGGCCACTCCGAAAATTTTGAAACCACTTATAAACCGCACTAATCGAAGGTGCAGAGTCACCATAATGTTTATCAAGCTTCTGTTTGGTCTCCTGAGGCGTTTTGCCTTTAATGAAGTAGTGTTTAATCAACACGCGAAATTCTTTTTCGTCCATTATTTGACAATCACTCGATTTCCTTGATTCCAACGATTGTCAAACACAAAGGAATAGACCGATATAGCTGAAACTTGATGTGTGTTCTTTCAAGAGGTGCTACTAATTTAAAATAACCTCGATATGCACCAGTGGTGCCATCTTTCGGAATTTACACGGACTTATCAAACGACCTCGTATATTAATAGAAAAGCATTGATTCAGATCTAAAGAAACAATATTATATCAAAGAAAAAAAACGTTTAATATACTATTAAAAACAATTCCAATTTATTTTTAAATTGATGTTGATAAACAAATATTCTACAATTTAATATTTTCAGATTATAAAATAAATTTGAAAATTGTGTATCATAATCTGTATTTTTTTGGTTGATTACTTAACTTTCAAATCAAGCAGATCGTTTATATATATTTATATATCTCAAAAGTACTAATGCGCAGTCTCTTAATCATTGGCGTAAGTGTTCTTCCGGTTTAGTACTTTGTAGAGTCAAGATGGGTGAGTGTCAATTTTTGATGTTAATGGTAAATTTAATTATCGTCTGTTAAAATTACAATTGTTTATGCACATTGATGGCTTATAGTATAAAATAATAAATATTTTTTAATTTTTTTTGATAAAGTGCTTAAAATAATTTTTAACAAATATAAAAATCATTATAGTAGGAACTATCATGGCAGACAGTTTAAAAAACATGTGAAATTTAAATCCAATTAATCACCCTATGCTTTAATATTCTAGATATTTTAAAATAGTTTTGTTGAAAACTATATATTTTTTTGTTTAAATTATTTATATTATTTTCTCATATTTACGTTACGAATTAGGTAAACCCCGTGGACTTCGTACGGCGCGTAAGCATGTAAATCATCGCAGAGAGCAAAGATGGGCGGATAAGGACTATAAAAAAGCACATTTAGGAACGCGTTGGAAAGCAAATCCTTTCGGCGGTGCTTCACATGCGAAAGGAATTGTTTTAGAAAAAGTGTGAGTATATTAAATCTATTCAATGATTTATTATAACCTAGAAATGTTTAAATCAAACATTTATTTATTTTAATTAAATTAACACATTTGGAATTTTAAAAATATTTTTTTAATTATAATTGTTTATATATATATAATTATATATGTAGTTATTTAGTTAATATACAAAGTAATTATATTTATTTCTTCAAAGTATTTTGTTTTAAGTGTTTTTTTACAGGTAATTCTTTATTAAAAAATTGCTAATCTTAATTGTGTAAATGATTTTCAGTACAGTGTGCCATGTGAGTAAAATAGTTCTCCTCACAGAATTGTTCTGTGTCTTTGGTGGATTTGAATCCAATCACAGGATAATTCTGTGCGAAGCGCAATTTTATTTTACAACTTATTCATTTCTAAAATTAATTTCTAACTAAATACTATGTCAATATTGATGGTTATGGTTAGTTTGTTGTGGAAAATTGTTTGTTGATATTTTTGAAAATATTTTGATTAACTGTTTATTTAAATTACTTGTTCCATTGTTGTATTTTTAAGGTATTGAATGATTAAGATATCCTCATTTGTGTGTTTAAATATTCATATATCTATATTTGCAAGTGAAAAAATATAATTTTTCATTTCAGTTATGTTTTACATAATATTTTTATTGTATGTATTTAATTAAAGCCATATTTTTTTCAAATAAAAGTTGTGAATGTATTTTTTTAAATTTATTTTCTTGTACATATAATGGTTTATAAATATTTATTAATTTCACAATATTTCAAATATTCCACATGGAGTCAATTTCTTGCTTTAAAAATAAGCAAATAAATGTTACACCTGTGGAAGAGAAAGTGTAATTAAAAAATTATTGGCTGAACCGTTTTGGTAAACTAATTAACTTTTTAATTTTGCTGTCCTTGAGAGTTGACTTTTCTATATGTGGAAATAGTCATAGTTTTTGGATATACAGTTTTATAATTATAATTTGTGTTTTATTTATATGTAAAGATAGTGTTAAAAAATATGGTGATAATATAATCAAATAGATTTAAAACATATTCATAATCTTTTAAAATATATTGATTTCATTTAATTTTGCAGTGGTGTAGAAGCCAAACAACCAAATTCTGCTATTAGAAAATGTGTTAGAGTTCAACTCATTAAAAATGGAAAGAAAATAACTGCGTTTGTACCTCGTGACGGTTGCTTAAATTGTATAGAAGAAAATGATGAAGTTTTAGTTGCAGGTTTTGGTAGAAAAGGTCATGCTGTTGGTGATATTCCTGGAGTTAGATTTAAGGTAAAAATTATTTTTTTAAAAATGTTTATTTATTTTGTTTATCCTTAAGCATTAATGTAAACATTCATTACAGGTAGTGAAAGTAGCAAATGTTTCATTACTTGCATTATATAAAGAAAAGAAGGAGCGGCCAAGATCATAATTACATATTAAAAAAATAAATGTATTTATCAGAAAAATAAATGTTTTGATAAAAAATGTTTTAATGTTATATTTCATATCCCTTTAATAATTATCTTAACATAATTGATTTTTAAATATGTTAAAGTATATAAGCTAAGTGATTCATATAAAAATATTGTTTAAATCTAAGTTTTTATGTAGAAAAAAAAATATAGACTAAATTTCATATTCAATATTCCAGCCAACATTTTTTTTTAAATATGAGCACTGAATTTCAATTCCTAAAATTTTTAAAAAAAATGAACAAATGTGTACATATATTTAATACACATACAATAAATGTTATTGTGCACTAAGTATTATAAACAATATTTTTTTAAAAAAAATACATTTATTTAATCAATTAAAAACAAACATTTTTTTTAAATAATTTTTATTTATGTGGCATCCATTTTCCCTCATTTTGAATTTTTCCCATTGCATGTAAACGATTAGAAATACTTTGTTGTGTAACACCCAATGCTTCAGCAAGTTGTTTTTGTGTTTGAGTGTCATCTTCATCCAATAATGCCTGCAATCTTTCATCAGTAAATTTTTTTGGTGGCTTCCCACGATCTTTACCACTCACATCAAAATCACCACTTTTGAATCGTTGAAACCATTCCCTACAAGTTCTTTCAGATAAAGCATATTCATCATAAGCTTCCATAAGTAATCGATGACTCTCAGCAGCAGATTTCTTTAAAATAAAGTAATGAAGTAAAACTTCCCGCATGTGCTGTTTTGTAGGCACAAAATCTGACATTTTCAATGGACACAAAAAATTGTTATTCACACTTCTATCACGTATAACAAATCAAATATTAAAGATTTTTCTCAGCACAACATACAATACGTGGCAGTTGAGTATTTGATCTTAACATATAGTTTACAGCCATCTATTTGTGAACGGCGGAATCATACTTGTACACCTAATATAGGATCATCCAAATGTGACGCCTAAATTTGTGTTTTATTAAAAAGAATATATGGAAATATGGGTAGTGTCTTTTGTTTCTTTTTAATAAAACACAAATCTAGGCGTCACATTTGGATGTTCTACATATTTATTCTTTTAAATGGTACATATTTGTTTGCATTTGGTGTTCACTTTTACAAGTGAACCATCACCTCAGCATTATATGACTTGTACATGTTTATTGTTTTAGAAATAAAATGTTAATTGCAGCTCATTAATAATTAAACATTTTAACCATACATTTAAGTACTATTAGTAAATAATACTTTATTATTGCAGTAATAAAAAGTTAATCTATGGCATCAACCACTAACAAAAATGTGAATAGAACATAACCACATTTAAAATGAAGTTGTTTAATTGTGTTATTGAATAACATATGTCATTACTTCTCATTCTTAAAAAATTATAAAATCAAATTAATAATGGTTTTCATGACTTCTCTTTTAAGACAAGAAAAACGTATACGAAAATATACTCAAGGTTTTATTGATTCTCTTAGAGTACATTTAGTTGCTGGTACAGGTGGAAATGGTTTTCCAAAGTAAAAATATATTTTGTTTTTATATGTTTTAAATTACCTTTTCTATTTAATTACAATTTAACGTCTTAAACATTTTGGAAAGGTATGGAGGTGTAGGAGGTCAAGGAGGTGATATTTATGCATTAGCAGAAGAAACCGAAAATTTAAAAACCATTATTAAAAAATGGCCAACAAAACGTATCAAAGCAGCACATGGAGGTAACAGTAGTTCCAAAAGAATATTAGGTGAACCTGGAGAAGATATAGTTGTGAAAGTACCAGTGGGTGTTACATTATATAGGGATAATGGAAGGAAAATTAGTATGTTTTATTAAGTAGAATACACACACACACAAATATATATATATATATATATATGTATGTATGTATGTACGTATAAATAAAAATTTTAGTGGATCTTGATAATCACGGTACTAAATGCTTAATAGCTAAAGGAGGAATTGGTGGTTCACATAAAACTGGCTATTTAGGTTTAAAAGGTCAATCTCATACAGTTACTTTGGATTTACGACTTATTGCTGACATAGGATTAGTTGGTTTTCCAAATGCAGGAAAAAGTACTTTATTAAAGGCAATATCAAGAGCAAAACCAAAAATAGCAAGTTATCCCTGTAAGTTTGTTGAAAATGCAAATGTTTAAAATTAGTGTTATGCAAATCATTTTATGTTTAATTGTAAATTTGACAATACATTTATAGTTACAACAATAAAACCAAACATTGGTGTGATTGCTTATAAAGACTTGAGATCTATTTCAATGGCAGATTTACCTGGATTAATAGAAGGAGCTCATGCCAATGTTGGAATGGGACATAAGTTTTTGAAACATGTAGAACGTACAAAAATGTTGTTATTGGTTGTGGATATTAATGGCTTTCAACTAAGTCCAAAACATCAATTTCGTTCTTGTTTAGAAACAATCGTTTTATTAAATAAGGTTATAATTTTATTTAAATTTTACTTATATATATATATATATATATATATATATATATATATATATATATATATATATATATATAAATGAATTTAGTTATTTATTTGTATGTTTTATAAATGATAGCAAATATTTTTAGGAACTTGAATTGTACAATACTGATTTACTTAATAAACCTGCCATGCTACTTATAAACAAAATGGATACAAAAGGGTCATTTGAAAAATACAGTGATATAAAACATCAGGTCAACAATTTATCAGGTATTATATTTGTAGTTATAAAAATCTGGATAAAAGTACTTAAATTATATATTTATAGATGTTGTAAAAAAATTTCCGGAATCAATACAGCCAGTAACACCTCTAAAATTTGATGAAGTTTTAGCTATATCTGCTTTATCAAGACAACAAGACATAGAACGTGTAAAAGAAAAAGTGAGGCATATTTTAGATATTAATACATATGATGAGAATATGAGTGAAGATATAGATATAATCAATTCATTGAAGTATAGTTTGAAAGAAAAAGGACCTATGTTAGTTTAATATGTTGCTTCATCAGTTAATTTTTGTTTCACCAGTATAATGTTTAACATCTTTAAACTGTTACTGTTGAATCATTGAACACAGTTTATATCTTGTAATTACTTTTAAAAACAAGACTGTTTGAATTATTATTCACTATAATTTAAATAAAAAATAATTGTCTAAAAGACAAAGTATAGATTTAAATGAAAGTACAACTACTGATAAATAGAATAATATTAAAAATGTTTATTATTTTAACATTTTAGTTAATTTTATTCGTTCACATTTGATATTTGCATTTTTAACATCTTGAATAATATTGATACCAAAAGTAGCTTTTGCATCTATATCAACACACTCTAAATCTCTAGTAACACCTGATTGTATTTTCCATCTGAAAAATATAATTTGTAAATACATTAATTGAAAAAAATATTTGAAAATATAAATAAAGTAAAAGTTCAATCACTAATTAATTATTAGTTTTTATTTATTACTTTTAAGTTACTGCCATATCTTGGTTTCTGGGATAAAATTTTAGAGAAACATTAACTTAAAGATAATAATTAAAAATGTTGTAAGTAATTTATTAAACAAAAATGAAAAAAAATTGCAATTTTTAAAAAATATTAGTTTCAAAAATTGTGTCATGAATGTTTTGTTACACACAAATATATATATATATTTATTACACAAGTTAAATATTACTTTTGTATATACCTTTCCACTCCATTCCATGCTATCATAATTCCATTATCTGTACATAATTTTGGAGGAGGTCTTTTACATTTATAGTCCATTTCTTTACAAATGATTTTTAGAGCATTTATTATAAAATTATTACAAGCCACTCCACCTGAAATTACCTACAGTATATATGTTCATATTTTATAATAATTTTTAATGAATTAGTAAAAAAAATACAATACCAATGTTTTTTCTTGAGGTAGTAAATTTTTCATTTCAATGAATTCCATTGCTCTTTGAACTCGATCACATATATGTTTTGTTATAGCAAATTGGAAACTAGCACATAAGTTGTAAACACCTGGTATCAACTGATCAGGTTCAACATCTAAAATTTAATGAAATGTAATAATTTTCTAACTAATAAATCTTCATATTGTACCATAAGTTCTTTCCTGTTTTTGAATATGTCGTAAAACAGTATTTTTTAATCCAGCCATTGAAAAGTTACAATCTCTGTATCTGGATAGTGGTAAAGGAAAATAAAATTCTAATAGATTATCAGCTTTAGTAGCGGCTAATTCTATAGCACGGCCACCAGATAAATTTGAAAATTCAGGAATATTACGCAATTTCATTCTCCTTGCAGTCTGAAAAACAATGTTATGAAAGAAATATTTATATTAATATTATACTCAAACCTTATCAAAAGCCTCTCCTGGAGCATCATCAAGACTTTGTCCTAGTAAAAGAAATCTATCAACACTTTCTGCAATAGCAATAAGACAATGGCCTCCACTAATAAGAAGAACTAAAAAAGGAAATGTAACAGACAAATCAACCATTCGTACTGTGAGTGCATGAGCTTCCATATGATGAATAGGAATGAAAGGTATTTCATATTTTCTTGATAAAAATTTACCGTATTTCATTCCGATTATTAAACTTAAAGGTAAACCTGTGTAATAAAAATTTGTATTAACATTTTAAACAAATATTTTTAAATAAGCTATACCTGGTTTTACAGTTGCTGCTATAGCATCAATATCATTAAATCTAAGGCCAGATTGTTGTAATGCATTTTGTACAACTTTCTCAATATTTTGACGATGTAGATCTTGTGCAATTGGTGGAATAATACCTCCATGGCTATTTAAAAGATATTATTTATAAATATATATATATATATATATATATATATATATATATATATATATATATATATATATATATGTATGTATGTATGTATGTAATCTATTTACTTTAAATGTATTAAATGTTGTGAATTTATTGCTTCTCCTAATATATTACCACTTGTATCAACGATTGCACAGCCTGTGTCATCACAAGAAGTTTCAATTCCTAATATTTTTTTATTTACATTACAAAGATATCTATTTATTAACAAAAAATCTTTTTTTATATTTGTTTTAAAATAAGAAGAGCATGACTTGAACATTATTAATACTTAATACTAATAGCATTGAATTAAAAATAATATTTATTTATATATCCTTTATTAATCTCATTCAATTTTATATTTAATTAAAAATATTATTTTTAAAATTATTTTAATAACACATTTAAATTTAGGAGCATTTTATTTAGGGAATTTTTTAAATATGAAGTTTAAGTGTATTTTTTAAGTATTATTTTAATTAGGGTAATTACTAATTGTGACAATTTATTGACAATATTTCTTTCTTACTATTGTTAATATAAAGTATAAAATTATACATTCAAGTATTTAATTCACAATAGCAGGATGTTTTTTTTATGTGTGTTGCATTCCTGAGAATTGTATCTTATTTATTATCACGTAGTTGCTTTTTTATTATTACTCTAACTCACATTTATCTATCAATAAAGTAAATAGTGATAATTGTGTATGCAGGAAAAATATTTTTGTGTTGTTTTTAATTAAAAAAATGTAATTTTAACTTAATGACGTTAGAAGTTAATGTAAATTGATAAAATAGTTCAATGATCATTTAAATTAAGAAAAAGTACTAAGTAAATATAAAATAATTACAAATAATTTTAAGATATGGCAGAAGAGTAAGTACTTAGAATTTTAAATCTTTTATAATGTATACTTTACATATAAATATGAATATTTATGAACATTCAGTTATTAAGTATTCACTGTCATGTTAATGAAAAAGCAATAAAACTGTTTTATTTTCAGTATTTATTAAAAATATATAATTATCTTATGGGTACTGATATAGTCTGGTGTAGTTACATATTTACTTAAATTTGTTAAATTGTGTGTGTGTGCATATATATATATATATATATATATATATATATATATATATATATATATATATATATATATATATATATATATCATATATATTCACACATGTATATACATTTATGCATACATATTAAATAACTTTAACCAATAAACAATAATACTATAAATATTTAGTGGTTTAATTGCATATATAGTAAAGTTAATAATAAATATCATTAATCTAATAAATAATGACTAATAAATTTATGTTTTGAACTTTATTTATAAGCTGATGTATCTTTTATTTTTAGTATATAATGCATACTTTTACCATCATGTTATTTTTAACATTTTCTTTAAGTTATAATTTATTTTTATAATTTTTTATTATTCTAGCATTGATACATTTTAAAAATGTTGTTTTGGTAGCATTATTTTTTGTTGTATCAATTTACTGCTAATTTTTTGATTTTATTGAATTAAGGAAGTGCTTAATAATTGTTCTTATATTTCACCTGTAGAGATGATCTATTGGCCGATGATCTTAATTTAGATTATGAAGTAGATGAATTACTAGAGGAGGATTTATTAGGTGATGATGATGAATTTGCTTTATCTGGAGAAGAAACATTTCCTGATCAGTCAGATACATGCAAACGTAAACCAGTATCAGCAGAAGAAGAAGATATTCTTGATATTGGTGGAATAGATACACATCTTGAAATTGAAGGTGATGAAGAAGATAGTAAGTCATATTATTTAGTGTTTAGATTGTTAAAAGTGACATTTTTATGTTTTCATCTTTTATTAAGACAGGAATTGTCTTTTAGATTTAGACAGAGTTTGTATTTTCTTTCTGTATTAAAATTTTGTAGTAAGAATTTATTGTTCAATATTAATTAAAACAATTATGAAAAGAAAAAATGTAGTAATTTTGTTCTTGTTTAGCGTAATTTTTTAGTGGAAAGTTCACTATATATTGTAATTTATTTATACAATATATTATGAAATTAGCAATATATTGTATAAATAAATAATAATATATTAAGTTCAAGTGTAATTTCTAATTTTTATTAAACATTTTAAAAAAATTCTATAGTACATATGAGAGAGTGATTGTGTTTGATTGTATATATATATATAATGTATGCTAAATTGATGTTTGTTTTTATGTGGACATGAAATGATTTATAATGAAGGTAAATGATATTTAATTAAATATTGATTATATTGTCTACATTTTTTGAAAGTTAAATACATTTTTATAATATTTAACAAATGACAGGTGTTAAACACTTTTTTAAATATATATTTTATTTAACATAGTTTTATTATAATGAAGATAATGAAGATTTATGTGATCAGTTACTTAATTCAAGTAGGTACTTTTTAATGAAATTGTTTAAATTTTTAATTAAATTAATATAGAAACAGGAACAGGAGTGACTGAATGCGATTCAGTTGCTCGAGAGAATGAGGGAATTACTGAATCTGGAGAAGGTACTATTAGTCGGCTTAGAGATAGATTTAAGAATGAACGGCCAAAACACTCTGGACATAAACCCATTATATTTGATTGTAATGAAAATAAAAATAGTAAGTCATTTTATTATAATCTGTATTTATATATTATATATTGTTAAAATTGTATTTTATAGATATATCACAACAAAGACATATTACTATGAATCAGAATCAAAGATTTAAAAACAGAGGATGTATGGCACAGAGAGGAGGTTTTCAAGGTCGTACAAGAGGTGGTGTATTTAATAGTCGTCAGCAGTTCAATATTAATCAAAAAAATCGTGGTAATTTTAATTATGTACCGAATAGGGGCCATGCTCAAAATACATTTATCAATCCATGGGACAATCAAAATCCTGATATAAATTTTAATCAGGCAAATCAAGAATCAAAAAAGGTTCTTATAAATCCTCATTTCAGAGGCAACGTTCAACCACATTCAGATGGTATGTATTAAGTATATAAAGCAAGTTAAACACAAAAATTTGGTTTATTTATTTAATATGTGTGTGTGTGTGTGTGTGTGTATATATATATATATATATATATATATATATATATATATATATATATATATATATATATATATATATATATTGTATATTTAGGAGTAAAATATTTAATATATTTATTATTTGTTTTTGTTATTATGTAAATAAATATCAATTTTATATTATTTAATTAGGAGTATTAAAATTTATCGTAAAAAATAGACATTTCTTTCACAGCACGTTTAATTTGGGATCCAAATGTTGGACAGCAAAATCCTCCACCTTTAATGATAGATCAGTACAATGGTGGTCCACCACAATTCAATAGACAAACTCAGTTTAATCCAAATCAACAAATGGGTGTAAACCAATTTCCACCAATTTGGAATGAACAAAATCCTTCTCTCAATAATCCAGTACTTGATAATCAAGTGAATATGTCAGTTCCAATGGTTACTTTCACGAATAATGCTGTTCAGCAAATGGATGGTTCAATGAGTCAACCAATTATAGAAGATCACAACATGCAAATGTTTACCAATAACCAACAGAGTATTCCTAATCAGCCATTGCAACAGGTAAACATATATTAGTAAATAGATCAAAACAATTATACAATTTGAGTGTATTTGTAGAATATGAAAGAGATATAATTTTATAAATAATTTAAATATATTAAATTCTTAAGTAAATGATAGTGTGTTACTATTGCAATCTTAATTAAATAATGTTTGAAATATGTATTTATTTGAAAGTCCTTGAAAAAATATTTTTTAAAGTACGTCAAAATAGTTTTTTAACTTAATGTTGAATTTGACGAGATTTGTATTATTGTTTAGTGTGGCTACAACGCTCAAAATGACTTGTATAACTCTGAGTCAACTGAAAACTTCGATGATAATGTAACATATAATATACAACCTCAACAATGCTTCAAAATACCTACACAGGTAAAATAATGGCCATACTAAATGTGTCATTCTTTATCTGTTTTTTTTTTCTTTTTTTATAATGGGTTTTTATAATTTCATTAGTGCTTTCATGTCATTTTCTTTAACACCACTGGTTTTTCAGTTTATAATTTTTTGTTTGTAGTCGGGTTTTCGTGGTCGAGGTCATCATAGAGGAGGAGTTCGTTTCACTCAAGCAAATAATATGATAATTGTAAGACCAATTTCAACTTCAAATGTAGTTTCAAGTAATTTTGATGGTTCAAACAATTTTTCTACTCGAGGAAATTTTAATAATGTTAGACCTCTTGGATTTGAAGCACCAAATAGAATTGTAGCTCCAGATCAAATGTACCAGCAAAATCAACTTCCGGTGGCACCTCAATCTATTGTTCCAACATATGGCAGCTCCCAGTATCAAAACATCCAACCATTTCAACAAAATCTTCCTAATGCTAATAATTTCACAAATCAGTGTGGAGAGTTTCAACCTAATTTTGAACAAAGTTTTAACAATCAAGCTCAACAAAATTTCTTTCCAAATTATAATAATCAGTTGCCCAATCAGAACTTTAATGTAATTAATATGGTTCCAAATAATGATTCTAATCCTTCAGTATACCAGGAGAACTCTAATGAACATATGCGAAAGGTTTTAACATGGAATCAAATGCCAAATGTAAATCATCATAATAAAAAAATGCATTATGTGCAACAGAATCGCAACTTCAATCAAAAAAATAATTTTAATCAAAACAAAAATTTTGTACAAAAGAAAAATTTTAATCAACAGAGGAATGCACGTCAAGTGGGTATGAAGCGAGTGCAGCAGAAACAATATACTGAAGTTGGTAGTTCAAATGAACCTGTTGCAAAAAAGAAAAAGTCACAAGAATTTAGAAATTTACATGAAGTCCAGACAGTAGATGTACCAGACACAACGGTTATTAGTGATCATATTCAAGGAGAAGATGAAGATGAAGAAACAAAAGCGTATAGATTGAAAATTGAAGAACAGAAGAGAAAACGTGAAGAATATATGAGAATGAAAGAAGAAAGACGTAAAAAAGCTGCAACTATGGGTGGAATTTTAGAAAATTATAAATTTTCTATAAATGATTCTGCTAAAATAGATGTAAAAACAGATCGTATAGCATCTGTGAATGTTAAAATAACTTCATCATTGCAAAAAAAACAAAATTTACCCAATACAAAAGGAATACTAAAAGTTGCAGCTGCTAATAATGCTGTAAATCGGCCGAATGTTAAAGTGATACAAACATTACCAATTAGGAATCAAAATAATGTTATAAACAAAACGAATTTTGTTAATAGTAGTAATTTCTCTCGGCCAAATAGTGGTAAAGTACGTACAGTTTTAAAATCTAATCAAGTAACACGAATTTTACCTAAAGAAGTTACGGTAATATCTCCATCTTCAATATCAATGACTGTGTCTAGTTCTGAAAAAAAATCCTCAGTAGTACAAAGAGTTGTGAGGCAGGTCAGTCAAGAAGTAGATTCTACTGAATCAGAAGCTATTGATAAAGAACACTTAACTTCGTTTCTTAGTAGACGAGTTGTTGTCCCTAAATCATTACCAGCAGATAGTAATGGTGTTGTCAGTACAGGTCAAAATGTATTGATGAAAACACCAGTTGTTAAAATTAGTAATCTTGCTGCTAGCACTACAGAAATGAAATTACGCAGCATGTGTAAGGGTGTTGGGCTAGTACAGGTGAGTTATACGTGTAATAATTTTTTCAAATTAATTTAAATTATTGTTTGAATGAAAATCTCAAATGTATTTTGAAGGAGTGATTGTATGTAAGTTGTGTGCTAGATAAAAATTATAATATTTTATTTACATAAAAATATGTTGTTCAATCTAGTGTAAGCTGCAAGGTTACATTAAAAATTAGCACAATTTATTTATATGAACGTGAAGTTTGCTATGCAATTAATAATCATTAATATAATTCATTACATTTTTATTTCTAATGTATATTGTAGTGAATTTGCATTTAAATTTCATTAAAATTGAGTATGTGTATTAAAAAACATGGTTTAAAATATAATTCTAAGTAAATTCAAATAGCATTACAATAAATTATTAAATTAGAAAAAAGGCAATAATTTACAAAGGTAAATATTTACAATTTTATTGTATTTGCATTTTCATTATAAAATGCATTATATTTTGACTATCAAATTTGTTTAATATTGATTAAATATTAAAAATGCACTCAATCTTTTTTCCAATTAAATTATATTTAAGTTGTTCTCTTAGTATTTATAAACATATTCAAAATTTTATTTATTATAAATTAAAATAATAAAATAAGTGTTATAATTTAATTATTTAAACGAGATTAATGTGATTGTTTGGCATGTAATTATATATATATGTGTATATATATATATATATATATATATATATATATATATATATATATATATATATATATATATATATATAAAATAATAATAATAAATGTGTGTGGGTATTCAAAGAAGTTATTTATAAATGAAAATATATTTATGTAATATATTGAAATATATTACTATGTAAAACTTCACATTCAGTTGTGGCTTTTTTGTATTTATTAATAGAGGCGTTATTTTCTACCATGTAATTTAATTATTATTCAGTTGAATTTGAATACAAATGTGAATATTTCAAGTAGTATTTGAATTCTTATTAAATAAAATTATGATTAGTTCACAATAATTTTTAATTCATATTATGAATTGAGTTGTATTTGTTATTTATATTGTCATTATTTGCTAAATGTAAAACAACTATATTGTGATGTATGCTCAAATATTATAGCCTATTTGCAATTATTATTTGAGATATTTTTTCAAACACATATTAATGAAATTATTATACTTAAATTTATTTTTTTATTATAACAAGACTAAATATAAAAAATATGTGATAAAATACTGCAATAAAAAGCATTTTTTTATTAAATTAAAATGGAACTATAATTCCTTGTGATAATTAACATTTATATTTATTTTATTAATTATATTTCAGTGATATTTTTGTGTAGAAAATAATTTATAAAATGTACTGATCAAAATGTGTAATTGTAACTTTTTGAAATGTATTGAAGAGAATAACATTTTATATTCATATTATAATTGTATCGCAATCACATTCTTATTGGTAAAGAATTTGCTCTCAAATTTATTGTTATAATAATAATAATTATAAAACATAAAAACGAAAGTTATAGAATTTGTACATTTTATTTTTAATAAAAGAAATAATTTGGAATTTAGATTTTCAGTTGTTTTATACATTATTGCAACTGGGCTAGAATTTTTATAGTTTTTATATTATTTTTATCTTTGCTCAAAATAGTCATGTACGTATGTACAATTATATTCTCTGTAATAGATTTTAATAAATTATTAGTGAGTGTTATAATAATTAATTTATATTTTCAGAGTGTGCAAATGTTACCTGATACTCAGCAAGCCATGATAAAATTCAAAAACGTTGCATCTGCACATAATTTTTTTAAAAAATACCAACGCAAAATAGTTGATTTGTCATTAATTGATGTAAAACTTGTAAATGTTCCATAAAATATTAACTGTTAAATTTTATGTATAATTGTTCTTGGCCTGCTAAGATTATTCAGTATTTATATATAAAAATTTAAAAACTGTTTTATTAAAAAAATACAGGCAATTAGTTAAATCCAACATTAATTGGTATATGTAGTTTTGTGAATAAAATGTTCACACTATTTCTACAAGATTTTATTGATAGTTTTTAAGATATATTGTTTTAAATATTTATTTTCTTGTTGGAAATGTATTTCTTACAAATTTGATTCGATTCCACAATCTTCTTTAACTTAGAATATATATTTATGTATATAATGTTTTTATCATAATGTATTTAGGCTTTTTATGCTATTGAAATAAACAATTATAATAAATAAAAAATATCTGATTAAAGTATATTTTCGTAATGAAATGCAATTTTAATTATTTTAAATTGACATTATCTACAATGTATCTATAAATTTTACAATTACTCACAATATTTATTTTTGAATTGTATATATTAAACTGTCATATTTATTACCTCTGAATAGTTATAGAATGTACAGTGGTGCAAGAAATTTGTTAATGTGCTCAAAACTTGATTCTTAATAAACTGATTGTTAACTATTTTGTTTTAACAATACATTATTATATATCAAAGGTAATAAATAAAAAAGGCATATCAATTACGATTTAAAATTTATTACTATGGAATTTTTTAAAAAAATTGATCAGTAGTATGGTACACTGAATATTGTATTTTATTTCATCAATCATAAATATATAATGAAAAACAGTTGATCCTTTATTTATTTACAATTAAATGATAGTTTATATCAAATGATAAATACAGTACTGCTGTTTATTTTTTTAAAATTAGTGAAATGTTGATTTAATAATTTAGAATAAATATTTTATTCTAATGTCAAAATAAGCCCAAACTTAGTAATAATTAAACTTTTATAGTATAATTTAATTTATTGTCAAGCTTATAAAGACATTGAATGTATAGATTTAATCAAATATAATTTAGAAAGAAAAATTAGAATACCATTTGAGAAATAAATTTTAAAACAATGATTACTTTATTATTATAAGTACTATATATATATATATATATGTTTATGTATGTATATTTGTGACTCACTAATTTTTTCTTGTGTAACATTGTAATTATGTAGTAAGTTGATATATGAAAATAAAAAATATTAATTATTAACTATAGACTGATTTATAAACAAATTATATTTTTTTTATAAACACCAAAGTACATATATGATTTAATAATATAAACATTATAATATAGATATAATGAGTAAGTTTTATTTGTAATTTTAATATGCTTGTCTTTTTTTGTGTGTTTTAACATTTATTTTATAAAACTACAATTATACCCTAATAAAAATACCTTTTTATATTTATATATTTTTTTTAAAAAAACCTTTATAATTTTTTATAAATTAATAACATTTGAATTAAATGTTTTAATTTATTTTTTCCTTTATTGCCTTACCCAAACTTTTTATTTATTATTTACATATTATTCAAATCATTGTTTATAGGATCTTTCAGAATTAGAAAATTTCGACTAAATAGAAAATGAATAATTTATATTAGAATTAAGGTTTAATTTTGTTTTCATTATATCTTCAAATATAGTAAAGTATATTTATCACCATTTAGTAATTTATTAAAACCTTGTAAAAGTTATTAAATAACAATTCACATTACATTGGTTATGTGTTATGATCATTTTAACATTATATAATTTTGGTTAGTTTTGTTGAAATTGAATTGTGTTGTGAGTGTGAGCTAGTAGAATGGAAAGAAATGTAAGTAAAGTATTATTTTAAACTAATTGTTAAATAAATAACTCGTTCGTAAATCATTAATTTCATTTTAAAAGAATATTATTTTAAATTGAATGTACAGGAAATATTCACATGAATATTTGAGATTTAATATATAATATATATGCAACATTTAACCAAATTTCCATGTGTATGTTAGACACATAGGCACACATACATACATATAATATATATATATATATATATATATATATATATATATATATATATATATATATATATATATAATATGCACTAGATTATTCCACAAGAAATCGCCTATTTTATTTATAAGTTTTTTTTTCATGAACAGAAAAAGATTCTATTAAAAAGGAGTTACAAAGTCATTTAATCTAAATCTATTTTTTTTTGATTGATTTTATTTTAGATTTTAGTTGTTCGCGAATAACTAATATATTTCATAATTTACAAGGCAATGATTTAATTTCTTTACATTGTTGGAAATTGTGATTTTTAATATTTACGAAAAATTATTATATTAAATTCGTTTCTTATAAATATATGTTCATATATTTTTTTATTTCAATTCGAATTTAAAATTTTATATTTATTTATTATATTGGATGTCTGAAAGAAGTTACTTAAAAATGATACTAACATGGATTTATTTTATTTTTGTAAAGGGTTTAAAGGAATAATAATTAAGCGACTTGTATGTTAAAATCGTATATTTCTAAAAAATGATAAACTGCTGAAAATCATATATATTCTTTGCCTCTTAAATGTTTTATTTTAGCAAAATAACTTTAATATATTTTTTCTAAAATATTTAGCTAACAAAATGAACGATTTCAACTTTATATTCCAGTTACATTACTTTCATTATATCTGTTTGTGATATATGATAAGTGTTAAATAAAATGGTAATAAAACTAGTATTTATTCATAGTAAAGATATTTATTTTATATTTAAGTTCATTGTAATAAATCTTTTCAATCATTATTAAAATTTTTGGGAATAACTTTTCTTTGCATTTTTTTAATCTATATATAGTTGTTTATAAAACTGCGAAAAAATATTATAGTTTAGTTTATATACGTATGTTATTGTTTTATAAATTATTATTAAATATTTTTAAAAGTACATCTGTTTATTAATTTTTTTTCTTATTTTATTACACACGTGTGTTTTATTACTTGTAAACATCTATGTAATATATTACCTTATTTATAATTACACGAATTTTTATATTGACACGGAATGGTATAAAAATCCACCAGTGAATAGAGAGAAGCTACTGCTAATATTTATGATATATGTATATACGAATACATTTACATACGGTCAAGACATGTATAAATATAGGAAAAAATCTTATATTTTGTATTTTTTTAATTATTTATTTAATATTTAAGTGTATCATTTTCATACTATAAGATTTATGTAAGGAAACAATGATTAGCGATTTTTTATGACATTTAGAATATAAATATAGAATATAAAAAAAAATCTATTTTAACTCCATTGGACGCAATTGCTTATTATTGTAATGGTTTGAAACTATAGTTCACGCATGTTCTAAAATTCACGTGCGCGGATCACTAACGTGAATTGGTACTGCAGCATCACCCATCTGTACAGTACTTGGTAAGATGTTTTCTAATGTATGGAAATGGTTGCTAAATTTTCCTGCTATTTAATTTAAAGCCAAATGATTTTTATATGTAAATTGTTTTTTGTGTGATTATGTTACATGTAATTACAGTTATAAATATCTTTTCGCTATTATTACATCATAATTGTTTAGTAAAATATAAATATACATTTATACATATGTGTATATAAATATATATATATATATATATATATATATATATATATATATATATATATATATATGTATGAATGTATAAAAAAATATATTAACATTTTAAAGGTGAAAGTGAAGATATTCTAAATCAATAATTACATAAGTGTCGAAAAATTGTTTTATTTTATTAATTTCAAAACTATGTTATGATAATAGCCCAGCCTATGACATTTTATCATCAATATTTTAATGAATGGAATATTTTAAATTATGTTAAGATTGAAATTATTAAATACCATTGTTATATACTGAATTATAACCTGTAATTAAATGTATAAACGATAATATATAAATTAGCTATTGTTATATATTCTTCTTATGGGTCAATATATCAATTTCAGTTTTTGATTACGAATGATCAATATAATTTATATGGATTTGTCATAAAATAATTATTAATGTCAATTTT
>CP092095.1:14117228-14119728 GCA_029203775.1 Neoneuromus ignobilis | reverse complement strand
TTTTATCGTACAATAAAAAATCAAATTTTAATTTGATTAAAACGTGATAGTTTAGATTTTAACTTCATTAAGAGTCACAACATTGCATTTAATGTAACTATAGGTACATCTCCCACTTGAATGCGCGTGTGTTTGTTAGTATTTGGTGTATAAAAGCTGTATGTATTATCTGTCCTGCGCTCATTATTTATTTGTAGTAGTATGAAGATGGTTGTATAAATTGTTTCGTTTTCACACAAAACGTGTTTTTTCTGTTACTGTCGACTGTAACGGCCGATTTTTTTAGTTTATGCAATTTAAATTGTGAGAAATATAGTATATTGTTTTAAACTTTCGTTCAGTTTTGATAATTAAGAAGTAGATATATTTATCACTGTTTATTTTTCATTTTACTTATTGGTAAGTGAAATACAAGATTTGATAAATTATAAATATATATATATATATATATATATATATATATATATATATATATATATATATATAAAGTGAACGTATTAAATTAATTTTTGTTAAAAATAGTTAATACACTCTAACAATTTAAAAATATAAAACGTACTGTATTGAAAATAATTTATATTATTTTAATAGTATTAAAATTGTCAAAAAATTGATATTTTAATATAATTAGTAATTGGTAAATAAAGTTAATCGAAATTAAATTATAAGCAGTTAAAGTAACTACAGAGTAATTGTTGATATGAGAATGAAACACATCAGTATGAATCAAGCTAAAAATTAATTTTTGTTTGAAAATTTTAGTTAAGATTTTAGATATTTATTTTTTTAATCCAAACACGTACATATATATATATATATATATATATATATATACACATAGAGAGAGAGATTAAAATTTTCTTAGAAAAATAATGATTATCCATAAATTGATTAACTTTTCATTGATTTTTTAATGTAATGAATTAAAAGTATATTTGTGTGTAAATATTAGTTAGTTATTTTCTTTTTTATTATGTTTTCATTTATTATAGTCGTAGGAAATATAATAAATTCTGTGACTTTTTATATTATTACTTTATTGTATATTAGTTCTTTGAATATTACAGGAAATATTTTTTTCTTGTAAACTTTGATATTAAAAAAATGTTATATATATATATATATATATAACGTGTAATAATAAAAAATAGATGAAAATATATGAAAGAAATGTAATATTTTTAACACTATTTCGTATATTTAAATCATAATATTGGTATTAGAAAAGTTAAATCAGATAATATCATCTCATTTTCAAAGAAGTAATGATTACGTATTGAAAATTAAATTATCTTCTTTGCTGTATGTCATTGTGCTTTTTAATAAAATCCTGTAAAAATAAATCGAAAAGGAAATTGATTAAATTAAAGCCTTTGATATAAATCTGAATACTCATCAAGAGATTTTAATAAGGGAATGTGGGTAATCTAAGGTCAGTGTATTAAAATCATTTTTATTATTAAAGGAGAGAAAAACTATTTTGAAATCATATTTTGATATTTTTTAATAAATATCAGAGATCTTAATCAATGATCTAGAATAGGCTTTGATTTGTGATAAATTTACCTTTTCATTTGATTTTATATGGTTTATATAAAGTATTTTTCAGATATTCAGTATTCTTTTGGCTAGAATTAAAGTAAAATATTAGTAAATTAAATATTTATATTAAAATTACGATCTGGGAATTCATACAAATATTTTCAGTTTTGAGTCATAATATATTAGTGCGATTTTCAAATATAGTTGATAAAATCATAGATTTTAACATTTTACGACACATTCTTAACTAATATGCATATACATACATATACAAGAGATATCGAAATTGTAAATTTATGAAAAGTGTACTATTTATTTTAAAATTATGGGCATTGAAAATATTTGATATTTGTTTGGTGAAATAAAATAACACAATTTTATTTCTTAATAGCAATTTAAAAATTTGTTAATTACAATATATATAACTGAAAAAATGTTTACATTGTATATTTGTAAAAAACATGCATTTTCAAAAATTATAAAAATGTCATTGTATAAATATGAATGCATTTTTATCTATAATATCAATTTGTAAATTTGACAAATTTTATTTATATTAAAAAAAACAGTATTTCAGTATATAATATTATGTTTGTATGTATTGTAATATATTTTTAAATCATTTTTATGTCATTTTATTTTTTTAGATTATTTTTTTAAATTTATATAATATTTATGTGTGTATATCTCGCTAAACCTCATTCCATTATTTAATTATAGTAAAGTAACTCACTGTGTTATGTTTTTGTTACTTGTGTTTGAGTACGAGATAACTGACCTCATATATTTTTAGTGATGTTAAAATTTGTGATGTCTTTAAAATATGTACACTTTTATATTCTTATATCATAAAAATATAAATTAGTAATTTATCTTTTTAGAAATATAAAGTTCATCACGTTATAGATTTTGAAAATTATAATTAATTTGTTAATTGATTTAAATAGTTAATTTTGAT
>CP092095.1:14057228-14114728 GCA_029203775.1 Neoneuromus ignobilis | reverse complement strand
ATTTATTTTTATATTTGATTCCATGTTGTCAACAGATTTAGAACAAGTTCATTTTTGTAGTAGTAATTTGATGAAGTACTTCAGGTATATATAAATTATTGTATAAATACAATATTTTAATTTTCATGATATCGTATTAACACAATCTCATATTCGTATATGCATCAATATATATATATATATATATATATATATATATATATATATATATATATATATCTGGTATAAAATAATTTATTTTGCGCGTTCAATATTTATAGTTTTGTTATTAATTAGGTTAAAATATAATAATATAAAAATATAATAATTTTGTACGTATAAAAATATCTACTAACAGATTTTCGATAAAATTATATATATATATATATATATATATATATATATATATATATATATATATAAAATTTTATATTTGAACATATTAAATATTCTGAACTGAATCACAATTGTATTAATGCAAAAGTCATGTCGAATATAAAATAATAGAAGTAGTTTATTTTGATGATATGGAAAAACGCCATTATTTAAGTATGAACTAAAAGCAAATCAAAATATTTATAAATATGTACATAAATAAGCAAATAAATGAAATTCATTTTAAGATCATTATCAGTTTTTAATAGGTTATTATTATTGATATAATCATTTATAGATTAACTATAATTGATAATTGATTAAAGTAAGTGAATCATTAATTAGAAATTTCGTTTGTTTTTTTTACATATTATGAAGTGGAAATTCTTTTAATACATTCAATATTTATGTTTAGAAAATATTTTTCAAGTAAATACATTTATAATGAATTATAATCTGTGCATGCCATATTAGAAACAAATTAGTTAAATAAGTAACTGTTCTAATTATTGAGACCTATTAATATGAAAGTAGTAACATGTTAATGTTTCAAAGACCTCAATTTTCTTATATATATATATATATATATATATATATATATATATATATATATATATATATATATATATTTATATATTTATCTACTTAAACTGACATTTGTGAGAAAATAACTATAACATTCTTTAAAACGTGTTTAAATTACAATGGTTAGTATACAAAAAAAAAAAATTGTGACTAATCAAGTATTGTGTATCAAAAACAATGTGTAATAAAGTACAAGTTTGTGTTACATTTTATACATTCGATAGTTACACTCTTTATCATTATTCTTTAAGATCGTTAATAATTTATTTTTATTATATATATATATATATATATATATATATATATATATATATATATATATATATATATATATATATATATATATATATGCAGAAAGAAAAAAGTAAGATTGTCTTTATATAAGTATTAAAACATGTATACTAATATGAAATATTAGCTAAATAAAACTATATAAATTATAGAAATATTTTTGTTTTTAAAGCTTTAAAAATTACGGTCTATAAAAATTGGTTATTTAAATTGAGTCTTTTGTAAATTATTTTCTGATAAATTATTTAATTCTAATATTACTTAAACACAAATGAATTTTTATTCCCAACACCACAATGGTTATGAAGTGTTCAATAATCACTTATTATTCATAACAATAAATGGATGATGTTTATTTCTATGGAAATACCATTATTGTCATTATTATGAAACTTCTTATGAATTATAGCTAGTATAGAGTAATGAAAAAAAGTTAACACTTTTTTTCTAATACATATAGTTTCAAATGTACGATGGAGATAAATTATAAAAAATGAAAGGATTGAATAAAAATTATTTCAATGAGTTGCCATTTTATATGTAAAATAATTATTTATATTATGTACAATTGTACAAGTATTAAGGTTTGCGAGTGCTTCTTATATTTAACACTTTTATTATGACATATGTGTGGAATTAAACGTTTATTTGTTATACTTAAATAGTAATAAAGTTTTAATAATTAAAATTTATTTTTTCCTAAAAAAATCAACTTTTGGTCTATAAAAATAAATCAAATTATATTTTACAAACTGAGTCAACGTTTAAGTTGTAACAAGATTTGTATATATTTCTTGTTTATTGTTGTTTAACATTTGTCTAAATATTTTCATATAAATGATGAATATTTCATAAATTCGGTAAAAAATTAAATAACGCAATATTTTTTAAAAAAATAAGATTAAACCAGACGTATATTTAAATTGTTTACAAATTGAAGTATTAGTTTCGTATTCTACATATTGTACATATGTTATTGTTTATTTCAAAGCACGTGAACAAAATATTAAAATGAGATGATAGTGTCTACGGAATTAATTACTTCATTTAAGTATCTCAAACTTGATCCCAAAAAAGACAAAATCAGGGTTATTTATAAAGGTTTTATTATAATTATTTATATGCATATTTTATGTATGAGTAATATATTTTTTTGTATATGCACTTATAATTTCTCATAGTAAAAAATGTTGCTTTTAATAATAACAATTACAGTTGTGTTATTTTATTTTTTAAACTAAATATCTTGTCTGTTATGTAATTGTATATATTATGCTCAGACACTTGAAAAATATATTTACACAGTTGTATAGGGTTTTCCAAATGTAACGTCTAGATTTGTATTTTATTAAAAAGAATACACATGTTTCCCAATACACCATCATAAATCTAGGCGTCATATTTGGATGATCCTATATAATATTTCTATACATTGAAAAATTTTTATTTTTAAATAATAATTAAAATATAGTTAATTTATTTTTCAATATTATATATATATATATATATATATATATATATATATATGTATATATGTATGTATGTATGTAAGTATTTTCACATGTTTATGGTTTGAAATATTTTTAAAAGAATTATCTATAAAATTAATAGTTTTTATTTTATTCAATTGATGAGATAATATTCAAAGATATTTTAATGTCAAAACAATATCCGTGATTATATAAATATAGATCCGTTTTCCTATTATTTTTTAATCGTACAATTATCAAAGCCTTGAAAAATGTGAAGGTTTTTTATAAGATTGGCATCTGGTATGTTTAACCCAGACCTAGAGTTTTACGTGAGTTGAAAACGAATAATATTCTGTATGAGGATGTTGATGGAATTGTTGTTAAAAACGTACAAAATTAAATTAAGTTATCTGAAAATAGTTGAATCCGTGATTAAGATTGTTTTGAATATTTACTTTTTATCAATGTAAGATATTTGAAAATTTACCTTTAATAATAATCTGTAAAAAATAATTTACAGAGTTCAATGATATACCAAGTTAAATAAAAACGAAATATTAATAAAATTTATAATGAATTTATAAGAAAAAAATAATCACAAATAATTAAAAGTATTAATAACAATATTTTTTTATACAAACTGAATTTAATATTGATTTGATTTAAATTCTTCATTTTCACTGAAATAAAAAATAGTTGAACTTTATACTTATGCTTATCACAGATGTATAGAGAAAAGAATTTCGTATCTAAATATATTTTTTCAGTAATGTTATTTATAATATTTTGCATTATAATTTATTTTTAAACAATTATATCTCGCTATGTAAATTATGACTAAATTTTACACGAAATAACCGTGCCTCTTGTTATATATTGTTCATCTTATAAAAAAATGTACTTACTGTTTCCATTTTCTGAAAATGTTTTATATAAAAATAGACATTAAACATTATGACATTTGTTATTTAAAATATTTGATTATAATTGAAATATATTTATATATGTATTTATTTATTTTTCCAATAATATATTCATTTTTTACTGATAATTTTCATCAAATACATTTTGTTGAATTTGAATATATAATTTAAATATATGTGTCTATTATAATAATTTAAGTATATAAAAAATATTATTTTATATATATATATATATATATATATATATATATAATATGAAATTAGTGATTTTAAAAATGTTAGTTAATAATACATTTTAATGTATATTCAATAAAATAAATTGTACTCTATTATAATTAAAATATTTCCTAATTAAAATATGATATTGTGAATTGTTTTTTATGGAGTAATAGTAGAAATATATTTGATTATCTTTAATTTTCAAAATTAGTCATGAAAGTTATATAAAATGTATTTATATATTGTTTTTCTCAGATACTAAATTTGTATAGAAATTATAAAATTCCTGTGTAGATCATTGTTATGTACGTACATAAATTACATATACAAATACACATACATATATATGATGTATATATATGCAAAAGTGATTTTAAGACTTATTATTAATCTTATCATTTAGTTTTGTATTATTTAAATACCATCACTAATGCATTGTTTCATTCAAATCTGATTTTGAGTTAATAGTTCAACAGTTTTTCAAATTTCTCAATCATAATCTAATCGACTAATATATGATAAGTAATCATTTTTGATTGATATTTTTTAGGAAAAGTAATTGTAACTTCGTTATTTTCTTTTACAGAATTGATTATTTTCATCGATAGTTACGCTTACTTTCTGTTTGATAACAGAAGAGCGTGAATATTCGATACAAATGGTTCGAGTCGGCGATATGGAAAATAATAAACCTGATAATATTCCCCAAATTTCTGTTTTGGGGGATGTGGCTACAACAGTCATGCCAGATAAGCCGGCACAAAATCATTGGAAAACATGTGAGTTCATTTTTTGTATATATATTCTTGTTTTTTAAATATTTTATTTGTATATATATATATATATATATATATATATATATATATATATATATATATATAATGTGTATTATAATATATTTATATATAAACTATTAAAAGTATTTGTTCTATTGAGAATTTAAACTATTTTAGAGATACATTTAGATTTTCTAATTTGTAGAAACATCTTCACTCTTTATAAGACAATAATGATTGGGTGAAGATAGGTCAGGTTTACAAATGAGGATTATACAATTATTGAGCAGAAATTGAGCAATTGTAATTGTAATAAATTAAGAAATTTAAAAAATATATTACAAATAACTATATTTATATATTAAATTTTAGAATTAAAATATTAATATTATAGCTTATGAACACATACAATATGGTTTTATTATATATACACCTGAAGTTATTAAAATTTTAAGTTGCAGAACTTTATAATCAATCTCTCTCTCTCTCTCTCTCTCTCTCTCTCTCTCTCTATATATATATATATATATATATATATATATATAATTGTATTTTTCAAAATGAAGTTTTAAATTGAATTAATGATATTTTCTTTTTATTTGAATTAGATTCTTATATTCATTATCATTTGAACAAAAAAATTACCTAGAAATTAAAAAATGTTTTTTTTAGAGTTTCCTTAATATATATATATATATATATATATATATATATATATATATATATATATATATATATATATATAAATATAAACATAAATTGTATTCTTTACGTGAGATTATTCGTTTATTTGTTTTTAATTCCAATGCCATTATTTTTTATTATTTACGTTTCATTGTAATGTTTTTTCGTAGATTTTGCTTTTATTAAACATTTTAAGTTATCTAACATTTGTGTGCTTGGAATTGAAATTAATATTTAAAAATATATTCAAGGTTTCAAATCAATTTAACACCAATTTTGTGATAATACATTAAAGAAACAATGATTTTTTAAGAAAAATTGAAATTTTATGTTTAGTGTCATTATTGTTATTAATTAACACATTATGTATATTATATTGTATTTTAAAATTTACTTTTATATTATCTTTCTATAACAAAACAAATTAATTATGTTTCGACTGTTGAGTTGGAAAATAGGTCGTTTTTTAACAATTTCTTCTTTTTTTAAAAAATCATTTTTTTAAAATATTTTTATCGAATATTTTTATTTTTGTTATAGCCTTTAGAAAATCGTTAATGCATTATTTTATCCAGAATAAAATATATCAGTTAATTATTTGAAATATGTAATTAAAATTTGGTTTTAAAAATATTTGGTATTTGTCAACTCTTTTATATTTTGATAATAATTTAATTTTTCATTCTATAAAAAATGTTTCAATGAGACTGATGATGATGATTATATATATATATATATATATATATATATATATATATATATATATATATATATATATATATATAATTATTGTAATAACATTGATATGACATTTGTTCACGCGAAATGATTTAATATAAATTAAAATTCTATATATACTAATAACAGTAGGATTTCCTGAATGTAATTGATATCAATGTACTATGCATCATTTATTAAAAATCATACATTTTAATCTACAATCAGCAAAAAAATACTATAGACGATAATAATGTGTAACATGTGTATGCAATGAAAATTCAAATCATTTGCAGTTTATTATCTTACATTGTATGCATGTTAAATATGTGAAATGAGAACGTTAAATTAAAATTTAACGCGTAGCCAAGCACGGATAACATGTAGATGATTTGAATTTAATAGTACAGCTGTTTTTGTGTTCATTGAAAAATAAGTAGTTTTTAAAAAGTGGGTTTTCATTTTATTCTCTATGTGAATTGAAAAGCGTAAACGTATTTTGTTTATCTTTGATATCAATTCATTTGTAATCAAGATTCAATGTTTCTGTTTCTCCGTAGGTGCTTTTTTGGTACATTTTTTTCTTAAATTCGATTATCAAATACTTTAATAATGTTTATAACTGATTAGATAATTCAACCGTTCAATTAATATATTTTTCTAAAAATTCAAAATTTCAGTAGAATTATTTTTTTATGAATGTGTTTTAAGAAATTGTTTAAAAATCAGTAATTTGGATCGAATGGTATGTTTTGATTTTTAGTTCAAATATGTTATTAAATTCGAATATGTTCATCAAAAATATTTTAAACTTTTTTTAATTTATTGAACTCCTGCTTGTTGTAAGACGCTAAGTAATTTTTTGTCATTAACCCTTTAACTGTTTAATTTTGTTTCGAAAAACTTTTTCTGCCTGCTTAATTATTTTCCAGCGAAGACGAGTATACTCGACATAAACAGAGTAAAATGTTTCTGCCTATAAAAGTAGGCAATTATGATTAAAAATCAAAAGTTGCGTGTTGGTTTTTTAGAAAATATATATTTTTATTCGTTGTTAACAAACAAAATTTATTTCATTGATAAAAAAATCGTTTGTAACGGTACTTTCCCAGAATTTGTTATTTCAGCTTAATACAAGCTATTGTGCATTAAAATAAATAAGGTTGCCGGACTAACGAATATTCTAAAATGTACATTTTTTAAAAGATCTTTATTTGCCCTTTTTCAGGGAAAAAAATTACAGTTGATTCGTTTAATAATAATACGAATGCGATTTTTTTTATCTTCACGACGAGTATACTCGACATTATGCGAAAAATTTTCGTTTCGCTCTGACGAGTATACTCGACATAAACAGTTAAAGGGTTAAATGTAATATTCAAAATATGTACAATAACGAGTTCTAACATAAAAATTCAATTTCTTATATTATTAACACAGTTATAATCTGTAATTATGATTATTTGTTACTTTATATTTTATAGTTATATTTCTATATATTTAAGTTCAGTTTAGAAAAATAGTTTGTATTTTATAAATAATCTAAACAATAATGATGTGCAGGAAATAGATTCACGGAATTATGTTAACAAATCCCCATTTTGTTATTTTTCTGCGATCATCAGATTTATTGTTTAACATTTTTTTTTTTGTAGAATTGTGATGTATTGTAAAACATGTCTTTATTTAAACTTTTTTATATTCATTGAATGTAACTGATTCAAAAATAACAATATTGTACTATGGACAAGGCTGCATAAAGCTCTGATATGTGATTGATACAGTAAAATTGACCTTGGACATTGATAATGTTATTTAATTGTACTCAGACTATATGCTTGAAAAAATACTAATCTGTTTATATTTTAACGCTTATTAAATATGTTCATATAAAAATATGACATTGTTAGTTCTAAATTAACAATGTCACCTAAATATTGTCAATGAATAAAACTGGTCTATGCATATAACAACCGTGTGATGAGTAGAATTCAAATGTGTTGAACTGGAATCTTCAAGTATACACACGTCTGAATATTAATCTAACGTAAGGACGTTTAATTTTTCTACCTGGTTAATTATAGTCATCAATTTTATTACGTTTTTCGTACTTAAAAAATATATATTATACTAATTTTTCCTTTTATTATTCTTAGTTATTACTTGCATATTGCTATATATGTACAAGTAAAAAATAATGTAATTATTTTTGAACAATAAACAACTTTAACATAAAAAAAGAATGCGTTGATGTTAATCTTATCTTCTGTTACAAATTCACAAGTGAAATTTCTATTATGTATTTAAGACTAGACTATCGTTTACTTTTCAACCGATTATTTTGTTTAAGCTTATGGTCAATGACTATAATTGCAGTTAATTTACCAGTCTACAAATTGTTTATTAATTGCATTGACCTATTACAGTACAATAGGATAATCTTACGTTAAACAGTTTAGACAATGAAGTTACTCCAATTGTTCAGGTGAAATTTTACGACTTCTAATTATGATTGCCAATCTTGTAATCATATTCTATTACTTTTTGTATTACGTCTATGCTGTATTGTATGTTTATGTATGATTTTTAATACTTGGTATAATTGAAAATGTTTTTTGGTATTTAGGAACGATTAATTCTGTTTCTATTATGTCGTTATTGCTTTTTAAAATCTATAATTATGATTTTATTACTTAAAAATACAGTTAAGTGAGAATAGATAGTTGATTGTGTTATAAAATTAGGTTCTACATTGATATTTATTTTAAATAAAGTTTAATTTATTTTTTATTTATGTCATTTTTAAATGAGTTTATATTAAAGAGTAAATTGATTCCTCAAATAATATTATAACATTCATCAGATAGAAAAATCAATTAATTTTATACAAAAAATAATTTCATAAAAAAATGAAATTTATAAATCGTGTTTGTATGGTAATAAAATATAAAAATATCTTACAAAACTAATTCTATCTCTTTACTCTTTTATATTTATTTTCATTGTAATTATTTATGTCACATATCTCGATATTATCAGTATTTTAATTTTAATCTTGTTCTCGACAAACTTTATTTCATTTTAGACATTTTAAATCCTCCTTGTATAGACTTGATTTTAACCTGCTTGCTATGAAACCATAAGTGTTGTTTGAAACAAACTTAAATATTTTTGAAGACAATAGAAAAAAAATGTTTATATAACAGATATAACACAATTGTTTTTATCATTTAAGATAAAGTTATTTCTTCGTGGGTAAATACTAGAAATTTTGTGAAATAATACTAATACATATATATATATATATATATATATATATATATATATATATATATATATATTTGATTCTTAAAAAAGGAATGAAAAAAACATATTAATGATATTAAAGATGACAAAAATTATATTAAGCACAAACACGTGTTTAAGACAGATTATGAAAAAATAATTGTTTTTAATTCGTTATACTGTAATTTTATTGCACATAAAAAATCATAAGCAATTATACATTTAAAAATAACAAATGTTTATGTTTTTAAACATATTAATGCGATTTCGTTACACTTTTAAAGTCTTTTGCTTAGTCAAATAATGATTTTTGATATTTCTTATTTGTATTAAAAATATGGAACAAATATTTTTATTTTTACATTTCTAACAAATTAAGAAAATTGAGAGTTAGTTTTAAAAATGACTTCCGTTGTCCATTTCAATATGAAATAACTACTTTTTTTAATAATTTTTTGTTTATATTGAACTAATTATTTGTGCTTTATTAATTAATATATTCATTTATAATACCTGTTTAAAAACATTACACTATTAACACCAGGTGGCAATAAATATCTATATCTTTTAAAAATACTTATAAATGTATTTGAAATAGATATTTTAATCAGTTTTATAATCTAATAATTTATATTGATTTAAGAAAGTACTGTATCATCTATTACTTTCTTCTTCAGAAGGTTATTCTTTTTAAAAACTATATTATTTCAATAACACTCGTACTAATAATAAAATGTTCTCGTTTGCCTATCTTTATTATACTTCAGTTTTATTTAATCAATCATACCAATATACTTATGGAATTTAAATTGTATATCCGTAAGGCGTGAATTTATTAAAAGATTTTAATTGTGTATTAACGTATATTACGAAGAATTAAAACGATTTACAATTGAAAATAATTTATATAAGTTATAATAAAGTAATTTGTTGTTTGATTATGAATCAGTGTATATTAATTTAAAATAATGAATATTTGTTAGTTTTCATTGATAAAAATGGTAAGTGTAAATAAAAATTCCAATTGATATATAATTTTAATGAGGTTAGGAATAAAATTTTAAAATGTTAGTCCTCAAAATAGACTTAATATTATTATATATTTTTCTCTTATTGTATAATAATTGATTTTATTGGTAGTATATTTTAATACAATTATTATTTTTAATGTATAAGTACTGAAAATAAATATCAGTGGATATTAATTTACGAATTTTTTTGTAGAAACAAATTAAAATTGTCTTTGTCTTTATATTTTTAAAATTTCTCAACATTTTCCAAGTGTAGTATATGAATTCTTCACTTAACAATGAGTTTATTTATAAATAAATAAAGAGTAAAAAATATAATTATACGTTTGTATTTTTAATATATGCAATGAAAAAGGTTATTTATAAATTATTTTTTAAAAAATAAATAAAAAATAACAATAGTACTATTTTATTTAATATAAATGAATAATAGAAGAAATTAAAATAAATTTAATATAGAAATATTATATTGTATTAAAATTTTCATTTCTTATATTTTATTTAATTTTTAGTTTTTAATGAAATTTCAAAATAACGTTATTGTTATAAAAACAAACGTATGTATATTTTTTAATAAAGTCATTATCAGTTAAAAAAATAAAGGATAAAAAAGTAATTTAGTAATTCGAATATTTAAATATGCTTATATTTCGAAATTTGTAAAAAAAATCATAAAAAAACATATTATATATGCAATTGTCCATAAATGTTTGTAAGATGTCATTAGTGACAACGAACTATTTATGAGATTTTTTAAATTTTAATAAATAACAATTACTTTAATGTTTATTACTATAATTTAAATGACAGTAAAAGTAATGTTCATGATTAGATAATATTATTATGTTCAAGCTTGCTGAGATGATCAATTAAACAGCCATTAACTGTGCTAAATTTCACTTTATACATAAACATTATTATACATAAATTTTAATATATGTATATTTGGTTAATTTGTATAAACACTCAATTATTTCGAATTGTATTTATGAAGAGTTGTACGAAACTTTTCGTAAATAATTATGATTGTGATACAAAATGATGAAATGTGCAATACATTATTAAAATTTTTAGAAATGCATTTTGATTGTTTGTTCAGATGCAGTTATTATATATAATGGACTTTTACTGATACAAAGTTATATACATGCGTTTTTCAGTTTTTCGTATTATCGTATTTACATTTGTGGTTTTGATTTTCAGTCAGTATATATATATATATGATTTAAAAACGATTATTTCAAGATATTTTATTATATTAGAGTTTATATTTCAGTTAATTTGGAATACTTGAACATCTTAAGTAGAATATCTGCTTAATACAATTCGCAAAGATGTTGTTTTTGTAATGCAAGTTTCGTAATGAATGTTTATTTATAAATGACATTTTAAATATAACGTCTACGTGAATGAACACGAATAAAAATAGATTACATGCGTAAATGAATGTATGTATTTGATATATTTATTTTTCTCTTTCTCAAAAAATAGTCATTTTTATAGTTTCATAGTATCTGAAGAATGAATAACGACTTCAGTTTGAATATATAAAGCAGGAGATTTGGTTTTGAACGGTATTGTTGTTGTGAATTTTAACACAAACACATGCAAACATATGCACATATATGAATATTTATATAGTTTTATTTTTTTAATATTTTATAAAAATAAACATTTCAATAGTTCATTAAAGTGTGAAGGTTATAAATCTTTTCAAATGAAATACTTGTGTGCACTGATTAGAACGTAAGAATTATATATGTAAACTTTTCTATTAATTTATAATATTTTTCTTTAATATATTCTCATATTTATCTATCTATATATTTATATGTATATAATATTACAATTATTTCACTTTGTTTTAAATAAACCATATAATTTCCAAATTATGTTATTTAAATAATATTACATAATATAAACAAAATCAAAATAGTCTCAATTAAAAATTAGTTTTAAAAATGAAATCTATTTCTTTTTTATATATTTACTACATACATTGATTTGTCTTTAAAAATTATTAAAATATTCTATTTAATTTAAAAGTGAATAGTGAATATAATTAAAAATTTAAAAAGACACTAGATTTAAATATAATTAAAAACAACTAATGATATTGAATTATATTAGTTACTGATACAATTATAAAAAATGATATTGAATAATACAAGTATTAATTAAATCGTTCTACACAAATTAATTTCATTAATACCTTTAACATAGTATAATTTTTTATCATAGTATATTTTTTAGAATGATCTTTAATAAATAAATTACAGTATTTGAATGGAACAGCATTTTTTTCTGAAAAATATTGTAAAACTGTTTTTATTTTTTGATAAATTTATTTATTTGTAACATCTCTCTAGTTATATAAAAAAAAATATTTAGATTTTACATTTATTATTTTTTTCCTTTATATCTCTATTATTTCATTAGATTTGTTTAATATTTATTTGTTTATTTATGTATTGAAAGTATTTTTTTATAAAATTATTTCCATTTCCATTTTTGATTTTTTAATATATAAATATGTTTTAATCTATTATCAAAAACTAAAAAAATATTATATACTTATAATGAATATTTACAAAAATGTAACATAAAATATATTTAATCATGTTTCCATAATTTTTATAAGGAAATATTTTTTGATATAATGTTTTATTCATTTAATATTGAAATAATGTATATTTTTAATTATTTTATTTACATTTTTTTAAAAAAATAAACAGGCTATATTTACTAAATCAACCACTTGAAACAAATAACAATACATAGGATAGTGTGGATGTTTTATAAGATGAGATTGTTTTCATATTTAAATCAATAACACATGTTTATGATGGCAATCTAATAAAATCATATATAATTGAGACTTATATTGACATTATAACAATATAACAACAATTAAAGGATTGATATGTGAGGTCAAGAACGAATATATTTTCTACTATATACAAATATTAATTCAACCAATGGAAAGTTATTTCGTGAATCAATGAACTCTGTACTAAATCGAAAATATATGAATTATGTAATTGTGTTTGACGTAACGCTCATGCGAATATCTTAATTTAGCACATTCTTTCTTCTTAACATCTCTACATATCTTGAATTTATTTGATTTTGTCGTCGTCATTTGAATATTTGTGTTGTGTACGTGTGTGAAATTGTATAATTAGATGTGATTTAAGGAAATTAGTTTTTTTAATTGCTTAGTTAATCTTCTTAATGAATTCATGTGTACACAACTAACTGAATATTATATTATTACTTAAAAATTAATATTTTTAAAATAGAAGAAAATTATGATTTAATATTAAAAATAAAATATATGTACAAACAGTCGAAATTATTTCCTAGAAATCAGAATTTTATTAAATTATTTTTTTGAATATAATTAAATATTTGGCATGTGGTTATTTATTTAAAATAATAAATAATAATGTATCTTATACATGATATGAATTTTGAATTATTAACGTGAAACAAATAAATATTTATTTAGTTAATATTTGATGTAGAAAAAATAAAATATTTAGATTATAGTAAAAGGATGTACTATAAAGGTATAAAAATTCCTTGGATTGTTTCGAAATCTTTTATATTGAAATCTTATTTTTACATTGGGATTTTCCAGATGATGTAGTATAATTAATTTTGAATTGAAATTCCCAGTGGTATTGATTTTTTTTGAAGAAAAAATACATGACATTAAAAATACATTATTTATTAAATAATTATTATAGGTGGAGTTAATTAATTCTCTCTATATTACTGGTATGAATTAAACGTTTTTTAAAATAAAAATATTGGTCCATTAAAAATATTTTAAAAACGAACATTTTTTAAATGAAATTAAAAAAAATGAATTATGTCTGTCTATATTTTTATTTGTCTTCTTTCTTAAATACATTAATAACTCTCTGAAATTCCTTTTTGAAATGTTTTTATTATTTTTTTTATTCTTTGTATGTTTATGGTTTCTTCTAGACTATATTATTTAAATACAAATTTTGAAATTTTAAGTGAGAAAAATAAAATGAATAAATAAATAAAATTTGAATATAAAGAAAATAAAGATTTTTGAACTAATCAAATATTATTTAATGAAATTCGTTTTTTTATTTATTTTTTTTAATTTTTAACTAAATTTAAAATTGATTTTATCTTTCTATTCAAATTTATAATTTAATATTAAATTGTTAAATATTTTATTAGCAAATTATATGAAATCAAATCGTTTCTTTGTTCAATGCTTTAATTTTAACATAATTTTTATGTTCAGAATTTAAAAAAAAAATGTTTATATTGACATTAAATTTAGGAATTTGTTTAAATTAAAATACATTGTACTAAAATACGTTTATGTTAATATTAAAATGATACAATCTATATTTTTGAATAAGGAAATCATATTAATTCAATAAACTATTTGAGTTATTTGTAATGTTAATGACTTGGATATGAATGGCTGAGAATATTTAAACATGTACAAAATTAATAAACCTTCAGTTGAAGTGAATTGGATATGTATTATGAATACATAAGTGGTCAAATTTATTTTAAAATAGTACAAATATCTCTTTATTTATATTCAGAAACGCATATGTCTGCTCTCTTACGCACTATATTTACATATATATATATAATAAAGAGAAAAGAAAGAACAAAAATGATTATTATTTAAAAATTAGTTAACTATCTCATAATAGACTGTCTCATTTTCATAATGATATAATTTAAATATAAAATACAATTGTTGTTTTTCCCAAATGACCATAATTAAAAAAAGATATGCTTACAAAATTAACTTTCAAATATTCCAAACGTAAATCAGATTATTGCTATTGGCATTATTTGAATATTTGTCTTAATCAACCTTGCCAATGAAACGTTTTTTCTCTGTATATGTGTATGTGTCTTTTTTGAGTTGTCCTTGTACGTGAAAAAAACTGAAAGTAGAGTAGTTTTAATAATTGTATTCACAGTTCACCCTGAATGTTTTACGTGCTTGGGTACAGTACGTGTTAACTGTACGTATGTGACGTTTTGTTTCCGTATTCGGAATAACTTTGATTTACAAGAAGTTGCTTCATTTGAAAAATATGATTTGATAGCTGTGACCTAGTGATGAGTATGAATGACTGACTGACGACCAATAGGTCGGGCATTTGAATTCGACCTCTAACTCGTGTCAATTTTCATTTAAAAATCAACAGCTGTTTTGCATATTTCGAAATTGTTGCTGGAGAAATATTTCAATATTTTCTTAAGATGTATTGTTTAAATTTTTTTAAATCGGAATGCTCTCTTTTCGTCATTTTTTTATTTAAAACTACTAGTTTGTTATTTTTAAAAAATCACTATTTTTGAACTAAACAATTTTTTATATTCGATAAACTATTATTTGTTAAGTTTAGACTTATATAATTTTTTGTGTGTCTAACTAAGCATTTTTGTATTAAAATAAAAAAGAGAAGACAATAACATTTATTGAACTTTTTGATATATTCTAAAAATTTTGAATTAATAGTTCTTCACTGCAAATTGAATTAAATAGAACATTAAACTATTGTATATTATGTACAAGTATTAAATATTTGAAATTGTAATTAGCAAATTAATTACTGAATTTTAAAGTACCTTTTCTTTGTTTGCAAGTTATAATATTTTAATATCTGTATTAATTAAATGTATAATTATTAAACAGGTATCATTTCTAAGAAAAAAAATGTTCATATCTACATTTTAGACTTTAAACTTAAATATTGAAGGATTATTAGTTGACAATAATAATTATTAATACACTTAACTACCATAATCACTTTTAAATAAAATAATAACAATATTTTTTTTAAAGTTTGATATTAAAAAATACAAATCAGCTGAATGCAGATATGAAATATTGAATTTGAAGTAATGCATTTATTAAGTTATTATTTATATTGAATATATTTATTGCTAATTATTAACAATACTCAAGCTTTTTAAATTTTTAAAAATTATATAAAACTCAATACTAATTAAAATTTTCAAAGAATTGTAAAATTATTAAATTTAAATAAAAAAAATGTATTATTTTCAAATTCTTTAATTGCTAATAATTTATATTTTTCTATAAACGTTTACTAAATTTGTAATATATTAATCTCATTTAATCACTGATTTGCAATCTCCCCCCTCTATATATATGTATGTATGTAAATATAATGATGTTTTGCTATAATATGTTGATAATAATATTCATTTTTAATTAAAATCGATAGAAAGTGCATCAATAAAACACTACATGTGTGTACATAAGTGACGTACGACACGAATGTAAATGTTACGATTTGTTTTGATCTTATAACCTTATTATAGTATTTTTTATACATTTATGATCATTAGTTTGTTGTCTATCTTGTTTACGTAACAAGAAAAAACAATTTAAAATAAATATAAGATTATCTATTTGTCGAATGGAAAAATTTTCTTTAAGTGGAATTCATTGTATAAACAATTTCGAGTAGTAATTAAATTATTTTAAATTATGTTCATTCATCTAGGTCAATTGTACATTATTTGTAAACTCCAATGTTAATTGTATTATATTAAATAATTGTTGCTGGAAATATTTTTGAATGTATTCAGTTAACTTTTTTAGTAAATATTTTAATAAGAAATATATTTTTGATATAAATTAAGAAACTGAAAAGTCTATTATTTCTAAGAGTTCATATGATGTTGATATTATTTATTTTAATATAATTTAAATAGAGAAAATAAAAATATATAATAGATGAATTATCAAAATTAATTACTTTCTTTCAATGATATATTTTATATTGAAATGTACCTACATAAGTTTGTAATTAAAGATTAAAAATATATATTAATGACTGATTTATTATTTAAGCAATATTTTAAAATTTTATTTATTGAGATAATTGAACAATTATAAGTATGATATATTATTTAAGATAAACGAATTAATTTTATGCCTCTTAGTAAATTAATCAAACACATGTAATGGATCACTTACTAATGTTTATAAAATTATTTATATAAAAAAATAATCTTTCATTTTATCTTTTTACGAGGACTCTATACATAAATATTCGTTAAGTTTATTAGAATGTATAAAAATATTAATTCAAACTTAAAAATGTAACAAGGTTAAAAATGTACAAGTAATAGGATTTATGTAAAAAAAGTTTTTAAAGAGCAAATAAACAACTTGTTAAAGTGATTAATAATGGTTTTCAAGTTATTGAAACTGTTCTGGTTGAATAATTAGAATAAATAGATATTTTATGTGACGAATTTGTTTTCAGAATGACATCTTTTCAAATGTGATAAAATAATGAGTTCTTATAAAAAGATATGATTTAGTTGATAGAATATTAGAAGGTTCTATATAAAAGTATTGAACGATATTGCTGATCATTTAAATAATGATATTTATTGATGTTTGAAGCACTAATGTAACCTTGTACATTAATTTAGTTTCTGATAAAAGTAAAGTAAAAATTATTTTCTAATAAACCCTTACTAATAAAATTTTCTGTGTAGATACGTGAGTATTTATATATATATATATATATATATATATATATATATATATATATATATATATATATATATATATATATAAACGTGTGTATGTATAAAAATATGTTCATAAATAATAATACAAACACTTTTTTCGTCATTTTAACAGTACCTAGTAAAGATTTGTTGGTTTAGTATGTATATATATATATATATATATATATATATATATATATATATATATATATATATATATATATATATATATATATTTATATTTTTTATATGTATGATTATTTCTAGACTTACGTTTGACCAAAAAAAATGTTAATTTGCAATACCTAAAATGCGATCTTGAAAGTACCATATAAAACATGTTTTTTTGGTTAGAGTGAAGTTTTTAAACTGTTTTTATAAACTAACATCTGTTTTATATTTGGAATAAATTATTATTCTTTTTGTATTCAGAATTAATTGTAACTTTTTTTTTAAATAATTTATTTATTTATGAACTATTTACGTAATATATATATATATATATATATATATATATATATATATATATATATATATATATATGTATATATATGTATATATATATAGTATTGAATTTTCTATCAAATTATTAATGTTTTTTTATATATATAATATAGTAAAATGAATTCAGATCTCTAAAAAAAACTTTAAATATATTACAGAAAAAACTTGTGCTACCTTCGAACAGTTTATTGTTTCTTTATATGTATATATTTTTTTTTTATAAATGAGTGTTTGAGATATATTCAAAGCGTAATATTTTTTTGTATATTTTTTATTTCTAAAGTAGATTTCTTTTGGTATTATATGACTTAATTGGATTAATTTTTTTAAGTTTATTTTTTTTAGTATTGTATGATAAACATTTTTGCACCTTTTGAAAATCATTTAAGAATAAAATGTCATACGTATTTTGTTCATTTTATCATATTTTATAAATATGAAATAATTATTTATTATTTATTTCTTCTGTAGTGCCAGTTTTTATGTCCCATCATTTAGAATATGACATTGAAATATGATTTCTTTATTAACAAGTGAATTAATGACAGTACTAAATATGTTTTAATTTTGTGTCAGTGTAACTAAAAGTTTTGAAAATACTTGTGACCGAAAATGTTACTCTGTATTATAATAAAAGTTAAAAATGTTTAAAATAGAATATGTTAATAAATCCGAATATTTTAAAGCTTCAAATCTTATAGTTCGAATATTTTAAAATATTGAGATAATACCAAAAAACAAAACAAAAAATTTAGTATATTTAAATAAAACAAGAATATTCAAATAAAAAATATTATCTATGCGATAATTAGTTACAATTATTAATAATATATTTTTTTATAGGTAAACATATATATAAGTGAACTATATTATAGCTCGACTACTCTTGTAATTAAAAAAATAATATGATTTGATCCTATGTTATTTTTATGTAAACATTGAAGGACACAGTTAATCAACGTTTATGAAAGGAAATTACTCATTTACTTTCATTACAATATTATTTAATATTTTTGTATCTCAATACGTTTACCATCGAATATTTGACGATATGTTAAAGTATCATTAGTAGTTTAAACAAAATAAACAATGATTAAATTTAATTGATTTAATTTTAAAAAATATATAAACATCAATTTACTTTATTACTTTTTTATTACGAAAGTTATTTTCTTTTGGAAATTTTTTTGTCTGTTTAAAATGAAATTGATCAAGATTCTTAAACCAATATATTTTTAATTTAATTTAAAGTAATCCTAATTCTATTTCAATAAAAGATTAATTATTGAAATAATTCTCTGTACTGATACAGATAATTTTCATTATAATCAGTTGTCCAAAGTCGAAAATCGAGCTCTTGTTAATCTAAACACTGAAAGAAACACTAAAAATAATCAGTAATAAACAGTACATAGAATCATGTAATTGTGCACTTCGTCCCATTGGCCTCGCTCCATACATATTTAAATTTTTTTTTCTCTCTCAAAAAGAATTCGCCCACTTTATAATTTTTTGGAATTGAACGTATTTTATTTTTAACAAATGGAATTTTCATGACGTCATATACGTAAAGTTAAATATTTTTAAATGCAAAAACGTGAAAATCATTCAGATATCAATTTAAGATTTATTGCGTTTGAATTCAATTGAAGAAGATTTATTTTTCTATAAATTTTTAATGAGAAAAATTATTTTTTTAGTTTGGTTTTTTTGATTTTTATACAATTATTTCATTAATTTTATATTTTATTCTAACGATTTTATATTGTATATATAGCAACAATGCTTATGAATGTACCAATTTTATTGAAAGTAAATGGATATGGCGGTGGGCCAATATTACTGACGTTCACAGCACGTGTTTTGGTGCTTATGCACCTTATATATATATATATATATATATATATATATATATATATATATATATATATATGTATATATATATGTATTTTATTGCACAATTAAATCATAACAAGAGCAATACTCTTCTTGGCACAAATTGTTTGTGAAAAAATGTTAAAAATGGAATCAACTTCAAGTATTTATAGTACATGATATATTATTCCCAAACTGTTGATTATATTTTAAATATTACTAATTTTAATGTTACTGGTATTAACATTTTTTATTGAATGTATAGGATCATCCAAATGTGACGCATAGATTTGTGTTTTATTAAAAAAAATAACATGTGTAAAGGGAAACATGTGTATAGGTTCTTTTTAATAAAACACAAATCTAGATATCACATTTGGACGACTCTATATTTTAGTGGAAAATATGTTTATGCTTAAAATAATTTTTGTATTTTTAATAAACTGTTTTCATTAAATATTAATTTATATAAAATTAATAACTAATTGCTATATAAGTTCATAGTTTTTTTGGAGATTAATGTGTACTCGAATATATATATATATATATATATATATATATATATATATATATATCTTCTAATAATTAAAGAATATAAAATGATTAAGAATCAAATACATTTATGATTATCGTGACTGTAACATTTTTGAATATTAATAACTATTTATTAAAATGTTATCTAAGGTCAAGGAGTCATTATTATTCTAACGAAATGTTTAAATTATCATTAAATAATTATCGATAAAAAATCGATAATAAATAACTATTTTGATTATCATTTATTTTCTAGTGTGTACTTACTCTATCTATTGATAATATTAAAATTTTATCAAAGTTGAAAAGAGTGTACGTTTTAATGATATGATTTATATTTATTCAAAAATTAAAGTATATTAAAACGACACACACATATATGTGTACATATATGTATATATATATATATATATATATATATATATATATAACAGTCATAAAGTGAAATAAAATTATTATAAAACAACGAGTAGCTTAAAAAGTGTTATCTATTATATTAAATTGTGTGAATATTTGTTCATTTGATAAAATACACAATTATTTCATATGAAAATTAATTTAATACTTTTATTAT
Source organism: Neoneuromus ignobilis (assembly GCA_029203775.1). Taxonomy (NCBI): domain Eukaryota; kingdom Metazoa; phylum Arthropoda; class Insecta; order Megaloptera; family Corydalidae; genus Neoneuromus; species Neoneuromus ignobilis. The sequence continues at coordinate 14,093,329 of CP092095.1, read as the reverse complement.
TCTTTTTCAACATGAGAATATATTAATGTTTCTAAATACAATTGTACACTTTATGTAAATAGATTATATATAACGACACATACATACACACACACACACACACACACATATATATATATATATATATATATATATATATATATATTATCATAAGCCTTTCTCTATCCATTGTTGGATGAAGGCCTCTCTCAAAATTTTTCGTTTCGAGCGATCCAATATCTTACTTTTTCAGTTCATTCCGATGAATTTTCTTGTCTCTGACACACACATACACATATGTAACACTCATGTGTAAACCATTATCTTAATTTTTTGATAACCCAATGCTGAATCAATTCATCTTTAAAAATTTTCTAAATTAATCGGCCCTGCCTTTTTCTTGATGAATTTTGAATTGATTCTCTGATGTCTCTATTGTCTCGTTTCTGTCTTAATTCAATATTTTACTTATTTTTTACAATAAGACATTTTTATATTTCAGATTCCACTTTTTATATTTTTATATTTATTTTCTTTTTTATTCCTTCTTTAATATTTAATAATCATTTAATATATATGTATTTACATACAAAATAACATATCCATACATCTCACTATTAATAAATTATTCTTTATTATTTAATTACAGGACTTTCGATTGTTGGTAAAGGTTTTTTACGATTTTTTTTTATTCATCTTATACTTTTTATTCTTATAAGAAGACTTTTCTGAAAGAATGGCTCCACTATGTAAGATTAAAATAATTATTTTATAATATATTTTGTTCCTGTTGTGCGTTAATAGTATTATTTAATGTAATCCATAACGCTTTTTTTGTTGTTGTTTTTTTAATCAAGCTTAACACAAAAGCGCTTGTTTAATATTTTGAATTTTTTTAATGAGCAATTATAATTCTTAATTTATAAATAAAAACGGATGTTATTATTTATAACGTTGATTTGTTATTAATTTCTTCTTCTGTGTAGATGCAATAAAATTTAAAAAAGTTCACTGTTTTTCATACTGACCTTCTCTATTCATGAGAAGTACCTTTATGGAATTATTATTGGTTGTGACTATTATGAAATATAATTAATTGAACATTGTTTATTTATTAGAATAAATATTGGAAAAAGGTAGAGAAACTATGAAAAAATATTTAAGTCTTATTTAATTGAGTAAATATTTAAAATTATAAATAATGTAGTTATTTTTATAAAAAAAATTAAATAATAAATAAGATTTTTGCAGTCATTAAATCAGTGTTCATCACTATTAAAAGAAGAAAGAAATGTGTTAATGAGGGAAATCTTTTTATTATGATTATATAAGTAAATAGATAGTACATTTAATGTTTAATTATTACAAAAGCTAAAAAATAAAAGCATTCAAATCCTCGTGTGAGTTATTCTTTAAAGTATATTTTCAAAAGCTTTACTTTGTAGAAATGTACTTTTATTTCTATTTTGATAACGTTTGTAAAGTATATACTTTAGTAAAGTATTGCAATTCAAATTGAAAGACGTATAAGTGATATGATTATTTTTTTTGAGATATTGTTGTATTCCAAGTATGAAAGATACGAAGTAGTTCAAAAACTTAATATTTTTTCTATTGTCTGTTATCAGGTCCTCGATAGTAACAATGTTAATGCATATGTAACATAGTATATTTAACGTAATAGATAAATAAGAATAATTATGTTTGCGAATAAATATGTATATTCACAAAAGTCAACGTGTGAACTTTAGACAATGTCAGCGTCATATTTTAACAGAGATAACGTAATATCCGTATCGTTTGGTAGGGATATAGACTGTTGCTTATAATAAGACTTAGTGTAATGACGACAAAAGGATATTTACATTTGTTGATATCGCGGATAATTATTTTACGTTTAGATCTTCTTTGAGTTGGACATGTCAGTTTATTAAATAGTTACACGTAAATTAGTGCATTTATATTTATCTGTTTCATATGAGACAATCCATTTATAGTTGTTTGTGTTTGTAGTCGTATTTTAGTTAGTCGTCAAATTTTGTGAATTAATTAACATAATAATAAAATGTCACGGAAAGAAGGTATATTCAAATTTATTTTTAATTTTGACTTATTTTTTGAATTTTGTTCATTGTTAAAATGTTCATCACTTATATATATATATATATATATATATATATATATATATATATATATATATATATATATATATACACTTTAAATAAGAAAACAAATTTGAATTGATTAACATATTTGTATTAAATTGGAAGATTTATTAATTTTAAAAAGGAAAATAATTATGTATATATATATTATTTTTTTATGTGCATGTATAATAATTTTCAATTGAAAATAAGTTCATTCTTTGCAAATACAATTCCTTTTCATTTTAAATGAAAACAATAAATATTTATAAATAAAAATATGCATAATTTTTTTTATCATTTAAAAATTACACACATTTTATAGAATTTCTTTTTCTAACGGTCAGTTATTGTGGCATGAGTTGAAAAAAAATTAATAATTGAGTTGAAAAAACAATGACTAGTCGTTTTGTTACATTGAAGTTAATATTATTCTGTTATAAAATTAAAATGTTGTGTTTACAGTTTAATTATATGTATTAAATGTATATGTCAATTATATATATATATATATATATATATATATATATATATATATATATATATATATATATAAATGATAGTTGATAGTATTATCTATAAACTATTATTTCTATATTCTATAGTAAGTTCAATTGAAAGAAAATTTGAACGTTTCTTCTATTATCTAACATTTTTTATCTCTTATATACTAACAGACACATAAATCCATATATATATATACTTGTATTGAAAAATATTAATTTTTTAAAACATATACAATAATCAATCTCAGCCGAATAATTAAAAGATAAAATTGTAATTATTTACTAATAAATATTAATATTAATTTTCATCCACCTATCTCGTTCATGTTCATTATATCTGAGTGATTATTTTTATTGTTCTTTATATTCAAAATTATTAAAGTAAGAACGTAATTTTTATGGTACTTAAAAAATATTATCGTTCCGTGTTACTTATTAAATGAACAACAGTTTTAGTAACGTATACTTTAATATATATATATATACATATATATATATATATATATATATATATATATATATATATATATATATATATATATAACGGAGTAAATATTTATTCTACTAGTCACCGTTATTTAGGTATTGACATTTAAGTAAAGGTTAAGGTATTTGACACAAATACTATTTCCAATTTCATCTATATTATAATAGAAATAATAGAAAATTTGAAAAAATGTATAATACTTTAAACATCATTATATTGTAATAATAATAATATGCATATTTTATATCAGTATATCTGTGCATTTTTTCATAAATAATTATTTATAAAAATCTTTTATAAATAATAATTTGGCTACCCTATATGAGACAATACACGTTCAAATATTTTTTTACTGTTATTTTCGATACATTTTTGTATATTCACGATTATATTTAGATTTTTATTTTAATAGATTTCAATTAGGTATTGATGAATAATCAGTTTAATATGTAATCAAGTGCATTTTAGTAAACGGTAAAACAAATAAATATGTGTATCTGTTGATATAAACAGATGTATGACGTGAATTGAACGCAATTAAGATCGAAAAATAATGTTGTTCAAATGTAAAAGGACTGTTAATTAAAAAGGATAGTTAAAAGTATAATGTTTATTATTCAATCTGTCAATGTGCCAGATATAAATATTTTTTTAATTTTCGGATACATGTATAAGATTTATTTCAGGATTAAAATGTAAACAATTTTGTTTATATATATATATATATATATATATATATATATATATATATATATATATATATGAAATGAGACAGAGAATAGGTATTTAAAATAAAGATAGCAATTATGAATATTCGTAATAGTAATTGAAAGTAGGTGATAAAATCTTTGTTGTTGGAAACAAACTGAACTGTTTTTGCCAATGTAATATTTTCCAAATTTTTTATGTTGTAAGTAATGTATTTATGTAGGTATTTTTCATTCTTATTCTGTCCATAAAATGAAAAAAATTAGATTTATATACATATATATATATATATATATATATATATATATATATATATGTATGTATGTATGTATATGTACTTATGTGTAGGATGGTATTTGTTGATTTATCTGAAAAACAAACATTATTTATGGTATTTATTGACAATATTTACATAATTTAACTTTTACTTACATGCTTCTGTATTGCAGTAATCTTAATAAATACAATAATTCTGTAAGACTACTAGTTCTTAGATAAATATTTCTATGTTTTATTGATACATTTTTACATGTAATAAGAGAAAAAATGAAAACAAGATTTAATTAAACTTTGAGATAATTATAAAACAATGATATCATAAGTAGTAAAATATGTGATTCAAATTACGAATAATAAGTGTATTGTGATAAAATATAAAACGAAAGTAAAATTAATTACATGTATTTTATAAAAAATATCAATTTCATATCTCGTAGTGCCTTTTTTAGAAATGAGTTCTTATCATTTCTTATTGAATATAACTATTTATAATTATTAGTCATTCAAAAGAAATATTCATTGAATAAAGATTAAAATATATGATTTTCTCGCAAGGAAATATTTGTATGCAGTTTTCAAAATTAATATGTACAGTGTAGTTTGTTGAATCCAAATTAAAATAGATGTCATTGTTATTTACCTTGACTTAGATTTTACACGGTGAAAATATTTTGATTCTCATCTAGTTGTTATTTGAATTATTCATTTAATATAATATGTTAATTATTTTCATGTATGTAAGTACATTTTGTTTCAAATATATATATATATATATATATATATATATATATATATATATATATATGTATATATTTGTCAACAATTGTTTATAAAATAATTCCAAAAAAATATTATTTTAATAGATATGATTTTAATACATTTAATTTTATCTAATTTTAGTATGATTTCATTGACCCTAAAGTAAACTTTGACTTTTGTCTAAAACAAAGTTATTTATAGAATCTTATATTTGAATAAAGATTCTACAATTTATTAATTTATCTTTAGTTAAAGAATGTTTCAATTATAGTGTACATTAGAATTATATTAAAAATTGTGTTAATGATAATAAAGACTAATGATAATTTTATCCAACTGATTATATTATGTTTGAAATAATTTTTTTTCTTAAAAAATAACTGAATTAATTCATATTGAACATTCTAATGAAAATAATTATGAAGTCTTTTGATAAACCCAACAAATTCAGGGTAGAAAAAGTCATATTTATGCTTCTGAAATAAGAACAAATGGAGTATGAGTTCTTTTTAAATGACACACATTTGTAATATTATATTTTTTATAAAAAATATATGTAATATTAGTTATTTTTATATTTGAGTGTTTACAATAAAGGGAATATAAATACACATATAAGTTAGATTAATTAATAATTGTAAACTATAATTTTTATATCCAGAAAAAATTAAATTATTTTTTTTAACTCATACACATGCATACATCCATACATACATACATAGATTTAGATATATATATATATATATATATATATATATATATATATATGAGAGTTTTAATACAAGACATATATAAAATTTTCTAATAAATTATATGATTGATATCTATATTGAATACGATTTTTTATCATTTGAATCATATTTAAAAATAAATTGATTTATTCAACAAATGAATGTTACAGTTTCAATTGACCACTTTTTGCGCTTGTTCTATTACAAAAAATCAATGTTAAAATCACTATTCATCGATTATAATATTACAAATACCAGAGCAATAACAAGTCAGGGATTTTCCGTAAATAAATCTGATATTTTTTCAATATAATTTTTAATATATTCTTGAAAATATATAATTATTATGTTATTTGTTTTGGAATTTACATAAAAATAACCTTCGGATAAATATGTTTTATTTTTAAATTCATATGTATTCATTTTTAAATTTATTTATATATATATATATATATATATATATATATATATATATATATATATATATACATATACACACAGGTGTACAAAGATAAATAAAAGTATTTATTAATTTATAATTAATTAGCATTACATTATAATTATTATACTATTAAATACTATATTTCGATTGTATTTTAATTCGTTTTATCTGATAAAATGTCTATATTTTTGTAATTATATCTTGTATGTAATTATATTTTATTGTTTTAATTATTTCATGTAAACATAGTTTCCATTATTCACATATTACTAATTAATTACATTACAAATTATAAAATTAATGTCCATTCATCAATGATTTTAGAATACATGAGAATTTTTTTCTACACGTACACAATATTGGTTTTCACCAACAAACTTTTTTTAATACAACGACCTCATTTAAGTAGATTATTAACTAGATTTTAATCTGGTTTTGACTAATATCATTGTTTATATTTTCTTTTAAATAGAAAAACTAATTCAAATAAATTGATATTATTTTCAAAAATAAATTGTTTAGGTTTTTATACATCTGCCAATAAAATTTAATATTTTAATTATTTGAAAATAAAAAAGTGTATTGTAGAATTGATTGTTAAATAATATTATGATTGAAAATACACTCTATTAGGATTTAACATTTTTTTGTAAAAAATTCTAATAAAAATATTGATTTTTTTATGTATAGCAAATAAAACGATTATAAATGTAATTTGTAATATTGTTATAAACAGCTAATTTGTAATTTATTTATATTTACATCACGTACTTTCTTGTGGGATAAAATATCTTAAAGTGATAAATGAGTATTCTAAAAGTATGATATGTAAAATAAAATTGTTTTCTTAAGGAATAAAACAATGCAAATAGTGACACGAATGAATATGCATATATGCAGATGTGAATTATAGTTTTATGATGATGTATTGTTGAAATGCATTTAGAATTTATAAAAAACTATGACTGAAGAAATATAAGTAAAATTGAAAATATATGTATGTAGAAGTGTTAATAAATTCCAATATATATATGTGCGTGTGTTTGTGCGTGTATATCTATGAGTGTATGATAAAATAATTCCATGTTTGTATTATAAAAGTCATTAAAATAAAACAATAATAAATATTGCCTTATGTGATTTTCTGTGGAAAATGTGTTTATATAAAAACAAATTCATCAAATTGATTATCATAAGTGTAATCAATAAACTGATTAAAATAACTACATAATTTATCACAATATACTCATTAGTAGAAAATCAATTGATAATGTAAATATTTCAAGAGTACTTCAATTTTAATCAAGAGAATATATTTTTTCAATATATTTTTTTATAAACATTTTAACAATAATTTAATTTATTTTCTAAGAAATAATAAGTTGAACTTGACAATTTTCTTCGATTCGTTTTATTTTTTTAAATCAGTTATTATTAACTTTTTACAATTTTAAAATTATAAATTAGCAAATTATTCCTTTTAGCTTCGTATAGCTTTTAATCAAGTGCTATTTTCTGAAATAATATTTGTTTCATTTCAAATATTTTAACAACTAATCTGGTGACTGGATGAAATTAAATTATTAATTACGTATGTTATATAAAATGTTAATTTACATTTCCTGTAAATATAAAATGCATTTGATATAATGTAAACAAAAACTTTTACATTCTGTTTACGCCCGTATTATATTTATCTATTCTTAATGTATGTTAAATATTCATTACTTAATAAACATCGTGTAAGCATTTTAAAATATTCAAGAAATCTATTAAATACATTTGTTTTCCTTTGAGAAAAATAACAATTCATTATCTAATAAATGCAATTCTAGCTAATAAAATTGTTTAATAGTATAGAAAATACTCTTTATAAACATATTTTATATTTTAAAAATACAATGCCTAACAACAAAAATATGCAATGAATTAATTAACCTTAGGTTTTTTACATTATCATTTCTTATGTATTATGCATGATTATAATATTTAGTATTTTAGAATATTTGTTAGCTTAGGGTGTATTATTTTATTGTTTTGTAAAATCATTCTATTAAATTAATAAATTTGTTTTACTCTTTGCTTGTATTATTACTATAGAATAAAAATAATATATTTTTAAAAATTTGAAATTATCAAATAAAATTGATATCCTAAAAATTCAATTTCTTTTTTAATCAAATAGACATTTTTCTTTTAAAGGGTTCAAACGTACCGTTTCGGAAATGCCAAATAACAGAGAGAAAATCACAATATGTGCTGCAGAAATAATAGGTACTGGTTTACTATTGTTATTTGGCTGTATGGGTTGTGTAGGATCACAACCTCATTTAAATATAGCTATAGCATTTGGTCTCACAGTCATGTTTGTTATCCAGGTAAATATGTCATTACTATTATTAGTGTTATTTGTTACTAATACTATTATTAATTCTTATATATATATATATATATATATATATATATATATATATATATATATATATGTATATGTATATACATTTCAAATATTAAATTATTAATTTTAATGAATTCATTAAATTAACTAGGATATCAAGTAATAATGAAATGATTTATATTTATCCTAATTTCAAAGATAATATTTTTGAGTCTAAATTGAAAAATTCATTGAAGTATTATTAAAAATTATTATTTTATCTCGTTAAAAGTTAAATTTGTCTTATGGTTAAAAAAGGATAAATTTTATATTATTTGAAAAATAACTTATAATGATATTTGATATTTAAAATTAAATTTTAAGAAATATTTCAATTTTTATTGAATGATTCTATTAAAATTATTTATTTTAAAATGTTTGTAATATTAAAATGCTATTTAATATTATAAAATGTTGTTTTCATTTCAAAATCCTTCAAAAAATAGTATAAATATGAGAAAAGTTAAAAAAGTACTTTCAAACATATTATTTTACTTGTTAATTATACATTTTAATTTCAAATAGTATTTAATTCAATATAAAATTAGTGTCATTGCACCTTTGTTATTACTGGAATGTATAAGTACATTATATATTTCAACCAAAAGTTGATTTTGTGTATGAATTATTAATTAGAATTATTTTTCATGCAGTTAGAATAAATATATCATAGCTTGAACTCAATTAAATATTTAAAAAATATTATCGACAATAAACCTATGATAAATTGATTTCATTTGATTTAAGGATTATGAACTTATAGTAATTTGAAAATTAGAATGTTTTTTTATACTATTTAATCAAATACAAATGTAATAAATGCGTACATGAAATGACGAAAAGTATAAAAACCGAATGAGTAATTTTATATTAAAAGATATCAACGATTTAACAATGAATATATAAATCATTTATTAATAGCACATGTCGAGTGTGAATCGTTTCCGATTTTGACACGCCCTTAAACCTTAAATAATCAATCAATAGCACGTGTTTGTCCCAGCTATGAAACATTAAACGTATGTCCATCAATGTTGTTTGTAAACAAGTGGAAGCTGCGTAGATACATTTGACAATTTCTTGAGTACCGAAGATGATTGTAAATTGTACAATAATTTAATCAAATTCAATATAAAATCACTATGTGTTATTTAAAAAGTAATAAATAACAATTTACATTCCTTCTCTTTTAATATCTTTTAATATATCAATTACCTTTTAGTATCTGAACACGAATCTATTTTTAACATTTTTATAAAAATTAAATAGAATGAGCAGTATATTATTTTAAAGATTTATCTTTTTAAAAGTAACAAGGGCCATATAATTTTTCAGACATTTGGGCATATATCAGGAGCACATCTAAATCCGGCTGTTACGGTAGCTGCTGTAGTTTTAGGACATAAGCCTGTAATGATTGCTCCATTCTACATCGTTTCTCAAATTGTCGGCGCTTTAATTGGATTTGGTATTCTTAAGGTATATATTTATCTCATTTTTTTCAAAAAAATGCGCAGTAAAATTGTATATAAGAATAATTTATAGTTTTCATAAATAGACATGAGAATTAAGTAAATAAAAAAGATACTACTACAAAACACTATTGAATTTTATATTATGAACAATTATAAAGATTCATATTTATTACAGCTCGTTACTCCATTGAAATGGTTCGATATTGGTAAAGTAGTTGACGATGTAATTACACCAGGTGTTTGTACGACTATGCCAAACTCTGACGTAACAGTATTACAGGTAAAAATATAAATGAAGATATGTTTTACTATAATGTCCAAAATTATATATTTTGTATTTTTTTTAAAAAAAATAATAGTTATAAATGAAATATAAGATTTTATAAAATGTAATAAAGTTATCAATTACATATTTTAGGCTTTGATGGTCGAATATTTAGCTTCTGCAGTGCTGGTATTTGTGTGTTGTGGTGTTTGGGATGCCAGAAATAGTGATAAACATGATTCAACAGCACTTAGGTTTGGATTTGCTATCGCAGCACTTGCAATTGTCGGTGTAAGTATACGGTTATATTATTAGATAGTCTGTATTTGATTATATTATTCATTTTAATTATAAACAAAGTATTTTTAAGAAAATATTTATTTATTTTCATTAATTAATTTACTGAAATAGAAAAAAAGAATTCTTCACATTTTACGCACAAATTTTAAATGCGCGATTTTATAATAGGGTTATTTTTTACATGAAATGTAAAACAATTTTTATCTTATTAATTTTTATCTTATTATACTCAACATAATGCCTTTTATTTTAATATATTGAAACATGATATTTTCATTATTGAAAGTATATTTTGAAATCTCCTTTAGCTCATTTAAAATTATTTTCATTTTTTTAATTGTTTCAATACTTTGGAGTCGGATTTTTATTTTAAGGGAAAACAAAAGTTATGTGATACTAAATTCCATAAATAGATAGACTTTCAAGTATACTTATGTATTCGCTGATGAAATTTTGTGTTACCAGATACGATCTGTGAGCAGATATAAAATATATACTTTTTTTTTATATATAATTTTTAGGGTCCATATACAGGATGTAGTATGAATCCAGCAAGATCGTTTGGACCTGCAGTGTGGAATAATGACTGGCATGCACATTGGGTAAATTATTACTATTATTATTAGAATTCAAATTAAAATATTTTCATTATATGTTAAATTTGTATATATATATATATATATATATATATATATATATATAAAATTTAATGTTAACATATTTGTTGTTTGTTTTATTGAAATTATGTTTTAATTTCAAAAGTACGATAAACATTACTTTAAACGTAAACATTTAAAATTTGTTGCAGATTTATTGGGTTGGTCCTCTGATGGCTGCTGTAACAATTGCAGGTTTATACAGAGTCGTATTTACTCCACCAAAAGTTGTAAATGATAGTCCTGAAGATCTGCCTTTAAGATAGTACAAAAAAACTCATAATCGTTGCTTTCTTTTTAAGTATAAGAAAATAAGTATCCAAAAATTATACTTCTAATATTTATGACCTCGTTAACATAATATAAATATATGAACTATTCGCCTTTCACAACGCCTTTCGACTTTTATGACTGTTTTAAGTGATGACAAGTAATATTTATATAAACAGAACTATTCGCGAATTATATACGTTTATGAAATTTTATACTCAAATAATCTGCCAAATAGATTGCTTAAATAAATCAATGAAATTCGGATGCATACTTAGATACTAATTACATTGTATATATTTATAAACTTTAAAAATGTATATTGCTTTTGCATTTAGACTAAGTAGTGAAACTTTTTGTTTATTTTTAAACGATTGTATATTTTACAGTAAAATAATTTTGTCACATAGTTTGTTATTGTTTTATGTTGTTTTATGTAAGCATTGTTATAATTAATATATTTTTTATGTTATTACTATTTGTTAATAAATATATTTATCCTTATTATTAATTCTTAATAATTATATTTATTATACAATATAATGATTGAATGAAAAATATGTGCATTGTGTTTGGAAGTTTTAGTCACCACTACTTATCTTAAAATTATATTTTGTTTCAATTATTCCGAGGTTGTTTGTGTGTAAAAATACTCAATTCAAGATAAATAACAAATCTATTCTGTGAGGATTGAAAGGTTGTGTGAAAAATAGAATATATTTACTTAATTACATATATTCAAAGATATATTTACAAAATGTATTATTATAATGTTATATATATATATATACATAAATTTAGTTTTATTTACAATATAATATGAAAACAACAAATGATTTTCTATTTGAAAGAATTTTCAATTAAAAAATATAGGCATTAGTTTTGCAATTATAATTTACATCAAATTTTAAATGTATATTACAGTAAGAAATTAAATAATTTTGTTTAAAATATTTGAACATATACAAGTCAATATTCAAAATTTGATAGCAATATTAGATGTAACTAAATTATTGCCCTATATTTGCTATTCAAATATATATTTAAAATATATATATATATATATTAATGTTGAATAATTTATTTTTCTTGCTATTGAAAGGTCATCTGAATTAAGAACAATTATTGTACCTAAGATAAATTTTAGAAAATACAATAATGGTAAAAAGAAGTTAATACATTTCATAAACCAAAGAATATTTTTTAAATGTTAATATAGGACTGTTTATTGTTTACATTAAAATAATATTTTTATCTATTTATTTATTTATAAATTATTTTAAAAGTCCTTGAATGCGAGTGAAGGTAATTGAGAAATTAATTTCAATGTGTTTATATATGTTTATAAATAAGTATATCCTTTCATGGACACCTAAATGATATAAGTAAATTTTGAATTTGTAATTATATATATATATATATATATATATATATATATATATATATATATATCAGTTAAGTTATTAATTTTTTTATTTATTAACTACTCATATTAACAGTATTCTTTAATGTGTTCACATAAAGAAATAAATTACTTTCTAAGGCAAATTATAGGTAAGTTTTTATATAGTTTACATATGATCTAAAATTGAAAATATCTGTATGGTAACATTAAAATGATAAATATTTTTTTATTAAAAAAAAATGGGTTCAATGAATTTTTTTCTTAATTTCATTGATAGTAAAACTAATATTTTCAGTTGAATATCATGAAAAATTAAATGAACACATAACATTTGTTTTTATAAAATATTTTTTATTATTTTAAAGACAACTTTATGATTAATAAAGATTTTTATTCATGTAAGATTTTTATTAATATTTTAAAACATTATGATTGACCATCGTTTTAATCTGATATAGTATATTTTTAAACTTGAAAATAAAATTTTTACTTTAATAATAATTGGTCGATAAGCTAAAATAATCTGGTAATATATTATAAATATTATTAGATTTAAATAAAAGTTTTGACTATTTTATTTTATGAATATTTTCAGTTATGTACATGTTTTATTTTTTATTAAAATACATGCTGTTATAGAATACAGAGATTTAAGGTGAGGTTATGTTAAATCATTGTGGATAATTAACATATGTTGGAATGAAAATATCAATATAGATGTAATTAATAATAAATGTGAAACTATTTTTTATTATCAATTAATATGGGGTAACTGTATTTAATGTAAAATAAGTTTGACATTTGCTTCAACATATCATTTATGCAACTCACACTTCTCATTTTTGTCGATAGTTGGCATTGCTATAAAAACATTAGAGAGGTTTTTTTAACTTTGTTTATTTTAGGTTTAAATTTGTTTTAAAACTATGAGGTTGAGTTGTAATATTATTGTGCATATTTATGTATTCTTTTAAAAAAATTCATCGATAAATCTGGAAATAAAAGTGCTGTATGTGCTTAATAAGTATATATTTTTAATATTTATGTTATCTTTATTATGCTTTAAAATTCATTTGACTAATAGTATATACACGTTGTTTTAATACATATTTGTTTGTTTTTTTGATTATTTATATATTGTAATATCTTTATTATAAAAATATTGTTATTTAATTTTATAATCAGAAATAAGAATCAATTTGAAAATGTAATAATTATTATTAATAAATATGTTATAAAATATATAAATGCAATTTCTTAAAGTGATTTTCAGATATTAGTTGTTAAAACATTTGAAAGAAGAATATGATTTAATGGTAAGAGAGTTGAATTACAATGATCTAAATGAAAAAAAAAATATCACTCTTTGAGAGAAGTACAGACGATAGAAATACAAAATCCAAATTTGCCTCAAAATAAAATTTTATTTATTTTATTTCTTATGAAATTTAAGATTTTTTAAAGAAACAATGAAAAATACGTTTGAAATTCCCGCATAGACTGTATCGATTTCGTGACCGGTTCGGTATTTTCGCGGAAACGGCCGATCTTTTGACAAAACAAACCCTCAGTTCAAATCAACATGACGATTTGTATGGACGTTGTTTGACGTTTGTCCATCAGACCTACTTGTATTTCGGTATATAGTCGTGTTGTTTTGCATATTTGTTTTGTGTTTTGAATTAAAACTGTGTTGTTTTGGATTTATTCATGTGATAGTTTTAATTTTACATGGTAAGTGTATGATTTAATACAAAGTTTTACTATCGTTCTTGTTATTTGTGTATTTTAACAAGAAATGCTTGTAAAGATGTATAGAATTTTTCCTGTACACTTTTATTATAACCATTATAATATTTGTTTGAAATTATATTCGAATGTAGTATCCTGTCTTATTATTTAAATTTAATATTATATATATATTCCGATTAACACACTTCACTGAATTTGATAGAAATGGTGTGTTGAAGGTGAGGATTCTTCAGTCTACTAACATAAGGCTAATATGATTTGACCCGCATGGTAAGTGTGCATTCGTGTGATTTTGGCTTAACGCCAAATTTACGATCTTTCACGCTGTTTGTTGACATAACAGTTTTTATAAATTTTTCATTCATTAGCCTTGATTTTTCGTTTTATAAACATCAATAATATACGAAAATGCCAATGATTTGAATATATTATATTTCCGCCAAAAATTCGTAAAATTATCAAGTTTTATTCAGTTTTATTAATATGAGAATATGAATTGATAATTACGAATAAATTATATATTTCTTGGATGTACTTTTCATTATATATATTTCATAAAATTGGTAATATATATATATATATATATATATATATATATATATATATATATATATATATAATTAATATGTATTATATATTCATACTAATACATTTTGTTTATGTATTAGTTACATGTACGATGTCAAATTGTAATAGTGACTTGTATGCTATACTATTGTTCTTATTTGAAATTCTCGTGTGGGTGATACAAATCGGTCAGTTTAGGTCTCGAACTTTGATTGCTATCTACTGTTTAAGTAAAGAGTTACATCACTTAACTGGAAGATTGATCATTTTGTAGATTGTTACTACGTATTTCTGTACTATATTTAGTTACAACTTCATAATTTTAGATTGGTATACAATGTAGTATATATATATATATAATAGTCTGGAAATTTTAAATACAAGATATTAATAAAAATTATATTTTGCTTAATGTGATTTGAAATTAATAATATGAAGTTAGATTTCTTATGAAACTAAGAAGTTAGGTTGATTAATTTTAAATTCAAAATATCAATGTATTATATGAGTTACTAAATGATGTTCATTTATATACATATATAAATTTAAATTAGATATTTTGAATTACATCAACTTCTTGTTAACGTTCTAATGTTTTAACCGTTTCAGTAACGATATCTGTTAATTTATGGTGGTTATGTTCAGTAAATAATATATGACGATTTATATTATCTTTTCTGATTCTCATAATAATTAATTTAATCTTTGAAATAATGTACTAGAATTTATTTAGAGACTGATATACATATGGTGTTTTTTTACAACTTTTTCATAAATAGCAAAATAATAAATATTGCGAGAAAAAGAAAGAAATAATAAAAAAAACTATTATTCCAAATAAGATCGTAAATCATTACATTTACTTTGCTCTGCCTTATTGCACTTAGCGCAAATAATTCTAGATTTTCTTTTATAGTTTTTGAACTGCACACAGTAGGTTTTTTCTCATTGCCAGAAAGTTTAATGATGTTTTAACTCTAGCCTGAACTAATAAAGTTTCATTTTAAGTTCAATTAAATGTATCGTGGTGTATAGTAGTTTCGTTTTGCAGTGATACTTTTACTATATTTGATATATAGGTTTAAATTGTTTTTGGTAACTTTTAGAATAGAAATGTTAACTCTACAAGAATACTCATAGATCTAAAAAGATTTATGAATTAAAACTACGTTTTTTTAACAGAGTTTATAAATCAATATTTTTAATTGAACTTTTTTTAAAAATCATTCCTTTTTATGATAATTATAGTTGATTTAATTATATAATTGAATATAAACATTTTAAAATTATTAATGAGCATTTAAAGGTTAGAAAAATGTATTTTATTTGTTAATTTTTGTAAATATTTATATCTAACTAGGAAAGATTTTATTTTTTGGAGAGTATTTGTGTAGATGTATTATATAAGTATTTTTTATAATAAAAGTAATTAAATTTTACGAAATAAGATTAATGTTTTATTTTTAAACTATTTTATTATTTTAAAAATAATTTGTAAAGTGATGATTTTGTTAATAAATATTATTTTTAAAAAATGAAATGTAATTAAACATTGTTTTACAGCAACTCGAATAAAAATTCGTAATACTGTTTCAAAGAAAAAATAAATGTTTATTGTTTTTTTTTCTTGGACGAAGAAATGAATTTTTAAATTGGACCTGTCTCTATATATACTGGTATATTATCAGTTATAACGGTACTGGTAGCAGGTATTACTATCTTTCATAAATAATAAGCTACTTTCGAATTTAAGAACCTATCCGATATTATGTTATGTTCTTTTCGATGAAATTGGTTGTAGCTGCAATAAATTTCTTCGTGCTTTTCGAACGCCTCAAACTTGTAATTGGTGTTCGCTGAATGTAAAAATTGTAATTTGTCGTGCTTTACAACTACGCGGTGCTTTACAATGGCTTCCGTTCTTACGATTGATTGATATTTAAAACGGAAAAAGCGCCCCCATATACGCGAGCACACACACACACACATGTAACATGTTATACGAGGCTACGTTAACGAAAATGTAGATAGATGGGCGCCATATATATACACATTCAGAACTAACGTATGTATAAGCGTACCACCGATGGATGTGAATTGAATTATGACATGTGAAATTTATTACCTATCGCGGATGAAAAGGCACTGTATTATAAAAAAAGGATTTACAATTCCATACGATATGAATTTGCGAGTTGGGATTTCAATTTGATGTTATTTCGACTAATGGATTATTAGTATTTATGGCATATAGAAAGAAATGTACACGCTGCCAAGTTTATTTATGAATCACTTATATATTCTATTTTAAAGATTATGGTTACCTGTTAGCATTATCGAGGAATTAACAAATGTTTGTTTTATATTTTTTGTTAATATTTATGTCATAAATAAACAATAATAATTGAATATTGGGTAATATCTGTGTGTTTCCTTTTTAAATTAATTTTTAGAATAGTTATTATTTTAAATAAAATATGTTTCTGTTTGATCAGGATTAGTGGGTTAGAGAATTGAATTATTTTTTTTATAAACTTTTGTATTGATGATATATGAGCAATAGCTGTTAATTAATTGTCATCTTGTAATCATATCCCATACACTTATTAAAAAAAATAATTAAAATAAACAGAAAATTCATATACATATACCACACAAATAATCATGTACATATATATACATATTTGAGAATCTACGTGTTTAAATTTTGTATCAAAAAATATATTTTTTTTCCAAATATTAATATTTTTAATGAAATAATTAAAAAAAATCATATTGCCTTAAAAAGATTTTTTTATTAGAAATGTAAAAAATACATTTTTTTTCTTAAATTCTTTCTATATTCAAATAGTGACAAACACAGTCTACGAGTGCAGCTATAAAAAACACATGTGCTTGAAAAAATAGGTTACTGGTTTTTAAGTTTATTTTTATGCAGTGTTTGTGTAAAAATTATGGTAAAAATATGTTAAGATTTTGATCTAAAAATACGTTGGTTTCAAACAGCATATTTTGCTATATCAGGCATATATATATATATATATATATATATATATATATATATATATATATATATATATATAATATAAATGTAAATATAAAATATTATGATGTAAATTATGTTGTAATTTATTTAATTTTTTCCATTGTAAAATGTTAATTATAAGTAGATCTTTTTTTTAGTATAATAAAATTGAAAATTTAAAAATCAACTATTTAAAATTATTACAAAAGTAAATGTATAGAATACTATATAGATTTTTTTAATGATTATTTATTTATGTTAAGATAGAAATACTCACTTCAAAAAAATCTGTTTTTTATTTTTGGTAATTTGAATAAAGTCAACAAAGTATTTGTGTGTATTTAATTATAATAAAATTTAGTTTTAAAAAAATATTAAATTTCAAAAATATTCATATATATTTCTTCTTGTCTTAAAAGCTGTATTATAGTGTACTCTTATTTCGACCTCATAAATTTCACGAATTACTTGGTCATCTTTCTTCAGTTTGATAAGGTTGTTGGTGATGAAATAATTCAATGTATTTTCATACGAATGTACACATATACTATATGCATTTTTAAACGGATATACTAGCACACTGATTCGTGTCTATAATTTAGTATGTTATATGTTACTACATTTCTAAACTTATAAAGTATTTAATGTAGCTGGAATCTGTTTTATAGTTCCAGTATAAAAAATACACACAACTTTCCGATCGACTGCTTATATATGGGATTGATAATGTTTTGTCAGTTGTGCACGGAGTTCGAAAGCTTATTTTATATCTTGATAAAAACATCACCCAATATAGTACAGGAAATTGAGCTTTCCATTGTGAAAATATATCGAGGGAAACGTAAATACGAACAGATACGAGTTTGCAGTATTGTGTACTATTTCAGAAATGAAAAATTGTTCCGTATTTTTTGGATGCCGTAACTTTTATGTTGTGATTGAAATTAATGAGAATAAATTATGTGGAAATTCATGTTTACCAAATACACGTGTATACATGTATTATCACTAATAGTATTAAAATTATAAATTTCCATATTGGGATACATACGAGTCGTTGTATTATATTTTACATATGTATTTTTTATCTAAATAATATTTTTAAATGGTTCCTTTTTCATTTTATCGATTTCGTGAAATTTCCATTTGGTATTACAACCGAAATTTATTTCTGACACACCTAAAATATTTTAAAAATGTAAAATGATAATGAAAATGAATAAAACATAAATTGATAATTATTGTTAGATATGAAAATTCAAAATTGAAATGTTTGTAAATTATTTCAAACAGTTATAAAGTAGTTTCGTTATTTATCTCTTATCATAAAAAACATTGAAATTTTTCCAAAATTACAACAAAAAAATATTTGATCGTTTTTTTACTGTTTCAATTTATTAAAATATAATGGTATTAGAATATCAATATATACATATTTAACGAATTCAGCAAACTCACTAAATATAGAAATATTGTTGAATAATTAACTAATTATTTTTCGGACTGTTTTAATTGATTAAGCTTATTTTTGTTTTACATACATATATACATACATATATATATATATATATATATATATATATATATATATATATATATATAAATATGCGAATGTGAGTGCCTATGCGTGTCTTCAATTGTAATTAATTAAGCATTTAAATATTTACGCATTCGATGTTAATTAAATAAAAACGGTTATGATTAAAAATTGAATAAATTTGTCATTTTATATTCATATTTTTATTAGAATATTAAATTTAGTATTTACACAGAATACAAACACATAAAAATGTGTGTGTGTGTACAATATATAAATGAATTAATCGAAAAATCAATGTTTTAATAAACTAAGCTAATCAGAAATATCCATGCTAAGGTTAATTATTGTTGAATGATGACATTCACAATTATGATTTTTATTCACAAAACCATTTATATTATTAATATGAATAGTTTTGTCTATTTACGTTGATTTGTTTCTTGAATGAAGTGAATGCTTAAAAATATGAACATATATCGTATTTAAAAATTCAAATAACGTCGACTGATTTAAATTATCTGATTATTTTTGTATTTCAATGAATTTGTAATCTATTTTTAGTCTAAAACTTCCATTCAAAAAAATATAATCGTAAATATGAGAATAATGTGCTTTTACGCGAATAATGATTGTTTCCTACATATTTTTATTTACATTTACTACAGTTTTTTATATTGGAATATATATTGTACTTTGTATCAAAATGTGAATGTGTAAGAGTTTAGTTTGTTGTTGCAAAATTATTTTATATAATTGTAATTATATTGTAATTTTTGAATTGTAAGTAATAATTCGTTTCTAATTGAATTAACAATTTAAAGAAGGTTATATGTATATATATATATATATATATATATATATATATATATATATATATATATATATATATATATATGTATGTATATATATACAAAAGGAAATGTATTATTTTTTAAATGTAAATATGTTTGTAACATATAATTTAGTTAGTTTATAAATACTTTATAATTTGTTTTATATTTATCTTTTTTAAAATTTTGACTATTTTAACGATTTTTATTATTAGATGTAAAAAGTATTTATTTAAATATTAGTAGGTAAATGAATGAGTGTATTTGTACATAGATATCAATATACCTAAATATATTATCAAGCTGTTAGGTTAACTAAAAAGTGATAATTACATAAGTGAATGCAAATACTTTTTTTTGGTAATAAGTATGTAAATTTCTTATTTGTATATTTACTTTATTTATTCATTACTTAATATGTTATTTATTTGTTTGTTTTCTGATTTTCATGTTTGTAAAATATTGGAAATTTGTATTAATTTCACAATAAATATCTTTTAGTGGATTCAGATATTTTATGTGTGTATATATTGTAGTTTATATATAATTTATTTTTTGATTTATGAAGACATGAATGTTTTATTTATTTATTTGTACTTGAGTGACCCTGTATTAATATTAAATGAAGGAAAGTATTTATAGAAAATTATGTTTAGTATTTATTTTTCATTCAGTTTACTTTTTATTTTTTGTAGATAATTCTTAAGTAAAGTTTTACCTTTATCGATGCAGTAAATTTTTTATGGTTACTAAACTTTTATATTATTTTGTTTCTTGTTAAAGTAACTTTCAGTTAGTGTTAGTAAAATACATATAGTTTTTGAAAGTTTCATATAAACTATTTAAATTATAGTTTTTATAGTCTTTTTAAGTGTTATATATATATATATATATATATATATATATATATATATAAATTTTAATTTACATATACAGTTGATTAATAAATTAAGGGACTTACTTTTATTTTGTAATTTTCAATGGTACGAAATGAAAAGTATTTTTGAAATATCAAATAGATATATTTGTAGGTGAATATTGTAATATAGTTTTCTTATAAGATTGCATTACCTTAAGCCTCTTGTTTCTGCGTTGTTGCTTTGTAGAGTTATGAGATACTTGTGTTGTCGTTTGATGTTTTCTTATGTAACATTGTGTCAATATACTTGACAATGTTCTGAAACAATTCCTACACATTCGCATATACACAATATCTTCAGGCCTATTTTGTGTGTGTGTGTGTGTGTGTGTAAATATATATATATATATATATATATATATATATATATTTAATATATACATACATATTAAATTGAATTTAGAGTTGAGAAAGAGATAGAGGTTACAGTAAAACAAATTAATTTTGTTTATTGCATGAACTTAAGTAGTGTATAAAGTAGTATTGTAATTTATTAGTAATATAATAACAGTGTTTTCATTAAATAGATAAAAATTATAACATGTTAATTTATATGAATGATTTACTTTAAATAAGTATATATATATATATATATATATATATATATATATATGTATATATATATATACGAACACACACACACATATCATACATACTATATTTTTAAAAAAATAGGTGAAAGTTGAAACTATTACCATTCGCTTATTGACGTAATGAAACGTTATCTTACATCTTAAACTGTGATGATATTAACTTTTCTATTTCTCTCTTACGGTCCTCACGAGTTCATTTTAAAAATTTGCTCCGACTACTTTTACTAATAACTATTTGCATGTGAAATTTGTGCTTCAATATATAAATTACTATTGGTAGTTCTGCAAATAAAGTTCTTAATTCC
Organism: Neoneuromus ignobilis; assembly: GCA_029203775.1. Classification (NCBI taxonomy): domain Eukaryota; kingdom Metazoa; phylum Arthropoda; class Insecta; order Megaloptera; family Corydalidae; genus Neoneuromus; species Neoneuromus ignobilis. The sequence goes on along the minus strand of CP092095.1, from coordinate 14,070,955 downwards.
TTCAATACATGAACTGTTTCTATATATGCGGACTATATTTTTTATTCGTGCTAGAAATTATTATTTCAAGGTTGTATTAATGTAGTTTAATAAATAGAAACATATTTGTAGATCAAGTGGAAATATATGTTAATATATACATATATATATATATATATATATATATATATATATATATATATATATATTATATTTTTTTTTTATAAATAAGAAAATTGTTGTATCATATTTTTCAATTTATTTAAAGAAGTAAATATTTTTGAATTGTCATTTATTTTTGTCAATGGAAATAGAAAAATTTAAATACATTACTGTTTACCCTTGTAAAATTATACTAATATATTTATATTAGTAACATTTTTATATGAATTTAATTTATCTTAGGTAGTTAAGAGCTTATCTCTCATATAATTTAAACTTTAGAGTATTTATCATAAAAATATATTCAATTATAACATATAGATACAAATTTATTTCCGAACAAGTAACAACGACATTGAATAAATGTTTAATATTTTTTATTTTATTTATATTTAATCGATAAAATGTTATCATAAATGCGTTAGTAAATATTTTTGTTAAATATGTATGAACGATGTTGGCTATCACACGGTTATTAAAATAAACATTTTAAAATACTATGCATTTGAAAATTGAAAAAATAATTATATTTTTTACTTTTTTTATAAAAATAATAAGTATTATTTATTGACATTTTTTAAATAAACATCAAGGTTTTTTAATGTTATATACAAACATTAAATTTATTTTAATTTTATTTTTCTTCAGACATCTATTATGAGAAATATGTGTTGTCGGATAAGAAAGTCACGTATGAATATTTTTCTGTGCTCGAAGCAATGTGTTGAAAATGTGTGAAACACTGTTGTCAAGTGTGGACAAGCTACTTCTTTAGGTGTCTTATCGCGATTTTTTTATCGTTTTGTACATGAATATTGATTCGCATTGTAAAAGAAAAAACTAAGAACTTAGACATTTTCTTCATGTTTCATATACATGATATAGGTTTTATGTTTTTACTCTAATTTTCTTATGCATGTTTTTACTTTTATAGCTCCATGAGCGTATTTAATAAACTTTAGTAAATGAGAAAGAGTTATCAATTTCAGTTTTGAAAAGTATTATTGCAGGTTAATAAATTTTATAGTTATTGTGTATGTATAATATTCATATCTTCGTATATGTATAGATAGATAGATTGTAAATGCGTTAATTATAATTAATTTTGTTCTAATGTACAAATATTTACGTATAAATTATAAAAATTGTTTTATGTTTTTATTTTTTGAACAGGTTATTTTTTTACAAAGTTTTTTGGTCTATAAATAATTTCATACTAATATATTGTCAGAATTATTCAATTTTTTACTTATAAATTAAATACAATTTACAAACTAAAAACTGAAAAATTTTGCTAACACAAGTACAATATAATTACTAATGTAATATAATTCCGCTACTATAGGTCTTGCAATTTCTAATTAAATAAATTATATCTTACATACAAGGGCTATTTTTAGGTTTTTCTAACTGAGAATTGAATTATTCTCGAGATACATTTCAAGGCAGTATTTATAATTTTTCTCTCTGATTTCACTTTATGTGTTTTGGAGTTGTTTTTTTTTAGAAATTTATTTATTTCAAATGAATATTGAAGTACAACAAAAAAAATTAAAAATATTCATTGTTTTTAACAACAAAATCTTATTCAAAATTGGTGTATTTCATACGATTGGATTATATTTGTACATAAAAGCTTTTAATAACGCAACTATTTATTAATGGTTGAATTGTTCTACACTGAGTAATAAAAATTGTTAATATTTACTATGAGGAAAATTAAACGAACATTATTTTTAGAATTCCATTGAATTTATAATACATTATACTCGTGTATATATATATATATATATATATATATATATATATATATATATATATATATATATATAACATTCCTTTATTAAATGTATATACACGTACGTATAAATGTTAACAAATATATAATAGGTATTATGAACATTGAGTGTATTTAAAGTTAAATGTATATATTTAATATTTCTAGTTGTGAGGTCTGGCTAAGAAAAAAATTTTTATGTAATATAATACAATACACATCAAACATAAAAACGATAACTTTTACACTTTCATTGATTCGTACATGAACGAAAAAAATTTCAGAATGTTTAGATGTAAAATTTTATTATTTTTATGTAGTACCAGTCTGAATAATTTTTAAGACATATGTATGGAATTGATTATTTCGACGAACTTCATTTGTGGACCATAAATTATTTAATATCGATGTTTGGTATACTAATAATATTTTTATGCGTTCAAACAACTGTGTTTTATGACTTTTCATTTTTTACCAATGTTTAGATCCTGTATTTTGTTTGTTTTTTATTACATGATTACATCATATCATGTGTTTTATTGAGGTGTGGAACTTTTCTGTTTTAGTTAATGTAGGTTTTATGTTTTTGATTTACACACACACACACGTATATATATATATATACATATGTGTGTGTATAAAATTGAAATAGTTGAATAAAATTAAAAATAAAGTTGCTTCTTGACTATAAACTGAAATAATGTTCTTTAATATACAAAAAGTAATTGGTGATAAATTGCTGTTTTTTAAATTATTGCATTTCAAAGATATAAAAATTGAACGTATATCTTTTTGTATCGCAAAAAACAAAATAAAGATAAATTTTCTGTAAGATATTGAGTTCTTATTTGAACAGAATTTGTATGTGCTATAACTTTTTTTACAGCTACTTTATAGTAGCTGGTGAATGTACCATTTTATATGATCTGTCTAGTTGAACTGAAATTGGGTTATGTTTACGGGATACAGTTATTTCAATTAAATACGTTCATTGATACAGTTCTCTGTATCTGATGTACTGATTTCGAATTGGATGTTTTTGCATGTCTTCTTATGAACAGAATAGGAATTATAAATGCAGTAATTTAAAAAAACATATTGTAGTACCATGTTTCGAATATGTTAATGTTAATTTTATGATAAGACTGGTTTTCTTGACATTTACAGCAGGCAAGAAGAAAGTTAGGTTTAATTGCAGATATATTTAATTTCAACTATTTTAGTTCGTTGATTATTTAATATATATATATATATATATATATATATATATATATATATATATATATATTGTATACCGGATATAACATTATTAGTCATTTCTTTTTAATAACACCTTTACGAATACAGGACAAAAAAGTTTTATTAAATCCTCTAGTGTTTAAATATTATTTTAATATTTTAAAAAGTTTTTATTTCAAAATATGCCAAAGTTACTTACTAGTATGAATTTTAATTTATATTGGTGAATAGTTGTTTATTTAAAATTAAATAAAATTACATTTTTTATTTTTTAAAAATTTTAAGGATTTGTATAAAATTATTTATATTAATCTAAAGACATGTATATATATTTTATTTGATTTTTTTAAAAATATACTGTTTTTCTAAATAATCAATTTTTGTATGTGTTTATAACTTACTATCGTACCAATTACAATTGTCTTAAAATAATTTTTAATTCGGAGGTTAATTAATTCATTTTTGTAAAATTGTTTAATTTATTGTTCATTGATTTAATAACATAGTTTAGTATATTTAATGAGTGGGATATAATTATTATTTTTTATTTATTTGTATAATAAAAATGTTGAATATAGTAAGAAGTGTTATTCACGTTTCAATCACATTTTTATTAAATATTTGTGTTATTAATCCTTTTTATTTATTATGTATTTTATGATAATTATATTGACAATATTTACTGTATAATTTACTATTTTCTGATCAAATAATGGCAGTGTGTTTATTATATTTGCTAAACAAATATTGTAATATTTAACTCAGTGACGTAACAGTTTAATGATAAATAATGTAAGTGTATCATTGACGGCTATTTCAGATTGTAAAGGTCAATTAAATTAAATTGTAAATATTTATTAACATATAATATATATATATATATATATATATATATATATATATATATAAATATTATCATTTTATTTTGTACTTTAAAAGATGGTTATTATTTAAGTAGTTAAAGTGTTTCACATATAAGTATGGTCAAAAATATTTAATAAATATGGTTTATTTTCAAACCTTTTTCTAACCCATTTATTAAAATTAAATTGAAATAGTATTAAGTGATTTCAGAAACCTGTTTAGTTTTTTTGTGGACAACACATGATTTCATACTTGTAATATTATTATTCGTACGTAAATTTGCCCTTTTTAAATAGTGTAATTTAAATATGTGAACATATATTAAAACTAAAATTTCAATCAATGCTACTACATAAGATTTAGGTTTATTCATTTGTAGGAATAAATATGTGCTTTAAAATCATCTTTAACTTTATAACAAGGTAAACTATTAGAAAGTATAAGTTTTTTTTATTTTTATACGGAATTTAATAACTGAATAAAGTGTTTAAATAAATTAAAATAAATGCACTAAATATTATTTCTGGGTGTTTACTTTATTCAGTCAGTTGTATTGTTGTACAAACTATGCATATTATATTTTATATCCATTTGTTAAGCCGAGGGTTCGAAAATAGCCTTAAGCGAGGCCCTTGGTTTGTCAGTATGGGTCGATGCATTTTCATCGTCCTTTAATCAATCTATTCCACTAAGAATTTTCAATTTAGAGTCTGATACTTAGATATAAAAAGGTCACCCTTTTCGGAATTGAAGAGCTAATACGTATGCGATAAAAAAATGTGCTCGTGATTTTACTCGATTATTATTTATTGTTTTGAATAAGTGAAATATTTAGAGTAAGTGAATTTGTAAATTTTTCATAGTTTGATTTATAGTATAAAATAAATATAAAAGCACGCGCGTGTGTGTGATTTATTCGTTGTTTTTTATTAGTAGATTTATTAATACTTTTATATTTTTTGGTAATCGAATGTAAACTAGTTTTAATTTTGAGTCTATTATAAAATCATAAAATTTCTTTTAAACAATTCGTGAAAAATATATTGATTATTTTTTTTTAAAAAAATAGAAAGTTTTATAAAATTTCTTTTAATATTGTTTTTTTTTATTAAATAAGAATTATTTTATTTTTGACACCTTTTAGTATTAAAATATCTCATAGTGCTTATGGTATACATTGACAGTAATGATATTTTTTAGTGTAAGTTTATTAAAACATTAATTATATAGAATACATCTGTACAGAGTTATAGATAGGATCATTTTAACTTTTGATAGAATAGTTCTGTAGTTAGAAAATAGGATTTTTCAATCCAATTGTATCTCTAAATACAAGGTAGAACTAAACCCTTGTGAAATGTATGTACACTATCACATTTATTCCGTACAAACTTTTCGAAACACAAACTTTACAAAGCCCACACATACAGACGTACATAAACCTAACTGTTTAAATATACGGGCAGACATAATATAGTAACAATTTGTCAGTATGGTTTCTAAGATATAGTATAAACCTTGTTATTTACTGAGAAATCCATTGAACCTATGATAAATTTCCTACATTTCCCACGGGCAGTACGGAAGGTTTCCTTTCATCATATGTTGTAATTTCTATTGTTTTACATATCCTAACTATATTAAGTGATGTATGTAGTAAACATGTTTCGTCTTAAGATTTATCCTGGGATTATACAAGAAATATTATGTTTTCTGATATTGATTATTATTTAATTTTTTTTTCATGTTTAAAGTCTATCATTAATTTTTATAATAACGTTTTGACATATAAATTAAGTTGATATGAGTTTTGTTCAAGAATTAATATCTGACCAAATTAATATTATTTATATTATAATGCTTTAAAATTATTTACAAAATATTTTATAATATTTCAATATATTTATCATATATTTCATTTGTAATATTCTATTATCATATATTTATCAAATTTTAATAAAATTAATGAAAATCATTTTAAATGTAATTTGTAAATTGTGAGAATGTGTTAAAACTAAACATTTTAATAATTATTTTAAACTGATTTTTTTTTAAAAAAATAGTTTAATGAGTTAAAGTAATTTTCATCATAAAGTTATATACATATGTACAACATGGTTTCTGAATTATCAATTTTAAAAACATTGATGTTTTAGAGTGATAATATTGATGTTCTTTACAACGGTGCTTTTCAACATTAATATTATCTCATTGATGGTAGATTGATGTTTAATTTCAATGATTTTTATCGATGTTTATTTTTAAATTCCAACTTAACCCTAAATATTTATAATGAAATGAAGTAAAATATAAAATATTTAATTGATAAATACGACCCGAAACCTTATAATAAATATATACATATTTTTTTATATAAGTTATATTTGTATATAGTTTAATTTTATAAAATATGATTAATACATATTTTCATAGAATTTGTTACTTTGGTCCTGAGAGACAGTAAAAATATTACTTTTTTACTAATTTAATATTAATTGTGTTATTGAATAAAAAAACTAGTTTAAATATTACAATTAATTGTTCAGTCATGATCATCAGATAAATAAATAAATTAATTGATTAAATAGTATATGAATATTTTTTTCGTTGTAAAAATGTCATATAGCACAATCATCTCTCTCTCTCTCTCTCTCTCTCTATATATATATAGAGAGAGAGAGAGCATATTATTTTTTTTCTGAAATTTTATATGTATTATATTTTTCTTAGTTTATATGCTTGTATTATCGAATATTCTTGAATATTTTGAAATGTTACAGATTAATAGTGGCTGAATAAAAATATATTAATGTTTGTGGATGTTTTATTACATTCAGTATATATATATATATATATATATATATATATATATATATATATAATTTATTATAAATATGATTAAAACCGAATATCCACTTTAATGTATTGTTTAAGAAAAATGTTTTTCAAGTACTGACAGTTTGGACACATTCGCATTAATATATTCAGTATATTTTATACTTGGCCTATTGGGTATTGAGGTATATTAAAACTTCCCAAACGTTTTGTAAACTTCATTTCCGTTTTGTATATACGCTCGTGTTTTCTTTCGCACGAGTGCAACTGCTGCTTAAGAACCATTTATATTATTCCGTCGTCGTGGCACGTCGTGGTTAATACAAAGTCAAAGCTCGCAAAAGTGTGTCTTGGCTGCTGTGAACATGCGTCACATCAACGGACACCATCTTTATGTTTCCGCTGTTCAATGTTATCTATTCTAAAGTTGTTCTTATAGAAATTCGGTTTACACATAGTATTCGTATCCTTGGAGCCATTACTTTTAAATAGTATTAGAAGTGTATTGAATGTAAATGAATAGTTTAATAATGAAAATCTGTGATAATTGACCGTTGTTTTTAAATAGACTTATTTATTGAATTCAGCTTTTAGTATTAAATAAAGAACAATCATTTTAGTAAATATTTTTTTAAAATAGTTTTATGAAAAAAAATATGTTAATTGATTAATTTATTTAGTTAGTGCTATAAAAATAAACTTAAGAATGTGATATTAATTTTCTTTTAAAAAAATAATTTTCTATAACGATGTAAATTCTACATTACTTATTTTTTTAAGAAGTTTTCGAATTTATGAGCTTTGATATATGAATTTCAAATATTGTTTTTCCTGTAAATTATTTATTAGTTGCATAGTTAAAAAATTACAATCTTCTTATCAATTTAAAATTTTTATTTTTATAAGTATTAATATCAGATACGTTTAAAATATTGACGAATTTCTTCGTTATGATATTATTTCTTTATTTTCTGTCATAATAAATTAAAATTGATGTTAAGTATTGTCGTTTAAGATTGTAAGTATTCTATTTGAAATGATCAGGTTAATTTGTGTAGTTATTAAATATATTATCATATAATTATTTGTCATTAGTTTTCAATACATTTCTACATGTATCTTATTATTTATTGGTATTCAATTTAATAATTCCTCTTACCACTTTCCTGAATGAGTTTATTATTTTATTATCTTAATTTTAAGTAGATATTGTATCGATTTTGTACCAATATGTATTTATATATATATATATATATATATATATATATATATATATATATATATATGTGTGTGTGTGTGTGTGTGTGTGTGTGTGTGTGTGTGTGTGTGTATTGTACGAACATATTTAAGTTCGTGTGTATATGTATTCATATCATAAATATATAATTGATGCAAACCAAATATAATTACAAAGTCTGATACTGATTTGAATCTTGTAAATTTATTCTCTAAGGATATGTTCAAACAAGGGTCATGTTATATTATTTACATTATACATTTTGGATATTGATTTCTTGCATAAATAAAAAATGATTCGGTCGGTGTATGTCCAAAGAACCGAAACTAATGTTCTATCATAATTTTGCTTCAGAAGACCTGCGTTATTTTCTAATTGTATATGTAGATTTCGGCTTATGTACATTCATATGTACACATACAAATATATATATATATATATATATATATATATATATATATATATATATATGACATTTTTATTTCTGTTCGTGGAAAAGTGGGATAATACGATGAAGTGAAAATGGGGTAATGAAAACATTTGTATTCTCAGCATTTTTGTATTATATAAATAAAAATAAAGATGAATCAAAAAATGGTTTTCTTCTAATATAATACTTTTTGATTACAAATTATATATATATATATATATATATATATATATATATATATATATATACCTTATGTTTAGTTATTTATAGTTCGCAAATATTATATGAGTGAAAGAGAGTACTCAAAATTTTTATATAAAACGTATATCATGGCCAAAAAGATGTTACTGTACACCCATTGTATTATATCCAGTAGGGGCCTGAGTTTGAGTTTCGTGTTACGACTTTGCATATAAAATGCTCGCATTTATAGGCATAAAAAGAAATAAACGTTACGTACAAATGTACGTAACGTGTATGCATTGGCGTAACTTAGATGGGTTTTTTTTGCCAAAAAATGACTATTATTTAGTAACATATATTGTAGAAATTGTTGTATATAAATGTATGTATATGTATATATATATATATATATATATATAACATTTTTATTAAAAAAATGCTATCGTTTTTCAGAAAGTTTCTTTTCCTAGATTCAAATTTTAAAATCAAACTATTAAAAAATCCCTATCGTTTAAGTATGAATACTAAATATTTAATATGTGAAGATAACTTGGTTCCTATCACAAGATTAAATATTATTGATTATTTTTAACGAAATTGACTAGAGGTCAGCAACTTTGATTATTATCACATGGGAAAATGTATCTTATGTATAAAAACGTGACTAGAATTTAAACGGTACCGTAATAAAATGATAATTGAGTCTTATGATTATAAAATTATCTATCATAAGATGAAAATTATATTCAGAATGAAGAATTTGTTCGTTTTATATTAAGTAATATTTAAAATAATTTTATTTTTTTAAAATATTGTTCTATATTTAAAGTTAGGAATTAATGTTAAGATAATTTATGATTTCATATCTATTTGTACATATATACACCCACACATCTAATGGCCTTAAATAACGTAGTGTAAAAATAAGTCGACTATCATATATTTATATCTTTTAGTATTAGCTTTAAACTTTTTTTATGTATTGTAATTAATTAATTATAGTTAATGTAGACATTAAAAATATCAATGCATTATTTTAATAACTTGAATGAAGTGTTAAAAGTTATAGTTATTTATATAACCTATTTAACCTTTTCGTTTAATCTTGAAATAATATCATATTTGATTAGATGAAAAGATACAAATATAGATAACTAAATTCTATTATGTTATCTAATCTCAAGAAGTGAAGCTTTTTATATTATTGGTGATTTTATTTTTTTTACTATATTACATTTTTTATGTATAATAATAAACATTAATATATAATAAATTAAAATAATAACATTAGACTAGCTTAAAATGAATTACTTTCGATAGTATTAATAATTTTCTTATTATTCTAAAGCATATCCCCTTTTAGTGTTGATAAATATTCTACAGTTTGTTTAAATATTGTCTTATTATTTTTATTAAAAATCTTGATTGTAGAAATAAAGGTATTGGATTTTTTAATTTTTCTTATTATAAGATTGGTTATATTCATGGATTATTTTCTTATTCTGAGAATTAAGTAATTTGTAGAGATCTTTTTTTCGAATCTCATAATTTCTTTTAATATTTACATTTCAAATTAATATCATTTTTTTAAAAAAAATGAAAATAAAATTATAAACAATGAGTTTTTTAGTCATCAATACAAATATATATATATATATATATATATATATATATATAATTTGCAATTAATTTGATTAAAAAATACATTATTAAATTGATTATTTTGGAATACAATTTGTATTTAATAAAAAAGAAGTATGTTCTAATAGTAATACTTTTTATGTACATATTTATTTATTTATTTATTATTATTTTCAATCAATTTATATTGATTTTTTTCATTCACGATATAAATTATTTTACATTGTTATATAGAAATGTCAAAAAGTGTTAGGTTTTCATGTCAAACGTTATTTAGAAAGTACAAAAATGAGAATATATTATAGGTTGATAGTCAATAATCCGAATATTGAAAAATGGTATAGAAGAAATTTTCTTTTCGTAAAAAAATGAAAAGGAATGAGATTCATTTCAGATGTAGCTCAATAGGGTCTGAAATGATTGATTATCTATTCAAAGTTGATTTAATAAACGTTCGATGTGCTTTGTAAAAAAGTGACTGACAAAGATCATTCGCTCTGGTATATGATTTAAATCGATAGGTCGACGCGCGCATTACCTTCTTTTTGACGCATATTAAATATATATTGCGTCATTACAAATATAAATACTTCTATTTATATGAAAATAAAAGCTCGATAAACTTTTCATTTCAAACTTTTATTCATTATTGAATTTTTTTTGTGAAAAAATGTCAACGACTTCTTATAATTGAAAGAAAGGAAGTAAAAGGTAGTAATTTTACGTGAAAGTACGTTATTATTAGTAATTGAAGTATATTTTAATTTGTACAATAGTACACGAACATCTACTTTTGAGATATTAGATTTAACTTTTTTTTAACAATTTAGATTTGATGAATTATTCTCTTATTATCAAGTAGATCTAGATTATGTTCTTTTTAAGTACTTGTAAATTTAGTAGAATGCTTAATGTAATAATAAGTGATGTGTTTTAAATAAAAATGTTTTTAATGTTTTCTTGTAGTTATTTTAATTTATCAAACATTATGAACAAATAATAACATAATGATTGAATTAAAAAAATATAGTAATTATTTTTTAAAAAATGATCGTTTAAAGATTTTTTAATGAATGTATTTTGAAATATAAAAATTAATAAATTAAAATATTTCATTATAATATTTAAAAAAATCAAAATAACTAATACCATATTAAAATTTGAATATTAGGTTTGAAGGAATGTACAAAAATGATATTTACATTACTTTTTTTTTATCAAAACCTCATACATTGACCGAATTAACTGAATTAACAAAACAACAAATTAATATTGAATAAAATATATTGTAAATGTTTATATTTTGAATGTTATTAATAGATTTACAAATAGTATTGCTATATTCTCTTGAGGATAAAGATTATACTGGTTTGGACATTTAGATAGATGCGAATTCTAAATGCGATCATGAAGCTAGTAATGAGAGAAATGGGGGAAAGAAGGTTTGAAGGAAATATAAGAGAGAGGCAGATTAATCAATATGAATCAGTATGTGCAAGATAGATGGTAGACGTTGATGTTAAATGGTGCAAGATGGAGAGAATGGGTGATGTTTGATGAAAGAGATTTCGGTTTCACTAGGGTTGTAGTGACATTTTATATTTTATATACACAAATACGTACACACATTTATATATATATATATATATATATATATATATATATATATATATATATATATATATGTATAGTTTGCTATAAAATAGTTGTCAATTAATATGGACGATAAATCATTTTGTTACGCTACTGAAAGTATGTAATATGAACGCGTTCATGTATTTATGTGTATGTATGCGAAGAAAATGTAGTACGAAAAAGATCTGGAATGCGCCTCGGAAGTACTGAAATGTTATTGTGCTATGTATTCAATGTTGGAACTGTTCAATGTGAAAAATACAAGTCAAATGTTATACTCGTATATTTTAAATTACATTTCTTTTCTTATTTTGTTCTTTGAGCTACGACATTTCTCTTTATATTCGTACATATACACACATGTATACAAACACGCATCCATTCATATCCACAAATATATAGGCAAATAATATATGTAGTAAGAAATTGATATAAGGCAGCACCCCTATGATATATATTCAGATGTAACTCGGGTGCATATTGTATATCTTCCATTTTTTAATCTGATCAGACAAGGGATTGACTCGTGTAACGTATTGATATTTTAGAAGATCAGATCGAATTTTTATGGAGTCAAACTTTTTGTTAAATTATATTTTTATGATATTTGAGAAATAAATAATTTATTGCAAGTAAATGTTTGTATAAATTTCGATGTCAATTAAAATGTCAATACTTGTATATTTATTTGCATGTGTTATACACACACATATCTACAAGAACAATTTGGAAATTCTGTGTTTTTTATAAAAATGTTTCAATTTTAGTCAAATATCAAATAAATAAAAAAATATATATAAAATCAATCCATATCATTGTTACATATTTTATACCTTAGAAAATAAAAAATATTTAGAACTGTGTTTATAATAAAATATTAAATTTATTTTCTTAATTGTTTAATTGTTTATGTACTTTAAAAAAACAAAGATAAAAAATTATTGGATGGTTATAGTAAAATTGTTACTAATGAAATACAATTTATAATTTAGATCAAGTGAAATTCATGATATTTTAGTCAATTGCTTAATGAGTAAAATTTTATTCTTCATTTATTTTATATGAACTAATTATAAAGGCTTTATGCTTGTTTCCAAATGGAAAATATTTTTAGTCATTCATAAATTAAAAGTTCGTACATAATAAGCTTAATTCGATTGAAAGTTTTGTACATTTTAACTTAATGAAAAACAGAAATGTTTAATACGAAATAATATTATTTAATTATGACTTTTGTATGTTTGAGTGCCGGTTTATGTACGTTTATCAAATAAATTAATTACACCAACTGCTAATTTGTATCGGTATTAAAGTTTATAATTGCTGAGTGTTTTTATTTTTAGTATTTATTATATTAATTATTTTGAAGTTACAAAAATCCAGTGATTGATTTTGTTATGAAAAGATATATACATTCATTAAATTTCATATTTATTACTTGAGTTGAAATTTGGAAAATTAATTTAAAAAAAATGATATTATTTTTAATGAACAGTATTGTCAAAAATCTTATTTATAGATTCATTGATTAATAAAATAAATGTTTATATTTCAGATATAGTTCATTCAAATTTATCAATAATTTATAATTAACAAGTTTATTTAATAGTTCTGTGGTATCGTTAAAGTTTTGTTACTGTTTCGTAACATAAATATGTATATTTATGTACATGGAAATTTATTTTTATATATATTTTCATTGTATAATATTTTTTATTATTCTCTTAGGATATTGTATTTTTTAT
>CP092095.1:14009728-14054728 GCA_029203775.1 Neoneuromus ignobilis | reverse complement strand
AAATTTAAAATTAAAATACTATCGTATCAGATCGATATGTATATTGGCTTTGAATGCAAAACATACAAATATTATCACTTAAGAAATTGAATAAAGTCATTTGAATTAACCCTTATGTGCGCACCCGTCAATATTTTTTAAAAATATTTTTCCGATCTGGACTTTCAGATCCTCGCGATTTAACTCTTTACAAATGTATTTCAATATTTAGATGTATAAAAATTTTTTTTTTTATTATAAAAAAATAGGTTTGAAATATTGTTGCTCGCGTGGCGCACCCGGGTACCCGGGTACCCACTACATGAGATATAATTCAATTCACTAAAAACAAGTTTTATTGTTGATGAATGTTCTTTTATTGTTAATAAATGATACAATGACATTAAGGATTGTGAATAAACAAATTACATTGTTTTTGAAGTTATATTAACAAAATGGCGCTTTTGTTACATTCGTGCATTTGTGAATTAAAAAGACTTTCGTAAAATGACAAGTTCCAGTTACTTTTTTTCTACCAGAGCTAGCATATGTTTAAGAATTTCGCATCACTTGGTCATTTGAAAATCGCTCTTCTATCAAAGGCCTCGTTAACTCTTCACTCAATTGCCTCAAAAATATACGTCTTTGATTAAAATTTTCATAATAGATTAATATTGTTTGAAAAACATGGCCAATACCTTTGAGTTCGTGTGTGTAGTATCACTCACCATTTGATCCATTTATCGAATATATATTTATTGTAGTCGCAAATCATATATCGTCATTTACGGCGTCATCATTATCATATACTCGAAAGCATATTACAGCCTGTAAGAACAAATTGTGATTTTATTTTCATGAAAAGCAAACAGAGATTACTCTGGCCTAGATTTATATAAACCGTGCTAGAAAATGGCTTAAATACTTTTTATTTATGTTTATTATCACGTATCCGTTCACACCTTTAAAAACTAATTAAAACTAGTTGTGGGTATAATAGTCATTTGAATTAAATAAATGCGAAATTTTTACTATACTTAAATTATGCTTTTTTTATTATGATTTTATTTTATCATGCTTTATAATTGTAACGGTTTTCTAGCGTGTTTAAGAATTCTCTATAAAAGCGATTAAGTTGTTTGATTATAGAACAATACGTATTCACACGCATATATATATATATATATATATATATATATATATATATATATATATATATATATAGTTAATCTTTATTAGAAAAGAATAACTGATTACAAAAGTATATTTATTTCGTTCTGAAATTGATATCATGTTGAAAGGTTATCATTCAGCACCTTGTTGAGTTATGTTATATTAATAGCGATGTATCAGTTTTGACTATATATGTTATTACACTTTCATTACGGTATATTAATATTTGTCATAATCAGACCTTATATACACATGCAATCTTATTTAGGATTCCTTTGTGTATTATATTTTCCCTCAAAACAACAGACACACACTAAAATATATAGCAGTAGAATATGATTTGAAATGTCTACCCTCTTTTTGTTACATTCATTGTATCGAATATCTTGAAAATTTTGAATTGGCTGAAATATGACTGAAACGTTTACGATTCGTATAAAAGAGGCCAAGAGAGTCGAAGATTCGCGAACACAGAGAAAATTGAGAGAATCGCGTGAGAAAACCGACGTGACGTGTATTATTCACGAGTAATTTTCAATATGCACTGGTGTGAAATAGTCTCAGTGTTTACAGTGTCGTTTCGTGTATGAATTTCTCATGAGATACGCCGTCTAATACGAATGTGTGTATGTATGAGTGAGATTGTGTGGGTACATTAGTTTGAACTGCTACTCGACTCATTGGGTATTTGATATATTTTCTTATTGTGTAATACTTTTTCGATGCATTGTGCTAACTGAACCCTCGCCGCTGCACATTCAAAAACGGTTAACAATTTAATTAAAAGTCGACAGTGCTTGTAAATCATAATGTTTATTTCATGAAGTTGTTTGTGAGGGTAAAAACTGTCCACAAATACTTTAGCTTGCATCGTGCAACGACGTCTGCTTCAAAATTTATTTATGATCCTAACTTTTCTTATTAACGGGTTACTATGTAACTTGTTTGAATTGTAATTAATTATAACAATTAATTTAAATATTTCGATGAACTTCTACAAAAGATTTTTTTTGCTGTTGTTTAACTATTTACACACATTTCATGTATGCATATATATATATATATATATATATATATATATATATATATATATATGTATGCATAAATACATAGCATATTTATAAAAAAAATGTGTTTGTGTTTTATATTTTGAGTAATTTAAATATCAAAATTTTAATATTTTGAAAAATAATTATAGATTATATGTTTATATATATATATATATATATATATATATATATATATATATATATATATATATATGTATATGTATGGGGGTCATCCAAATGTGACGCCTAGATTTGTGTTTTATTAAAAAGAAACTATACACATATTTCCTTACACACCACTCTATATACGTGCTTGTTTTTAATAAAACACTAATCTAGGCATCACATTTGGATGAACTTATATATATATATATATATATATATATATATATATATATATATTTATATATATATAATGTGTGTGTGTGTATGTGTGTTTTAACATTTTCTAAAATGTTTTGTGCAAGAATGTTACTTTAATAGATAGTAGTTGTGTTGCCGGGATCTTTAATGACTACAAGGTCAACAATAATATCAAATGAATTTCGGCAGAGAAACGCATACATACCCACAGTGTACACATATATGCGGTTAAATAATCACAAGCATCACATTTTTCATTCACATGTACACAGTATTCATAATACACACACCTACACGCTAGTATCTTTAGTATACAGGTCATAGTACAAAGACAGTGTTTAACAACACTACATAGAACAAGAAGTCTCACCGTGCTCATGTGCAAGTACTCTCAAGAATAAAGAACATTACGGCTGACAGTGAAATGTCTTTGTAGCCGAAACTCGTTACCAAGAATGACTCCGTGTAACATTTGCATGGGGGTACGTGTTGCGACGAGTTGCGGTGGGTACATTGTCATATATTTATGAAACGTGACCTTCAAATGTCATCAGCAATCATAAAATTATGAGTTTGCTTCGGAAGTAAAATTAATTTAGTATCGTGCGTGCATTGCTAACTCATAATCTGTTTTTATATCATTTTTCCCGTCGTCACTAAGCTAGGACGTTTTTATAATCACGATATGTTCTTTTGGGAATCTGTTGACGCGCCACGAAAATACTGCAAATTTTATGGAAATTCGTTTGCATGCACGTTTTCGAATGAAAGTACTTGAATTATCATCGTGAATACTTTAATAAAATAATAAAGTTGTTGCCGCTATTAAACTAGAAACGAGGGTGATTTTATGAACTACTAAAGATAAAGACGTTTATATACAATTATGCACTTTTGAATATTTTAGAAATAAACGAATATGTTTAAAAAATTGATATATGTGTGTAATTATCATGAATATTGTACTAAAAAATTGTAATTACCATCAATAAAGTGTTTTTAATTTGATCATTACAATACTTATTGCATGTAATATTGGTAATAAAATATATAATTTTCAGCGTCAAAAATTTGATGTATCGATTTACTACATTTCATAATTAATTCTAGTGTAATAGTTTTATTATAAATGATTATTTTGTGAACATGAAACATGAATAATCAGCGTCTGGAATCATTGTGTATTGTTATAAGTTACCTAATTATTGTTATCGTTTAAAAAACAGGTTTTAAACATACGTTAACTTATAAGTGTATACTTATAAATATATATATATATGTATATAGACGTTATCATCAATATGTGACTAATTTATTAATAGTTTGTACGAAAAATGCAGACATGTATTTACTTACATACATATGTATGTTTTCAGATTTGATCAGATGGGTTACTTGTAAATTGAGTTTAAAAGTGAGTTTTTTTTACATAAGTCTCTGGCGATTGCAAAAAGAAATCCACAAAAAATGTAATTTAAAAGTTGTAAATTTTAAGATTTTTATTTTCGTTTATATATATATATATATATATATATATACATATTAAAACAGTAAATAAATAATTAATAATAAAAAATAAAGTTATTTTTAGCCACTACTATACTGTTTTACTGATATGCTGTTTAAGATTAAATTTTCTACCTGAAAGACACTACAGCATCAAATTTGTGTCCTAAGTAAATTTATTTGTCATTAATTAATATTCACTTCTATACATACATATATACTTATTTGTGTATGTGTGTGTGTTTGTGTGCTATTTTATGAATACGTTCCTGATCCTTAACATACATAAATCTTCATAATATGTGAATAATAAATATGAGTAAATTCTCTGTCAAGTTTACATTATCTCGTTTGGACATTTTTGCTGTTTATTTACTTATAATTTTTTATATGAATGTTTTGATAGATGTTTTATTACAACGTTTGTAGTTCTTTAGTTGATCATTATGTTTCGAATATTTTTTTAATTTATTGCTTTCATACTTTATACTTGTTAACAATTCGAAATATGTAAATTATTTTTTTATATTAAGAGGACACGTAACGAAAACTGAAATTCTAATTAATATTAAATATTTCATAGTTCTTTGAATTGAACAATTCATTGAATATGACTGTACAAATTATATGAAATATTTAATCAAAATTTAAATATTAATTTAGTCTATAGATTTTTCATATGATGAATCAGATTTCAAGGAATTCTTAATGCTGTCCTATTTTAAAATCAATATTATAATTAAGGTAGTAGAATGTTGCTTGTATTATAAATTATAACAATTATGGTTAATGATATTTACAATTTTACATCGAAAAATAGTTCTTTTAAAATCATTAGTATGTATATATAATATTTTCGTTTTAATATGAATTACATTTTATTATAAATAGATTTAACTTGCTTCAGCAACGATTTTTCAAAAAGCTTAAAGGTTATCGGTGTTCCATTATAGTTCTGTTAATAATAACATCTTTCATCGGATTATGTTCTTTCATTTTTCTCCTTAAGAATTTTTATGTTAAGGAATTTTTCCAATGTTCAAATAGTGCGACAGAAAATAATATTTAAATGCTGTTAATGGATAATGAATAGAAGAAAATAATTTTATAATTTAATGTAGAATTTTAAATTTCATAGAATTTGTTATTAGGTATTTGATAATAAATAAAGAAATTCTTCTAAAATAATTACGAAATATTCTTTGTAATATGAGTGATAAAATTCTTTTAAGAGCGAATGAAATTCCATGAATAATAAAAGTGTGTATTTAGAATTATTGTTCATACATTGTAAATATTGTAGTATGTATAATGTTAAAAAATCATTAAACTGTTCAGTTCTAAGAAAAAACAATTTTTATTAGACTCATTTACATTTTAACTATTTAAAAAATTAATTTGCCTTGTTATAATTCTGTATTACTTAAAATTCTTCGTTTTTTGCAAACAATATATATTTTAGTCAATATTGTTATTAACAATGTTTTAGTATAATAAAAAAAATTACCATATTTTTTTTAAAAAAATGACAAAGAACGATTACTGTTTATGTTTAATTTAAAGCACTGCAATATTATTCTCGGTTCTTTGATATTTTGAATAGATATTTTCAAACACAATAGAATATTTTCTTTTTGTATCTCTTACATTACTTTGTACAAAATTTCACATATTTCTCCATTATTGATATAAATATGAATGAAAAATCTGACTATATTCATAAATTGAAATAAAATTTATTGCAGACATATCCAAGTATATGTGAGTACGCGATTGTACTGAACATTTAAAAAATTCTTGTTCAAGTTTATCTCTTATACCAACACTTTAATGTAAGAGCTTTTAACAATAAGGCGAAGACATCTACCGATGGTTGGTGACAGAGATTGATTCAGAAAAATCAAAATCTGTACAACGTGCATTACGCTCGAGATGGCACACAAAAAGAAAACTTTACACAAAAGATTTGCGTACCTCACATACACTACGTTCTACGTGAGTGAACTTTTTTTAGATGGATGCATACTCGAGTAATGTGTCGATTTTTACATGACATGTGAAAATAATTGCAGGTCTTTTCGTCTTATGTATTCATTCGTCTGCATACGTATAAATTATTACTTATAATTTAACGTATACATATTTTATAGCGGTTTATTGCATTACTTTATTTGGTAATATTTTCTTTTTTGAAAAAATAAACTTGCATTCATATCTTTTCTCCAATGTGTATAATGAAATATATATACAATATGTATGTTTACGATTAAATAATCATAATAAAGTTCGATGTTCTAGAAAAAAATAAGCGTTATTTCGACTAACATATTATAAGTTCTTTTCTAAATATAAAATGTGTTGACGTGCGTTACATTGGATATATTTTTTTAACATTTATCAATTTGATGCTTTTCTGTAACGTAAAAAAGTATTTACTATATTTTCATTTTACTGTCAAGAAGTATTACGAATAAATAAAGTTACAATCGAAGAAATAGGAAATAATATTATTTTCACTAAAATGTTCCAGTTGTGTTATTTGAATATTTTACAACATATTTTTACTGCTGTACTTGTATATATAAAATCATATTTCTGTAATTTCTAAGTTTTTATTTGTAGCATTGAAAAAAACTTGCAGAGTTTGTGTTCTTTCAAGTAAATATAATATTAATAAGCTGTTTTGTAAAACTGTCATCTATTAAAAAGTTATTTTTTTTTATTATGTCTACCTCGAGAAAATACTCGGTTCTTTTACTTCGAAAGAAAATGAGTCAATGTTTCTGTTAGTTATAAAGTATAAAGTTTTATATATTTTGAAAGGCGTTTTCGATCAGTGTTTTATAAGTTAAATCGTGTTATGAAATTACAAATCATTCACTTTTAATGAACTTTTATGAGAAATAATTAAACTGTGTAATATTAATATATGAGTTTTTAAAGTATTTTTCAAGTGTTTATTATTTTTAAAATGAAATTGTATTTTTCTTATTATAAACATTTATTCATATTTATTAATAAATGCGAATAAATATGTGTAATGAATTTGAAAATTTAATACTGAATTTTAAATCTTAGCAAATATATAAATATAAAAAATGTTACTAATAATGTTTTATAATTTTACTAAAAAATATTTTTGTTCTTATCTCCCATATATATAATGTAATTTATAAACAAAGTAATAATTTTATAACAAAATATATATAACAAAATATAAATTTCATAACAATATACATTTTTTTTTTGATCATAATCTTTTTTATTATGAACAGAAATAAGAGTTTGTAAATATTTATATCAATATTAAATTTATCAATATACAATACTATGTATTTTACTTTATAAAAATAAATAATATTTTATATATTATATTGAATCCATGTATTTCTGTTTGTTTTATTCGACATTTAGTGGATTTGATTAAATAAATTTCACTCCAATCATCCTGTTGTATATAAATTTATTTATAAATAAATTTTTCATCAATGAAATCAAATGAATAATTCGTAAAATATTTCAGAAAAAAAATATATATTAATTTTAAATGGATTTCAACAACGAAGGTCACTTTTTTCACAATGATGTTCTTGATTTTTTTGCAATTTATGTGTTTAACTGCACGCTATAGTTTGTAATTGTTATTTGTGCGACTAAATATAAATAAAGATTTTTATCTATAATTAGTACACCGTACTTTGAAATTTAAATAAGAACATCCAGAACTGCTAACAATTGCAAAAATGATTTTAAAGTATGAGATTATGTAACATACAAATTTTAATAACAGTTATTTACAGTTATTAAAAATAGAATTTTTCTCATTATTATTTATGTTTTATTTTATATTTTTTTATATGTAAATTATAAATACATATAAATACACACACATATACAAACATACAATCAAAATTGTTTATTGGGAAATAAAAAGGGAATCAATTAAGATGTACCTTTTTAATAACATAATTTAAATGATTTTTTCATATCTTACTCTTTATTACAATTAATAATTTTGAAAATATTTTTGAAATTGAAATTGATCTTTCTTAAAAATAATTCCTTGATCCATTTTGGTTTAACAATTATATCTTTAAATCCTCGCAACATTATTTTCAAATAACACTTTATTGTCTCCTCTTTAATATCTGGGTTGAAGATTAAAATTATAAGTACTTCTGTGTTGATTCGCCTGAATAATTTGAAACTTGTGATATATATATATATATATATATATATATATATATATATATATATATATATATATACATGGAGTTATGAGATGCTGTAGATTAATTATTTTACAAACCATAACAAAAACGATTACGAGATACCATTGAAAGTTTTAGTTTTAGAAATGATGATTAGTGAAACTTGTAGCTTAAAATATAAGCTCTACTGAAATATGCGTATATATAAAGTGTAATTACTGTACTTTACTAAAAAGTTTGTTTGTTTCAAAAATATTTTCTTGTAGAAAATATACATCATACTAATATTGGGTATTAATTGTTTATTAATTTGGTGTGTATTTGTATAAACAGATATCTGATACGCATTCAGTGTCTGTTCCAAATTAATTGTACCTTTTACAAGGATTAATTGAAATTG
Source organism: Neoneuromus ignobilis (assembly GCA_029203775.1). NCBI lineage: Eukaryota > Metazoa > Arthropoda > Insecta > Megaloptera > Corydalidae > Neoneuromus > Neoneuromus ignobilis. The sequence continues at coordinate 14,046,047 of CP092095.1, read as the reverse complement.
TCGATACTAACTGTATAATCTGTACAATCTGAAAATAAATTACGATATAATTGAAATTAATATTGAACGAGATGTCTTAACGATGTAAATATATTTGCGTTATTATTTCATTCATTTAATTTATTGATTTGTTATATGTTTTAATTACAATAATGGTATTGTTATTAATATATATATATATTTATATGTAGGTTAATAAAAATATATATGTACTCTGTTTAATAAAGCCATCTATAATATCTTTATAGAACATCTTGCAAAATTTTTGGTTATATGCGGTGATATTTCATTTAACGCAAAGTAACATTTTATGGTTAAGGGTATATTTACTGAATTTATAGCAGTCGTATAAAGTGTGAAAATTGCTATAAAAACCATATAACGTAGTAATAGAATAGAATCAAATTTGTTCATGAATCAATATTAAATCACAAATAAATATATATATATATATATATATATATATATATATGTCTATGTGTGAATTTTGTGTACTTCAAGTTGAATTATAATAAAAATAACTGAGGTATTTACACTTGAAGAACACATATTTCACATTAACTTTTTTATAATATTCAGTTTGTGGTTCTTAGATTCGCATATTGTCGTCCTGTATGATGTAAATATACATTTTTACAGAAAATTTCCAGAAAAGATATGAACACAATACATCTTCTTTATGAATCTTTTCAACTGCACCACATACACTATTTCAATAACAATTGAACGCAACGCACAAGCCACAAAAATGCGTATTGGTTTTGTTACAACAAAAGATCTGTTCTTTTACACATAGCACATCTTTCACAGTATCTTGGATTTATATATCGAACACAGAAATTTATATTCCACTCTACGTTGCTGACAGATTCTGGATCAGACGTGGCAGGTTCTATATCGTGGGGGTTGAATTCACTCCACACTAGAATCTATCTACTATGAAGTTATGCTTACAGTATAAAATAAAATTTGTTCAAATTGATCATGTGCCATTAAGTTCAAATATTGAATATCATCGAAATTGATACATTTATGCGAAAGGAATACATATGACACTATTAATATACAAACTAAATTATTGTTTTTGACAACGGAATCGGTTTGATTTATAGGTTTTTGCGTGCGCGGTTGGTTTTATTAGTTCGAGTTTTATTAAATTGCACGTGTTGTTACTACAATGATTAATCAGTGCGGAAATTTTACAAATTGTACACAATTAAATTTCTATTCGTGCTTTTTTGTCAATAGTATCTGTACAAATTCATCAAATGCGATTCATTCACTTTTTTGGTTTATTTGTTGAAATCATTTAACGCTATTTATATTTAAATTTGTCAAACGATTGTTATATAATGGAACTCTGTATTGTATAGACATTTTCTTGTATTTATTTTCGAATTTTTACAACATAATACTAAGAGATGGAATATTGATGATGAATTTTAGAAAATAACGAATGAACCATAAATGAATGATTAATTTACTAATATTTAAAATGTCCTTAGTAGGAAAAATATTCTATATTTAAATTCTAGCACTTGATTTTATAATGGATAAAAAGTTTTAAAATATAGATGAACATAATATACATTTATTTCTGATAAAATTGTTTTTTTAGATAAAAAAGATCAATAATTGGAATGAATGTTTTCTTTAATCTGAGTGTAGAAATTAAGAATATCTTTATGAGTATACATTATTTTTAATCAAAGTTTTGTTCTTAAAGAAGACAATAATAAAAGAAAAGTATATTGTTATGATTTTGCTTAGGTAAAGAATATTACCAGATATAACAGTAAAATGATATGAGTGTTCCTATTTTCTTTTCATAATTGCCTTTTTCATTTTTAAGAAAAGTACGAACTTTGAATTCAATTTAATTCAAGTAAGTTGAAGTAGAAATGAAATTTGAATTATTTTATATATATATATATATATTAATATTTTATTAATTCAGTAATTTGTAAAAAATGTAACAGTTTTTAATTGTGATTTTTTTAAAAAATTAGAGTATTTTTAAAAATCTAATTAGTAAGTCAAATCGTATTTTTTTAAACTTCTTATGTAAAATTTTTTTAGATATGAACAACAATTATTAACTTTTTATCGTTGATTAATAACAAAAATTAGTGAATTTATAACAATTTTTTTTTGATAAATTGTATAATAATTCTTATGATTATTTTTGCTTATATATTATTGGTTCTTTGTAAAAAATATAATATACATTTTTTTAAAAAGTGGTTATTATATGGAAAATATCTGTAAAAAATATGAATAAGGAATTAAATATTTATTATTAACTTCATATAAAGTAGTATAAAAGTGACATATTAATAAAAATACATATATATTCGTGTCATTATATCTGTTTTTTTATTGTAAACAAGTATCAAAACTGCAATAAAGTGTTTTACAGTATAGATGTTAAAAAAAATAAATATCCAAAGAGTGTCCATTAAGTACTTTTAATGTCCATACCATTATCGGCAAAGTTTAATGCATATCTCGAAGAAGTTCGGTTATTCTCTGAACCATAAAATATGAACATTCCGAGAACTTATTTTTCGTTGAAATGTTTTTGTTTGTTTTCAAGACCGAGATTCATTATACATGATCTGATTGAACACAGGAACATGTAATGATCTTTGAATATTTACTAAACACACGTATTAAAAGTTGTACGCTCTTGGAGATAATGCGATTTTGCAAGTGACCTTTCGAATCCATTACGTCGCGCGTGAACATTATATTATCGTTTGTTGTGGAAGACATTTACCAAAATGACCGTGACAATGCTACTTACTATCAACATTCTGCTAACTTGCCGTATGACATACTGTAAGATTAGGTAGGCACTCTCTGAGTAACTTTCAAGTGTTAAATATCTTTTTAACGAGAATTTGATTTTATCTCCTGCATTCGCATTAAATGGGTTTATGTTAATATATTATATATTAACCTTATAAATGGTATAAAGTTTTACATTTGTACAAGAAAAGATATATGCATAGGTTTTTTTAAAGAAATTAAATACACACACACACACACACACACACACACACATATATATATATATATATATATATATATATATATATATATATACATGAATGTGTATATAGGTGTGAAAAGTGTGTATGGCGTTTACATTTACTGTTCCTGTTAAATTATGAAATTGATTAATGAGAATGGTATGCATGGAAAATCAGATATGACAGAGGTCGTAATTGAAATATTCAAGACCAGATGGTTATGAAAGCACGGTTTAGACATTAATGAAGAAATTTGATTGGTTTGTGTGTATATTTGAAAAATTCCTTTAGGATTAATTTGAATTATTACATCACAATTTAGCTCTGTAGCTAAAGAAAAATAATCGTTTGAATGAGACGACGATCAAGAATTTCGATGAAAAAGTAGATGATGAAGCAGCTCAAGAAACGCTGACGGTAAGGTGCGGAAAATCAAATCTAATTACAGTCATTTCTAATTTATAACATTAGTCTTCAGCTTTAATAAAATAGAGACCTTTAAAAATACGGATGGATTTAATGAAATCGAAAATATTGCATTGGAGTGTTCATATATATTTTACACAATTTATGACATTTTTTTTAATTCTTGAATTTTTTGATTTCATTTTGAATTTTCTTATCCTTTGATATCTATCTAGATGTTAATTTAAATATTAATAAAAATACTCCTTATATATATATATATATATATATATATATATATATATATATATATATATATGTATGTATGTATGTATGTATGTATATGTGTGCGTGTGTGCTTTTTATGTATCTAAATTCATTTTTGTAATTTATTTTTCTATTATCTATTGATTATAATTTATATATTAACTGATTTTGGTTTTAATACCATCGTTAGATAGAAGATGAAATTTTAAAATTACTTTTGTTATTTCATACACAATTTTTAAGACTTAAGATGTAAATTTATCCTGTAATTTACAATTACAGATAAGTGATTTCTGTATTAAATCTTTTTGAGTTTAAGATTCCAATATACAACTTCTGTTATTATTAATTTAATAATCTTAATTGCTTAATGATATTTGAAATTGATAATAATTAAATTTCTAAAAAAGTTTTTAAATTGTTTGTAAATTTATAATTACAGGTCTTATATATATATATATATATATATATATATATATATATATATATATATATATATATATAATCTGTGTGTATGTATACAGCAGTTCTTCAATTAACGGTTTCTTGGTTAACGTCCCGTAGGATCTTATGGTTTCGACTAATGCTAAAGTGTTAAAACTTTGATTAACGGCATGTACTAAAATGTAATTCCTGTATTGATTAATAGCTATTTCAGTTAACAGTTGTTTATGTAGAACAAAATAAGACAGTTCATTGTGAAATTACTACAGAAGTCTAAATACGTCTTACATATTGGGTTTATTCGAAATCAATAAATCTTGCTGCAGTTTCAGTTATAAAGAGTTATAAAAGACTTTTTTAATTATATTTAAAATTTAATTAAACTGAAGCCTTAAATTATAATGGATTTTACTGTATTCTTACATGTATGTTAATTAAATGTAATCGATTGTATGGAAATATTACAATATTTATTAATATTGTTTTTTATGGAACATTTCACTTTTCTATTAGGAATATTACAAAAGTTATATTTATTTTAGATTTTTTATGTTCATAACAATATTTTACGATATGCATATACATACATATATATATATATATATATATATATAATCAGATCATCAAGTCCATATCAATCCACTACTGGACGAAAGTCTCAATGAATGCTAACCATTCATTGGTATTTGGTCATATTCACCACGCTGACCAGGCGGATTGGTGAAGATTTTTTATTCGGGGTTACTCCCTTAACTTTTCGACAGTTATTTTTTTTCAAGATGAGGTTGTCGGCTTTCAGTTTAACCTTCGAAAGTGAGGGACTCTCCGACAGGGAATCGAACACAATCTCCCGCATGACACGCGGTGATGCAAATCACTGTGCTACCTAGTCGGTATATATATATATATATATATATATATATATATTTATTAATTAATATGACAGTTGTTTTGTTCTTTTATAATTTATTTTAACGAAGCTCATTAATTAATTATAATTTTTTTTTATATTCGAAATTGAAATTTAATTAAATATTTAATTATTGTACAAATATCGCCTAAAGATATTATTGATAAATTGTTTCATGGCTAATTCAGTCAGATTTATATCGTATTATTTGTTTGTTGTTGTGCATATAAATATTAATGAACAATATTATTTTTTAATATACATTTTCAAATTGGTCGTGACTAATTATTTTCCAGTAAGAGTATTTTTCTTTTATAGAATAGTCCAAATGAGACTGAAGGACAGTAAACAATGTTAAATGATGTAAGCAAGTAAATGTACGTCTAAACCCTTTAGTCTTATTTGGTCTCCTACATAAAATATTTTTAATAATTTGTGTTGTAATATTCTTTTGTGAATTTATATATATATATATATATATATATATATATATATATATATATATATATATATACGATATATATATATATATATTTACATTTTATCTTTGTTAATGTATTTCAATTGGATAAATTAATTAGTAAAATACATTTTTTTATAAAACGAATGATTACTATACATATATATGTATATATATATATATATATATATATATATATATATATATATATATAAACAGTTGTGGTTATTTTTTTATTAGAACTGTATATATGAATTTTATTAACATTTGTCTGAAACCACAAGTATTTTTTATGATTTATTATGAGAGATAAATGTTACATTTAATTACATTGCGCGTAAATATGTTATTTATACAAACACACACATACACATTCACACGTACACATACACACGTGTATATATATATATATATGCGTTTATGTATATATTTGTATTTATTCATTGTGTATATAAATTTTCATATAAAAATATACTTCCTGATAATCGAAAATTATATAAAGCAATGTCATATAAAATATGATATTGCTTTATATATTCAATTTATTTATTATTAATGATCATATTTTTTTTTGTATTTATATTTGTATTAATTTTAAATGTACATTTGACTAAATATTTTTTCTTACAAAAATTTCCATATATAAAATGAAATGTAAATACCTTCAATGCATGAAATTGTTTATAAATATATTTTTATTTGAATTTTTCTAATTCGAATTTTAGTTTCAATAAAATTCATTTGCCAGAAGAAGTTAATAAGGTAAGGTTTTTCAAAATAATCGTTTAACCCGTTCGCTACCAGGGCCTCAGCAGAAAAACCGCCACCACAGCCCAGACGTTTTATTATTTAAATATGATACCAAATTGTCATTATTTTTTTGCGATGTATTTATAACATTTTAAATGATTAAAAATGTAATTATCGGCAGACCAATAACATACTGTATCTATTTTATTGTTTTTTAACATAACCCGTCTGTTTGCGGCACGATTTGGTACAAACAGTTATCATAAACTGATAATGAACATTCGTCACATATTTGTGACACCGGGCTCAGGTAATAAAACCGGGTCGTCACATATATGTGACGCTGGTAGCGAACGAATTAATATATATTTTATTTTGTAATAAAAAAAACAACATTCATATAGTATTTTTAATATAACTATGATCATTTTTGGAAATAGAATTGTGTTATTTTCAATGAAACATCAATATTTTTTTCTAATTATGCATACAGAAATATTTTGAATTTATTAGACATACGTTTCGTATTTCCACAACAAAATATTTCTTCAAATTACACACACACACAAACATATATATATATATATATATATATATATATATATATTAAAATTTACTTAAAAAAATATGTAAATGTAGTTAGTAAACCTATTGAAAAATACTAAATTATTATTAATTTATTCTTATGTGACATTATTGTTGTTAACTAAAAATACACATAGAAAGAATATACAAATTATCCGCCTATTATGTTTTATCTTTGCACAGTTTTGATTTTGTAATATATTTTTGATTTACTATATTGTTAATTTTTTAACTAAGTTTTGTTCTGTTTTCTTTTCTTACATTAAAATAACATTCATTATTAAATATTTGAAATTGTGTATAAAAATGTTTTTTAAACTTTTGTAAATTTATATTAAGTATTTATCATTACAGTCAAATTTATATTATTTATACTATCAATATTTTTTTTATTTAACTTTTATAAATTATTAATACAGGTAAACATTTTAACATTGTTTTGACGCAAAATCAGTTAGTCGCATAAAGGAAATCTTATGTTGTATACCTTTATATATTTATATAACGAAATGTCAAGGAAAGTTTATATATATATACATATATATATATATATATATATATATATATATGTATATATATATATACACGTATGTATGTATGTATGAACATGTTACTAACGTACGCTTATACAGTATATTACTAAATTTTAGTGGTACTGTGTAAACAGGATATACGTAGAGACGCTTTGATTGTGATGATAGGAGATTCGTGGTGTGTTTACCATTGAACATACACTGTAGAGAGAAGAGGGTACTACGAATGCGTAAGGTTTCACTAGCTTTACGAAGACCCTCAAATAGGCCGCAGCGATGTCGCGATGAAAATTGGGCGGAATAACCTTTAGTGTTGGTGGATTGGGGTTGGTGATGCTTTCGTTCGTTGCGACCTTAGATCGAATTAGATGTGGACGAATGTAAGAAGTTATTTTTCGGTCGCCGTATAAGGCATTTACCAGTTGATAAATTGAGACTGCTAGTGAAATATGTTAGGGGATATACACGTTGTCCACAGTATCTATTTTCTTGTTCAACGTATATAAACACGTACATTAATACCTACTTGTACACACATACGAATATATATATATATATATAATATTTTTTACTTACATTAACTTGAAATCAAATACGAGTATTTGTAAAAATCTTGTGATTCAAAAGTATTTTTATAAATTGATTAAATTATATTTATAGGATCTGATTTAATGAGATTAATTTAGGTGTGAAGTATTTTCTTAGTAATATTGCTAATTAATAAATGTATGGATTTTTGTATATTTTTATATATTTTCTCATAATTTGATAACAATATTATTTTTTTCTAAAAAAAGATTTTCTGTACCTGAACTTTTAATAATTGAAAAAATGTGATATTATTAATTCAGTTGAAAAAATAAATTTAGATATTGTGTTTTTATTGCACTTGTGAATTTGTGTAATTTTCCAGAAAATAATAGTAATATTTTTCCAGACTTTCTTCTTTTTATTTTTTTAACAATGGTTGGGTTTTAATTTTAAAAAATGTGGATATTGTAATTTAAATTCAATATTATTTTCAAATTAAATCTATATAACATATTATGATATCAATTAATACTTAATTTATAATCATTCACCATGAATAAGATATAATGAAATATTTTATCATGTTCATTTTCAAATTCATTTTCGAGACATTTAGTATAAATACATATTTATTTTAATTATTATATGATATACTTTAAATTTTGTCTGTACATATATTGATCTAGAAATATAATTATTTTTCGTGAATTACGCTCCGATAAATACATTAAAATTACGACAGATCTCTGTTATAATCTTATCTTTTAAATAATCATAAAGGTTTAACGAACATTTAACATGGTATTAAATGCAAAGTAAGTATTAGTTCCAGAGTGATTAACGGAAACGTATATATTTCTATAAATACATATACATTTTGTATGATGAAATATGTGTACGTGCAAGTCATGCGTTCTTCAATTTAACGTACTTGCTTGGATAATTTTCAAAATGAAATATTTATTTTATTTTAATTCCTATTATAATAAATTATTCAGTGAATCAGTTTTTCAGCTAGACTTAATCTTTTATCATGCGAAATTTCAGTTGTCTTGGAAAAATTTCTGAATCGCTTGATGTTCCTTTCTGATTCAAATTTTCGTTTGTATTTTCTATTCGTTTAAAATTACCATACACGAGTATATATTTCATAATGGATGTTTTTTTTTAGAATTAATTTATTTTAAAAATGTTATATTCATTCTTTAAATATAGGTAAAATCTTGTATAATACATGTAGTAACCTCAATATTTTAAGAGTGTTCTTGAAATTTCCTTTTTTTTTTTGTACTGTGTTTTTTTATTTGTAGTTAGAAGTTTTAACGAAAAAACTTTTAAAATTTACTTGAATTTAACTTTTTTGTAACAAGATTTGTTTCATTTTGTTTATTTTACTAAGAAATAGGATTTCATAAATAAATTCTTTTATATTAATTATTATATTTAATACTGTATTGTAATTTTTTATATCAGAAAGATATTCTTATTTTTAATGATTGTCCAATTAAGAGAAAAGTAGTATTTTTATTATCCATATCTTTATTTAACTTATTTTATATACTTTTTTAATATTTGCTATAAATAATACAGTAATTTAATATAAGTTTAAAAATAATCAATATTTATTAATGAATTACATTTAAATTTATATTTTATTAAATATAAAAAAAAACACTTATAATTAGTTGTAGTGATATTTTTTCAACGAATTCATTAAAAACTTATTCCCGTATTGGTTATAATTTTTATTCGGTGCTACGAAAACTGCGTGAAAAGTTTTATAAATATTTGAGTAATTTGTTCGATTCTACACTGGAAATTGATTTACTTTCAAAATCTATTTTCGTTTTATTTTTGCTGATTACATTGTCGAGAAAAGCATTCTGTACGAAAATTCAGACGGTTAATTTGACCGTCAATCAAACGGCGGAAATATTGTTGGTTTTAATTCGCTTATTCCCGTAGATCATCACTTCCATCTTCGTAACGACATCATCAGTGATTGATGTGCTGAAGCAACCGACTAGGATTCCATCAACAGTAATTTGGCGTTATTTTTTTTTAAAAAAAATACTTTCGTCAACTTACACATTTTCGTTATATCTTTGTAGATGTTTACTATAATATTATTTGTTTATTTTTTTACCAAATGTACTGACTTATTGTATTGTAATTTCAAAATTTATTATATATATATATATATATATATATATATATATATATATATATATTCAGTGTATTACAGTTGATCTTATTTTTATCTTCTATAATTACACAAGAAAATCATTTGATACAGATTAAAAACTACACATTCTTCTGTACATGTAAATCATTTTATTAACGAATATAACTATTCTTAAAATTTTCTTTTATCAGTATTATAAAAAAATAAAGATCATAAATAATTCCTATTAATCTTATCTGAATTAGTGTATTGAATAATAAATTTATCAAATTATTTACAAGTGTTTTTTTAAATGCATGAATAATATTGAATAATTTCAAATTATTATTTTTTTAGTATATGTATATATAAAATCCAAATTTATGCGAACAGTAATACGAAGTGTAAAGATACAAGTAATATAAGTATTAATAAAGGCATCCCTTTAAGAACTTTTCCAAGTTCTTATTTATGTTGCTACTAAATCATGTAGAATTATTTCGCTACATAATCGTCTACACATTTTTATCATGTTTTCGTGATTATTAATCTTTAGTTTGATACATTTATCTTTTCATTTTGCTTCAGAAATACAGCCATTAAAAAATTAAAACTGCGATTTATTTTACATAATAGGGGCACTTTTGGCTGCATAATCAAATTCTTGGCATATAAATTTTTATGCAGCAGTGATTATAGAATTTAATTTGAAGTTATTTAACATTTTTATTCCTTTTTAGTTTTTTTTTATTATCATATACATATCATATATTTGCTTATGCTAAATCAGTTCGGTAACTACACATTATTCAATCTCTTTTCAAATTACATTCTTTTAACATTTTACTAAAGCTATCGAGTTTATAATATCAAGTAAAATAAAACAAGTAATTTTTCTTTGAATACGTTTCATATCTTAGTTTTACATATTCTAGATCTCACATACTAATATGCATTACTTTGATAAGAATTAAATATTATAATAGAGCATTTTTATTATTATTTTTGCTTTCCTTTCAACTAGAATGCAAATAGGTAAATAACCATAGCTTTAGCATCTAAAGGCTTTTTATGTTTGAAATAATATCACTTAATCTAGTTTTCAAGTATGGTTTATTTTTTCAATTAATAGTTAATATAACTTGTTTGATATTTTAATATGCAAATAACAATATGTTATGCATTAATTAAATTATTGTAAGTGCATGGAAATGTTATTATTGAGGTTATTGACCATTATTATTAAATATATATATATATATATATATAAAGAGAGAGAGAGAGAGAGAGTTTAGTGTTTTATATTATCATTATTGATAGTAATGAAAAGATTATTAAAAATATTAATAACAGACTTTCACCCACTTTATTTTTTTTGTCACAATGGATTATACTTCTATTTTTGCTGATAATAATTATTTATAATTAAATAGCATATAACAACATATGTTAATGTACAAAAACATATGTTCTTTATTTGGAAATTTTTAATATTTATAATTACTAGTTAAATGTATAAATAAATTTATATTCGTTTCATTTCTTTTCATTATTCTTATAATTATCTACTTATACATTTATGTATCCATCTATTATCAAAATACACACACACACACTTGTGTATGTATGTATGTATGTGTGTGTGTGTGTTTGTGTTTATGTGCATTGATATAATATTGATTTAAATTTACAGTTGATGGGTAATTGTGCATTAATTGTGATAATAGTGTTAATAACAGTTTGGTTAAATTTATCTTTTAATACAGCATTGTATATATATATATATATATATATATATTGTGTATGTATGTGTGTGGTATGTATACGTACAAATTAATTCATTAGCCAATAACCCAATCGTGTTTTTTTTAATTATATCTATTAATAGTACTATTTTATTGAAAATCATGTTTCCTCTATTTCTAGTTAATCGTTTTACATTAATCACGTTGTCAGTATGTATTGTCCTCTTTGTTTTTGTATCTATTTAAATTGTTAACTAGATAAATCAATTTGGCCAAGTAACTAAATAGCAAATAGGTGCATCCATGTACCTACGTATTGTAATAGTACATAGGAGGTACAACAAGCATATTACATTAACTGTTCGATCAATTTGTCAGTATAGTATTTGTCTAATCAATAATGTTTCCTTTAACAGCCATTTGTAAAATTATCTATGTTATAAACATTCGTTTATAGTTTATATATTAACATATATATGATTATATTACTTTATTTATAAATAAATATGTATGGTCACACATACATATATATATATATATATATATATATATATATATATATAAATTTGTTATAATTTTGACAGTTTAATTATATGTAAATGCATTAGTGAGACATTTTATAATAAAAATTGGAAATAACTCCGGATATTTGATATATACATATGATTATATATATATATATATATTTGTGTTTTCCATTTTTGAACGTGTCGATCATAAACATACGTACAAAACAAATCTCACGCGATGAAATTAAAAAATGATATATTTATTACTTTCTATTTTAGTATTACTAACAATAGTAAATATATAAGAAAAGAATTTTTATTTTCTTATTATTTCTGAAATCGATTGTACAAATATTATCCTGTTTATATTTATGTAGAGTTTTCTATATTACTAATTGTTAGTTATTCTGTTTTTATAAGCATCTTATTTAACCTAAATTTACCTTTTACACAATAAGACATTTCCAAATAAACGAAAAGAAGATCGTTTAAAATGGTATTGTATACTTTTATTATACGTGTATATCGTTCCTGTAGCGTTTTTTTACTTTTCTCTTTTCACAATGTATTTATATGTAGATATACGAAAGTTAAATGAAACGAGATTTGAAAGATATGAAAAGAATGTACATATATATTATTTCTTTTTTTTTTGAATAAAATCGAACAAGTGTATTATACGTTTGTGTCCATAGGGAAAAGGAGACAAACTTGTTAGAATATCTCAAATATAAGCTTTCTAGGTAGTAATTGTTGTGATCAGAAATATGTATAAACATTTGTTTTTTGATTTCAATATTTTTTCAAACAAATATTAAATCATTATACTTCTGTAAATACAAATGGAATTTCAGTTGTACTATTTTATTAAGATATTTTCAATTTGTGTTAGAATGTTATGAGATATTTACGTAATGCAATAAATTATTTTTTAAAAAATAATAATTTATACATAAAATTGGAAAAGTATTGAAAAGTTACTTTTTTACAAAAACGAATCAATTATGTGAAGTATGAATTAATTTGTTACGATTCGTTTCATCCTTTTCGTTTTTAATTAGCATTTTTTGTCGAAAATGCAAATGCGGTATAAGGTTTGTTCATTTTTAAAGTTTTTGTATATACTTTATTTTGGAAGATATCAAAAAAGCAATTACTTTCTAAATGAACTTGTAATTACATACCGTATTTCTCTTTGTATTTTAGAAAAACTGTATTGACCAATTAGATATTATAAACAGATACTTTTTCACATTATTTGCATAATAGTGAAATCGAGAATTTATTTAAAGTACATTAAAAATATAGTTATTCAATTTTACTGATATTTAAATTGTCTAGTTTGATGTATTTTCTTTTTTAAATAAAATTTTCATAAATATATTGTAATTGCTTTTGATTTATATATATATATATATATATATATATATATCAGAGAAAACTGTCATAAAACTATTTCTTTTTAATAAATGAATAAATTGTTATATAGATTAAATTGTTCATATATATATATATATATATATATATATATATATATATATATATATATATATATATATATATATATACTTTCACTTTTGAAAAATACGCAGTGTATTAAATGTAATATTCGTTGACTGCTTCATAATGTGTAGTGATCGTGATGTCTAATGATAATGATCTACTTTGCTCAATTCAATTTCTGAAAGTAGATTAAATTGCTTGAGGAAATACGTAATTATAATAAAAACCAACTACTTTTTCGTGCGATTTCTTAGTTTTGTTACGATGTATTGATCACATTAATAATATAAGTATTCAAATCAATATATATATATATATATATATGCATATGTGTGTGTAAGATAAGTTGTTTTTCATTAGTATAGACTAGTATATACTAACGTTTAAATGTTTCAGTTCATTTCTTGCAAAAAAGGTTAATGTTTTTAAATAACAGAAAATTAAATAGTTCAGTTAAGTAATCAAATTATAAGAAAAGTAAAGTGTATTTGTTCTTAAAAACAACAGATTTCAATATTGATAAACGAAAATAAACATATATAGAAAAAATCTATTTATCGATATATATTAGGTCGTGTAATATGAAATGTTGGATTTTTATATTATTTCCCATATAATATTCGACTTTTTATATTACATGACCTAATATTTATTTTGTAATGTTTTTAAATTCCTCAGTATTAAAAAATATATATCATAGAATTGTAGTGATTTGCTATTAAATGATATAAAGTTATTAAAATCATAAATAATAATAATTTCATATTATAAAAATAATTTGAATCTATATACATTTGAATATACCTTATTTTATAGAAATTTGTTGTATAAAATTATTATTGTAATTTTTTTAAGGTCACGTTCAACAGTCGAGCCTTGTGAAAGGTGAGAGAGAATTTGATATAAATTCTATTTTTAATTGAAGTTTATAATTTTTCCATTTTTAATAAAATATTGATAATGTATATAGAACAAGGTATTAGATTGCTGAAATGTATATAAAATGTATTTTAAAATATAAATATTTTATTAAAGTGTATATAAAAAAATAATTACTTCAAAAAAATAAATACTGTATAGTACAGACGGCTACTGAATATAATTTAATTGGTTTTTAAAATTGACTAGAGAGCTTTAAACTAGTAATTATCTTCTTGTATTTAAAAAAAAAAATTAGTAGTATATTTTTATGATACGTTGAAATGAAAGTTTCTTCATTTCATATTATTTTTTTGTTGAAAGAAATTTGATTTAATTAAATTATGATAAATTAATTTTATAGATAAAGCTTTTAGATTATAATCTAGTTAATATAAAATAATAATAAAAAAACTGTTTTTTTAATTTTTCAAAAATGAATCTATCATACGAATTGGTCTAAATATATTATTTGAAAAAAATGTAAAAATAATGAAAACTATTAAATATATGGAATAAACGTTTGAATATATAAATAATGTTTTTAGTTAAAAATTAATAAATAATTATATTAGAATTATTGTATCTATTTGATTATTAGTATTTTATAATGAATGTATAATAAAGTAGAAACAAAGAAAAATATCGAAAATTATATTATTTATTCCATGTATCTTTAAATGTATTCCTTTATAAATATATTTCGTATATATTTCAGTCTGAGGCCATCATTAAGAGTAGAATGAGAATTCCATAACGTAATATTGTCACTGTACTGTTGATAATGGCCTTGTCAGTCAGATATGGAATAAATTAATAAATTACATATTAAAATTCATGCATATATATATATATATATATATATATATATATATATATATATATATATATATGTTTGTGTGTATGTATGTATACGAATGTGTATACATTTGTTCTATGTATAGATAGTGAATTTGTGAAAATATATGAATGTGTCTGTACATGAAATGATGACATCAAAATTAGTGTTGTAAAAGCTTGCGTTCCGCCGGTGATGGCATGTGCGTTTACTTGTTTATGATGAATTATTAAAATAAATTTACAAATGTTTGTAACAGAGGCTGCTGCTTAGACATAAATATAACATACAAAGCATGTGTAAAACGAAGGTAAAAAATAAATACATGAAACTGTCTCTTTGCGTCAAACATAAACACTGACACTGAAATGAAACGTCATCGTGAAAATATATTTTACAATGAAGTCGTTTCCATGAATATATATGTGAATGAATACGTTATTATTGTACCATCCGTATAGAATTAGTTTTATTTTGAGCGCAGAATTAAAAAGATATATATACATCTATAATAATTTATTGAGTAATATAGTTTGCATGTTTATGTGTAACTGAGAAATGTAATTGAATAATTGGTAATCATTGTAATCGTTAATTGTATAGCATATAAATCTATACAGGTATTAAAATCTATTTATAAAATATTGTATCTTTAGTAATTGCGTTCAAGTTAACTGTATTCGTACTTCAAATATTTATTATTAATCAATATATACATATAAACTTTCACAAACATGTATATATTAATTTAATGGGTTTGTTATTTTCTAGAATCATTTATTTATATTGCTCTCTCACAGTTGTTAAGTTATCCAAATGTGTCGCCTAGATTTGTGTTTTATTAAAAAGAAACATGTGTATAGTTTTTGTTGTTTCTCTTTAATAAAACACAAATTTAGGCGTCACATTTAAATGACCTTATATCTATCTGATTGTTGATTTTGAAAAATCTATAGATTTTTCTTATTATGTATCTAGTTATTTCTTTTATTAAAATTTGTTTGGCTGTAGTATAAATTGTCCAGTTCATTTTTATAAGAAAAATAGGAAAATTCTGTAATTATTTTTTATTTTAGATGTCCTGTTTTAATTTTAATTAAAATTAACAAAATTATATAATTTTTTTAATGTATTAAAAACTGTCATATAAATATTTAGTATTTAATAAACTACAACACCAGATGTCAAAGTTCTGACATTCTTCTTGGAAAACCCTATATATATCACACACACACACATATATAAACACGTATGTATATGTGTATTTGTTATGTTTTTAAAAAATTAAAAGCATAGCTTGTTCAGAATTCATTAATGGTTTTATTTACAGAAGATAAAATCATTTTCAACACTATTCGGAAAACATAATATATCATAACAGTATTTCTACACTTAAGGTAAAAGCAATTTTCAACTTGTGAGTAATACGAGTGAGTTCACACCGACATGTATTTAAACTGTGTAACGTTATCAAGCCTACGTCTAACATACGTATATTGATTTACTGCATAATTCTATTTACTGTGTGGAAAGGTATTATTGTTATGATTTTGCTTAATATCACCGGTTTTATTGTAATCTTTAGTTTTATAATCGTTTATTTATTTATCTGCATTGTAATATATGATATTGTTTTAATAATTGAATTAGTTAGTGGTGTGTACTGTAACATGTTATTTATTATTTTCATAAATTGTTCGATTTGTTTATCAATAATAATGTTATTAACGACCAGTTATATTGTGCTCATTAAAGTAGTACTAATATATATATATATATATATATATATATATATATATATATATATATATATATATATATATATAATTGGACCGTTAGTATAGCTTTATAAATTTAAGAACATAATTTTTTATCAAAAAAACTTATCGATTCTGAAAGTGAAAATTAAAAGCTTATATTCAGAAAATAAAATTATTTATTCAAATTATACATTATTGGTTTTAGTCATTTTATTATAGTGAAACAATAATGGAAATAATATTTTTGTTGAATGACAAATGTTTAGAATTAATACATTACTCAAAGCTTCGAATTGAAATTGTTTATAATATATTGTACTTCGAATAAATAGAATTAAGTGATAGAAAAAGAATTCATTTGGTTGAATATTCAGTGAATAAAATGAAAATATTATAATTTTCTAACATAATTCTGTTACTATATATGGATTGAATGTTGTGAAGTAAAATAGTTTTATTTTTATTTTGTGATTAATTTCTCCCGTACGATAGTATTTTTCTACTTTAAATGCTTTATCCGGTTGATAAAAATGACGAGTAATTGTTTTCATAGATTCATGTACAACTACTATAAATTTTATTCGATGTAATAATGGTTGTGTCCATTGAATGAAATTAGCATAAGAATTCATTTTGATTGAAAATGTTATTTTATTGAAATTGCCATTTCTAATCATTCTTCATATTGAAATGAAATCGAATGACACGGTTATATAGTCAATTAGAAATATTGTATTTTGAAAAATGTACAAAAAATAATAAAAAATCTGATAAATATGTTATTATTCAATTTATTGATCAATGTTGTAAATGATTTGGATTATGTAGAAATAAAAATACATGCATACATGCAACCAGATATATATATAGCTGTATAAAAACCATACATGTTTTTTTAAAAGTAATAAAAAATATATTGAAAGTTTTGTAATTATGTTGAAAATAAATTTGAATATTTGAAATGAAATAGTTTATATTTTCAATCCTTGTTAATCTACTGTTAAACATTGTCAGAAAAACAAGTCGATTTTGCAAGTGTTTCATAATATAATTATTTGGCCAAGAGGATCGAAATACAAATTGCGACACAGATGATTATAATCTGTGAAATTCGTTCAATCAATATCATTATATATATATATATATATATATATATATATATATATATATATATATAAATATATATATATATATATATATATATATATATATATATAATCTTAAGTTAATATTTAGAATAAATTGACTTACTTACGATTTCTTCATATTTGATACCATTTATGTAATAATTTGTTTATTTTTTTCTTAGTTATCTTTTTCGTTACAACCATTTGCATATAAATGTCATCTGTAGATAATTAATGTTGAAATTAATTTCGATACATATCTTAGTGTTGAAACTTTAAGTGAACTTTTTTTGAAATAAATATTAATCTCTAGTAAACTCAGTATTGGAATTCGTTCAAACTATTTGAAAAGAATATTTACTTTCAGACTGTTTTTAATGGCATTAAGAATGACTTATAATACATTAATAATGAAATTAATATAGTATTTATATTTTTGTATTAAATTAATTATTCTGTGTTATTATAATTGTTTAAATACATTTTCAATAAAATTATTTTCTTATCTAAACTTGAATATAGAATTTTATAATAAGATTATATATAAATGGTTGTTTTATACACATATAATTAAGAAGAATCATATTTTTGTATTTTTTTTAATTGAATAGTTAATTAACTTTTTAATTTAATATTATTTTAAAAGTAATACCAATAAAATCTGTTTTATTTTTAAATAAAACAAATTAAATTGTATGAAAAGTAAATAAATAAATGTTATTCATAAAAAAGTAAATTTAAAATGACGTTAAACAAAAAAAATATGCATATAAGAATGCTTAAATAGTTGTCAGAGTTTTTTTTCATACAACTAATGGTCTAGGCTATTATTTCATATGTATGTATTTACTTAAAAAAACTATATAAATTATCAAGCAATTTATATTGCCATGTAATTTCTACATAACATTTATTTCACTGTGTTCGTTGTTATGTCGCCAGATTGTAATACGGAAATTAATATTTCGACTAAATTATTTTATCGTCGGAGGAGTTCTACTTTAGTGCCGCGAAGCGGTCTGCGGTTCAAATAACACCCCATGACATTTATTTGCTAGAAACAAGAAGTAAATGCTTTCCATGCACGAATTTTAATATACTCATAATATACATATATAAAAAGAAACATATATATATATATATATATATATATATATATATATATATATATATATATATATATAAATATAAATGCTCGATCGTATTTAATGCAGCTCGTATTCTTTTAATTTATTTATTAACATGCTACAGCGTACAGATTGGGTAGATTGATGCTGTACAACTCTGGTTATAATCATACTTGGCCATTCAAATGAAAAGGGTCTTCCTAGAATTCCGATCTGGATATCTTCATTGAAGTATTCTCTGTTTATTTTGAACCCCTATAGGAAAATATGTAGGCTGTTCTATTTGAATGCTTGTGATGAAAATCCCTATTGAATCTCATCTATTCTTAGTATACGACGTTCTGTACATAATAATTTAAATCATATAATATATGGATAGAAATAGGGATATAGATTGTTGTTTTTATAAATTATTATTATTTGCGTTTAAAATTTGTACGGATTAAATTCGGACAAATTTCGAATAAACATGAACATTTAATTGTCAATTAGTGCTTGTCTGGAATTATTTATTTGGTAGTTATTAAAGTTGAAATTTAAAAGTGGGGTTTCAGTATAGAAATATAAACGGACAACAACAATTTTGTAAATTTTTTTTAGCCATTTTATATATATATATAATTTATTATTTAAAAAATAATTGGTAGTATTTTTCCTTTACTATCCTTTATTCCTTTTACTATCTGTGTTGTTTTTCAATTATTGCAGACCTTTTATAATTTTCCATACAATGTATGAATTGTAAAGTTAATAACAAATATTTAAATTTTAATTTTGAACGACACAAGTAAAATTGAGCTGTAAAGTACTCTGTACTCGACATAAGAACAGGTAAATTAAAACCTGTAAATTATAATAGCATTCTCGTTGTTTAACGATGAACACCTGAAATGAGTTGTGGGTATTCAAATAAAACGAACAGAAGTACATAGTCAAAATACTTATAATTTATATCTTTTAAAATGTGTTTATTTGTATATATATGTATATATATGCATATACTTTTTCATATTTATAAAAATTGTGTATTCATAGCAAAAAGTTTTTATAGGAACATTATTTATAATTAATATATTTATGAAAGGTTTAGTAAGAATTGTTTTTCAATACTTATTGAACAAGCTTGTAAAAACATTATAATTATCAGAAAAAAAATCTATATATACTCTACTATATATATATATATATATATATATATATATATATATATATACATATACGAATTTATATTTTGTTTGGTTTTTCCTGTATGAGCAATATTTATAAATATTAAATAAAAATAGTTGTACTAAAATTTAAAATATTTTATTGAATCCATGTGTTGTTCTATAGTAAAAAATTATAAATGATCATTTTATTTCTGTCATTTTTTTCTCTTTATAGCTTTTATATATGTTGTTCATGCACATGTTTCCATTACGTGTTGATAGGAAATGATAAGTAAAGTACATTATTCATTTATTTAAAATCTAATGTTTGTTTCGATTTTTAAATGTAACAGTACCATTTATCAGAACAGTAATAGCCTACACAGGTACGTGACATCAAAGTTAACGGCTTTGCAAGATAACAGATTTGAATGATCTACCATTATGGTGACGTACGGATTATAGTCGTTTGGCGGCTCTTATGCATTACGAAATTTCTCTCTCTGCTCTGTTTCCCCAAAACCGTTTTGGTTAATAGTTATTGTAGTTTAGAAATTGATAAAGATGCGAATTTCAAACATTTGCTAACCCTTCCTAGTTTGAATTCAATTTCATATTGGTTTTATCACTGTTTATGAAGTTTTACTCGTACATCATATTCACATATAAACATACGTTCAGCATAGATATACGAATTTATGTGTCCATATATATATGGGTATATATGTGTGCATAATGAAAATATATTAAAGTACTCACATAAATGTAAGAAAAGATATGCATTATAATAATAAATTTCATATTTTATGTTTCGTTTTGAAGTATATAATTTTATTACACATTTGAAACCTTTTAAATAGCATTTATTTTATATAAGACTATAAATTTATATGTTTTTACTAATTGTAATATTTTATTGAAATTTTATAATCCGTTGTAATCATATTTTTTAATGTTAGAAGTAATTATTATTATTATTCGTTTGGATTTAATATCTGTATTTTATTATGAAAAATAGTTTAGTTTGAAATAATTATATCTTCAGTATATTTGTTTATAAATTTAACATAAATCGCATGTTGTATTAATATAAATTAAAGTATAATTTGGATAGTTGTGTATGTGGAATGTGTGGTTTGATTATTGATAATTTCGCATGGTTTAAAAAATGATGTTAAAAATGAAATAAAAACATGATATAATTTTTAATATTCATTATTCTATCATGATATTAATATGTCAGTATGAAAATATTATTTCAATTAAAGAGACTGTTTAAATAATCTGTAATTAAGGTTTGTTAATATACGACCTGTTTTGTGGTTATGTTGAATAATGAAGATCAAATTATTAGGATTTCACTGTAATTTCATATAAAATCATCTATCATCGATAATAAATAATAAACATCTGTAATAATTATTTTTGGAATGTTTTGTCAAGTATTTTTACACTTTAATCAGTTGTGTTTGCGGTTTGGTTTATTGATAATATTCAAAGAGATAATCATAAATAAACTTGCAAAAAATTGAAATAATTTTCATGTAATATATTTGTAAAATATATATAATTAGTTATTTTAATTGTTTGAATTTATCTAGATTAAATAAAATATAAGTATTAAATATAATTTCATAAAATTTCATATACCATATTTTGTTTTAAAACTAATTCTGTTATATTTTATCCTATTAATAAGAAAATAATAGTCTTCTCTTTTCTAATTATCTTCGTTTAATCGATTTATATAGACTATAATGTACATGTAAATTTACATCAGCTGAAAATATCTGATGATCTCTTTTGACTTCTGAGTAACAAAGCGATTAAGAATTGCTTTGAAAACTCATAAGGGTTACCTTCGACACACAGAAGCGATGTGATACAGGCTTAGAGAGAGGGTGAATGTACAATTAAAATCTTTGGCATGAGATATTTTACCCTCTTCGCTCAATCCTTTACTCTGCGTCGGATAAGATGAAAGAAAAACAGCGCTACCGCCATCCCTTTTGCTTTTATTACAAGCAGGATGTCATTTACACAAAATTACATTCTCTTCATGTCGGTTTGTTGTTCATATAAAGAGAATGAATCGAATTTAAACAGTATGGTCTATGTTTTAATATAATTTGAAATGAGTTTGGTCATTTTAAATTTAATCAGATGTTTGGTGTTTATGCATCAATTACTGAATCTCTTGTTCTCGAACATTGTTTTCTAATATATAAATTTAATGTAATCATAATTAATAATGAATGATATTAAATGAAGTTTTTACTGTCTGTTATAAAAAATAATTTAAACATTTAAGAATTACTGTAAAAAGTCTATGAAAAAATCAAAATTAATTGTTAACAATTTAATAGCTCGTTACATAAACGACTAGTCGTTTAAGACTTACTATACCAAATAATAAATTCCGTAAAAAATTAACTCTTCGGTACTACAGTCTTTTTTGCATCGAGTCTACAAAAGACTTTTTAACGTTGACTTCAGTTCTTATATATATTTTTTAAAAGAAAATTCTTATGCCTTTGCTACTTCCCTAAAGACATATTTCAATCCTCGTCGGGATTGCGACCCACAGATTGGAGAACACCTACGTTAAAAAATTCATGAACACTTTTATGTAGTTGGTAACTTAATGGTTTCGTCTATACCAATTGTTCTTTTCGTTCTTTAAATTTAGATGAATATCGTCCTGATTTTCTATTCAGCTTTATGTTTTGTATGTAGAAATAAAATTATTAAAAAGTCGACGGTGAGATTTTTGATACTGTCATTAAGTTTTTATAAAGTATCGTTTTTTATTGCTCCTTTAACATTTATATTCTTTTTTAAAATTCAGGTTTTGTTTTATATATATATATATATATATATATATATATATATATATATATATATATATATGTATTAAAAAATGTATGTAAAGAATGTAGCAAGTGTTTACTTTTCATGCTGTGAAGTACAATATAAGTACCCAATGTTAAATGAAAATAAATATACCTAAGTCGATCTACAGCTGCTTCCAGTTCATAGAGAATTAACGTGAGTTGCTCGTGATAAAAAAAACAATGTTATGTTAATGCTGATGTTTTTATTACCTGAAAAATATCAAGAATGTAGGAGTTATGTTCTCATTTCATATTTCTCTCATGAAATTTGCATTACGTAATTCATGCGATTATACTTTAATATGAAAAATATTTCGTAATTATTACTTGTCGTAGTAAATTTTTATTAATATTGTACAGAATGTTGAAGGGATACTTGCGATTTTTTTCATGGAAGAATTCATCAAAAATATGTATATATATAATTTGACTATCAATGGACAAAAAAAAAATATTAATTAAGAACCCAGAGGTATAAAAAGGCTTAAGAGATCTATGGATAGATGAAATAGATACATGAAAAAAATGTTTGTTTCTATAGTCATACATTTTTTAAATAAATTAAAAACTTTATGATTATGGATTAGAAAAATAATATTTATTGAAAAAATGAAATAATTTTCTTTATTTTTTTTATTATTCATTATATTTTTAATATTCTTGTATATGATGATTTTTATGGGTACAAGGCTTTTAATTCTTCTGTATTATAATTTATATTTAAAGCATTTATTATTTTATTTAAATATTAGATTAATTTTAATTGTTAAAGTTGGTAATGTCGTATTTTATTTTGTTATATATAATTAATATTTAATATTTTAATTATATATATATATATATATATATATATATATATATATATATATATATAATGTACTAATGTTTTTATTATGTTGGTTAATTTACTGTTGTGGTCTAGTATTTGTTTCAAAGCCATTACTTGTAAAAGTTTTTTGTGTTTCAAGCAGGATTTCAAAATCATACAAAAACAGCATTTCGGAAATTGTTATGAAACGTAAAGATGTACTAGAGTCGTAATAAATTCTTGAACATTGTTCGAAAGTCGTTTTTGTTTTGTATGTACATACAATTTTCTAAGTACAATCAATATAGAGTTTGAACTGTGCTATTCTGGTAACATTTAAAATTATTTCAATGTTAGTGATGAATAATATTTCATATGAATTTTATATTTTTTTTAAAAAAATCGTATGTTTATTAAAGATAAAATAAATATGTAATTTAATTGAAAGAAATTACTTTTTATTAATATCATTTTATTATTAATATTTTTCATATCAAAAAATGTAATTAATTCTTAAGAAACATTGTTACATAAAAAATTCAAATTTAAATTAGACTTTCTTGAGTTATCGTTTTTATAAAACAAACTGAAATTTATAAATTACTCGTTTTTTTTAACAAAATATATATTTATTATGTGTTGAAAATAAACATTTAAAAATAAATTTTTATATATGAAATAATTGAAAAATATTTAGATTTTTATTTCCATTATAGTAATTCAATATGTTTTTATATAGATTTTTCTGTACTTCTTTTTTCTAAAAAAATAATGTACTGTTTTTTCTAATGATGTAGATTAAAAAGAGAGATTTTCGTATTACAGTATAGATCAGTGCAGATTGTAATTTTGATAAAAAACCGAATGTTTTAAAGTTCATTACATTTTCTCTCTAGTGTATTTTTTGATTCGAATTTACAATTTCTTTCAACATATACAAGAACAGTATGTAATGTGATACATTTGAAACTGTATTGCATTACTTCGCCATAGTAGTAGTTAATAATATTCCAGATTAAATTCATTTAAATGTAATTCGTAGAACCAGTGTAGATATTTCGTTTGTATAAACATCAATCGTAGTTAGCATGTGAGACTCGTTCACGTGTATAAGTCGATGAGAATATTCGATTTAGACTACATTGTGTTCTGTACTTGAAGATGTAATTGTATTCGTATTGTATTGTTATCAATTCCTGAAATTATCATAACATTTAATAATGTCATTAACATGTTTGTAATTGAATTTCCGCAAAATGGATAAATTGGATCTTTTGTTACACTGTATCAATTTCGAAAAGTTTGTGTCATACGACGAAACTTTCTTATTGGATTTGATATGTTTATATTTATTAATTAAACATTATTGAACCTGTTGAAAATATTCCTGTATATAATATATCTCTGTTTTACAGTTATTAAATTTTAATGTGTATGTTGGTGAAGTAATTTATGTTTTGTTATTAACTATGTGTTTATGTGCTTATAGATGATTTAATAACATCTTAATATTTAAATTTATTAACATTTAATGATTGTATTTAGATAAAAAATAATGATTTTAATTTAAGATTTGCTATTGAATTTAAAATTAATTATTTTATAATTAAATTTTAAATTGCTTTTTTCCCAAAAAAAGATTTCATAATATTATAAAAATTACATTTTATTAAATACTTTTGTGTTAAACATGATATTTATTTTTCAATGATAAATTAAGTACAATAAAATGGTAAATAGCAATATTTTATTAAAGATATATCTTATGAAAATAAACTATGAGTAATTTTGAAAAATTTGCAGATATTTATATGTTGTAAATAAAAACATAACCATAAATGTAAATGTAATTTGAGAAATATAAAAAAAATGTTCTTTTTATTTTATTAATGACTTCATACGGATAATTTCAATAGATTATATTAAATCTGGAAAATATCCTCATTAAAAGTTATTTAATTGAATATTGCAATAAAAACGTAATTTTATAACATTTGAAATATTATATTAACTTTATGATTGCTTTGTAATAATAACTTATAATTAAAAGTAATGTACTTTTTTATTTTTATCGAAATGATTTATAAAAAGAATACTTCATTAGTTTATAACTAATAATTAAATTTTAGTTTTAGTTTGATATGTCAGAAAATATTAATAATAATTATTTTAGAGTAAATAAACTTGTATTTCAACAGTTAACATAACAAGCTGATCGTAGAATTAGTCGATAGCTCGAATCTATTTAGAGTTCTGTCAGTTTTCATTGCTAAACATAATTGAATTGTCTATAGAATGTCATAATAATCAAGAGCAGGTGTTTGAAAGTGGAATGTAATGAACGTGTACGTCATTACATGAACAAAAAAGTTTGAAATGTATGTAGATATAAATGCGATCGTTTATTTTGTTTATATTCTGATGATAATTTCGGGGAAGTAATTGTTTTATTTGCGCGAAAAATTCTAAAGAGAATCCTGCTTTTATAAATTTCATGTTTTGAAATCTGAATTATTTTTTCATTTCATTCTTATCTGCATAAAAATTAAAAGCTCTCGAGTAATAAATTAAAATTCGTTTTAATAATCAGTTTTGTTCATTTTAATTTCCATAATTTTTATAAAATAAAGAAAATTATTGATTTGAAATACACATAGATATCATCAAAATAAATCTATAATTATAAAATATTAATATTACATGTATGAAAATCCTAACTGTACCAATGGAAAGATTACACACCCCTACTTCATATAAAACAAGAACCCTTTAGTTTTTGTTAAAGATAACGTGTTACGATAACGCAGACCACATATAAATATGTCAATTTTTTGTTTGTCGACCAGTTTTCATGATATTGATATGAATAGATGGAATCTAGAGAAGAATAGAAATTTATAACGACGATAATTACATGATAACGCTAATTGTACAATTAGACTGATATTGTTAACATGAAGGAATAAATTGTTACTCTATTTAAATGCGTTTTAGGAAAAAAGTAATTATCTGTTAAGTGCCTCGTTTACAGAAATATCCTTCCGACCTTTCTACGTTTTCACTTTTTTATATAAATCTATTTTTTAAATACTGTATTTTTTATACACCTTACTTAATATTTTTCTCCAATTATTTTCGTTTATGTTTCAATTCTGATGTTTTAATTGAAATAATAGAAATGATTTTAAAAAAAAATTCAGTATATTTTTGTAATAGTTTTGTATTTATATTTTGATTATTAATTGATATTTTAAATATATTGAATGATTCAACCTTTTTGTTAATTTCTTTGAAATTTGTTTCATTTTTTATATTGATTTAGTATTGGATGATTATTTTAGAATTGACAAATACAAAGCCTTTTTGATGTTTACAAAGGCCTTTAGCCTTTTTTATAGTGATGCCATTTTTTAATATTTTTTATTTTTAAATGAAAAAAATAGATGGAAAAATAGTAATATTGAAATTCCTTTTTTTGTATTATTTTGTATATTTTTTATTAATTAGGTCGTGTAATATGAAATGTCGGATTTTTAATCAGGTTCTCTTTGGATAATCCGATATTTCATATAACATGACCTAATACTAATAAAAAATATATAAATAAAAAAAAACATAAAAGTAGAATTATGTTAGTAATTGTATTTTTTTCAAGAATGATTAATAGTTAAGAAATGAAGAGTATATCAGTATTTAATACCAATATTAGTATGAAAATTTAAATAATTACAGTTATGAAATTTTATAATTACTTTTCAATAGTTTAGGTTCTATGGTATGTAATAACTATTGAAATTAAACTCCCAGTAGCTATTTTCACGAATAATCATTTTACTATCACCTCGTGAGTATAACGTGTCCCTTGAGAGTATCTTCTAAACTTATATTCATCGATTATAATCAACAATTACTATTTAGGTCCGGTTGATTGAACTTTAATATTCACCAATATTAAACATTGACCAGTATTAAAGTACCTTTAATATTTGGTTCATTCGATATTAATAAATACATGTCTATTAATATATAATTATAAGATGTATTAATCGTATGAAAACACGTCGGTTTAGTTTTTTATGTCACTGTTTTAAAAATGATTTATAAATGTAAACAAAATACAGATTTATTATAAGAAGACAAAATGAAATAATTTCATTGTTCAAAAAATATATGCCGTGTCCGTTTCATTATATTAATCAATTATTTTCGTATTTTAATTCGAGTTTATGTATGAATATATTTCATTTTTTTTCTGTAAACGCTTCAAACACACATCCACAAATAAACAAATCCATTCAACAAACACTGCTTCTACGGATGCTTAAACAAGTCATTGAACAAAAAAAAGCTTTATAGCGAGTGATGCGTTGTTGTGAATGTAGTTCAAGAACACAAAGCCATATTTAATCAGTGTCACAATAGTACACGCATTTAGGAAAAAAGAAAGTCGTGGGAATCGAGCGACTGTTGACGACGTGACAGTCGCTTGTATCGCGACGCCTCGCCGAGAACAATGGACGTCGACATCACACTTCGTTTGTTGTTTTGTTAACAACTTCACCGTTTTACGCACGTATAACAGTATGAGGGCAATTACGTCGAACGGTTTTCTACATAATTATATATACATACACACACACCTACGCACAATACACACACCCATTGACTCGTACTTATACATACCTGTACAGAATGTATATGGGATGCTTGAATTTTTAGAAATGTGTGTGAAGTCGAACTTAATCTGCTCGTGACTTCTCCAATAACTTAATTTCACTTCTGATTTTATTTATTTTTATGAATCATTTCAGTGCAAGGAAATGAATCACATTATCATTAGTTTTGAATGAACTATTCATAAGTCAGATTGGAAAAATATGAATTTACAAATTGAAATATGAAAAAATACATGAGATTTGGTTATGTATAAAAGTTTTTTTGAATTTAAACTTAGATGAATTTCTGTTAATCAGTTGCGCTGGCAATTAATTAACATGCACGCGTGGCAAATCCGTCCAAAGCAATTCACAGCGAGTTGGTATTTGAAATCATTTTTTTTATAAAGTTTTAAACACACACACACATTAACATTATAGTAAAACTCTTAAATTGATTAACAAATTGATTAATAATTTTTGAAAAGGAGTATTTATTGGGTTTTGGTACGTTTGTTATTATACCGAATAGAATAGAGGTATTAAAAAATTCCATATCTATTAGATAAAAGAATATTTTTCTGTAACTTTTTGCAAATTTTCTCATTAAAGGAAAAGATGATAAATAGCTATCTTGAAGGTCTACTCCACCCATACTATCATTGTAATCTAAAACTATATTAGGTTTTGTAATGTTTCCATTTTGGTCTGTATAATTTCTACATTTTTTCTTTTTTGTTACAATCATTTCTGCTTTGGAATGTTTTGAAGAAAGTAAATATATATCTTTTTTGTCTTTCCATTTTACAGTTAAGATACCATTGTAAGATCTTAAAAGAACTTAAAATGTTTTTAATTTTGTCGCTGCGAGATCTTTTAGCATATTCTTTCTATTAGATCTGACTGTTCTGATAGTATTAATTTTTTGTAAATATAATTTCCGATACAGTTTTGGTGATGAATACCAGTTATCTAAAAAGAGGGTGTGTACAAAATTAACTAAAGGTCTACATAAATCCAGTACAACATTTTCTGATGCACTATTATCAAAATAAAATAGTTCTTTGATAAAATAGTTTTTTATAATAATAAAAAAATATTGTGTTTTGTAGTTACTTGATTATGATTCAATGAAAATATGTAAAATTAATGAAGTTCTACAAAAAAGCACTTGTATGCTTTCAAAACAGAAGTGTGTCACTTGCTAACTGAATTCCGATGTTATTTTAATTTAGTAAAAATCACACGACGTGCTGTGTACGTCTTATCGACATTTGGTACAGATTGACGTACATAGCACGTCATTCCAGCACAACTGGTTAAGTTATTTTAATCAGAAATAAAACTAATTATAATTCAGCAATATACAATAAATTTCTTCACTTTATATATATATATATATATATATATATATATAGAGAGAGAGAGAGAGAGAGAGAGAGAGTTTTCCAATAAACGTTTCTGAAGTTTAAATGGACTTGAAACAAAAAGTATTTAATTAATTAGTTATTTTTTTAAAAAAATTAAGCATATTCTATGGCATTAATGATGGACCACAAGAGATTCGTTTAGTCCAATTTTTAGTCATTCTTTTACATAATTGTGGTCCAATTTTATGAATTACACATTCAATGTTTCTATTGCTTGTGGTTTATCAGTATAAAGTAATGATTTCACATAACCACAGAGAAAATAATCTAATGGAGTTAGATCACATGATCTTGATTGTCAATTGAAGGGTCCATTTCGTACAATAATTCACTCATTAAACTTTTGTTTTAATAAGTCTATTGAATTTTTACAATTTCTTAGCGTTGTTGAAGTGTTAAACCTTCCATGATAATTTTCCAGACTATATTGAGTTGAAATATCAAAATGAATTTAAAAAAATTCAAATATTGCTCCTACCAGCTGTCAAAATTCAGATATTCTTATTGGAAACCCCTATATGTATAATGCATATTTAAGAAGCAACTTATATATAAAATTAGTATGAAAGCTAATTTCCATTCCTGTTGAAATATAAGAGCTTTATTATTTGTTGCTATAATTATCAATTTGTATTAATTATCCCTTTTGTGTAAGAAGAACTCATAAGCTTTTAGTAAACGTTATTTTCCTAGCTTGTAGACTCATATGTATTTAGCATTATGTGATTTAAGGACAAAAAATTTGTTAATGAAGATAATTTCAATGCTACATTTTTTGTTTTATATTTTGGGTATAAATATTTTGATTAGTTCGAATTTAAGCTATTACTTTATTAAAGTAATATTTATAAAATTTCAAACAAATGTATTGTTTGCTTATATAAATATATATAGGTGTTTTTTTTTAGGTTAGATAGAATTTTCAATAGGGATAGCTTTAAAGTTCTGTCACGTTTAACAAACACTCTCTTTCTCTCTCTCTCTCTCTCTCTATATATATATATATATATATATATATATATATATATATATATATATATATATATGTATTTATGTAAGTATATAAACAATAATTATTTATATTAGTGTATAGTTATTTTTCATTTTCTAAAAAAAATTAGCATGAATCGTAGTGCGTATAACCATGTGGAACAGTGCGTATAGACAACAATTTATATTTATTATTACAGTTATTCTTTTTATGTTGAATTATTTTTAACAATTCAAAAAATAAGTTTCACTCATTGATCTGATTTTTTGATTTACTTTTTATCATATTTAATCTGTTTATATTTTCTGTTGACTTTCTAATCATATAACGGAAATAATAAAAACATTTAAGCAATATGCCATGTTTTTGTTGTAACAATGATTTAAATATAATAAATTTCGTAACATTTAAAATTACATACGATAATTAGTTGCGATAAAATTGTACATATTTGTTATATTTTAAATGTCGAAATTGTTTAAAAGTTTGTTATGTTGACAAAATGATTTATACCTATAGTTATGAATTGTAACATAAATATTCGTACGTGTTTCAAGTAGTTGAAAGGTTTCCGTTTTCATAGATTTTTTTGTAATGTAAATATAAAGATTTCATGAATTGATTTCATTGTTTAGCAAGCTGCAACTTTTCCGATTTCATAGCATTTTTGTTTGATATACTTTATAGAGTACATTTTTTAATATAATTTTATATTACCAGTTTCCAATTCATAAATACATACATAATCACTAAATTTTTCCTTTTATATAAGTTTTATAGATTATTATAGAATTAAATATTTCGGTTAAATATTATTTTTATAATTTTTTTCTTTATCCAAAAAATTTGATTTTTCTTTAAACATAATACATTTATTATTTTTTAAAAAATGCAAGAAATTAAATTTCTTCAAAAAATACTTTATTGCTTAATTATTTTTAAAGTAAGAGAAATGATTGTTTTTATTATTTTTAAAAATTTGAAAGGTAATAAAAATAAACTAGAAAATGTAGTTGTGAATGGAATATATAGGATAATATATATATATATCATATTAAAATGAGTATGTGTGGATAATTCAGTGTAATATGTCTTTTTATATAAAAAAAACATGAACCATACACTGTATAGCCATGTGGAACAGTGCGTGTAAGCAACAATTTATTTTTGTGTGATTATTTTGTATGATATTCTCATTCTGTAAGTTTTTTTAGAACTCAAAATATGTTTCACGTAATAAAATGAATTTTTGCATATTCACCTTTTTTTAGTTATGATTTTTAGATTAGCTAGTTGAATAAAGTACATTTCATAATATTAATAAAATTGTTTGTTTGAATTTACTAGATATTTTATTACATAAAAATATGAACAAAACATTTTAATAGTGTATATTAAAAAAAAGTTATATAAATATGAATTCATATACATAAAACATTGAAATATTAATATGTATAAAAATATATAATATAAATTCATCATTGATAATTACCTGTGTAAGTACGTACTAAAAATTTTTTTATGGTTGATTATCAGTGTGCTTAATGAGAAAAGATTGAAACAAATCATTTTGGTTTGAAGTCTAGTTTATATTTATAAAATATACATTAATATAAAATATTAAAAATTAGTTTGGTTTAATAAATTAATTATATAGTCGTCGTGAACTCTTAACTTTAAAATTTATATATTCGAACAAAAAAATACTTATTTACATGAAAAATGATATTCAATAATGGTGGAGATTGGGAGTTTTTTATTATGAAATTTGTGTTTGAGTATGAGTATATATAGTAGAATATACTTTACACAAAATATATTGCAAGAAAAAATGATGCCTGTGGGGCAAAAAGAATACTCAATTGGAGACACAGACATGTGGATCGGCCATAGCGGAGATTAAATCTGTGATGGGATGGTTTAATTCGGTAATTTGTCCAAGTAATAGGAAAGGCTTTTAACCAACATTGAATTGATGGAGGCCGATGTTGTTAATTTTACGTTATACATTACATGTATGTATATTTGATTTAACTTTTTGAGAACTTATAATTTATTTATTTTTTTCAAAAACTAAATTTATATTGATTTATTGTTTCAGTTTAAATAATTAATCAAGAATTAACAAAATATTCGTTTATTTTAGCTTGTTGGGGAAATAATTGGTTATTTAAATAAAATTGACATTTTTCTCGTTAACGAATGTCATGATTTAAGGGAGGAAAAAAACGAAGAAAAATATTATATAAATGTATACATAAAAAAGATGTATTTGCTTTGTTTCGTATTGAAATTAATACAAAAATCTGCTGAAATAATGAAATTGTGTATTTGCCATGTTATTTATGACCTCGTAAATTACAGGTTTGAATAATTTAAAGCTTATTTTAGCAATACTGTTGTATGAATTTTTCATGCGAATTTTTACTTGTTATTATTGAATTATAACTCAATATTATATATATATATATATATATATATATATATATATATATATATATATATACATATGCAGAGACGTATAAAATTTTACATTTGTGGTGTAAACATTTTGTGTATTTGTATTGAACCGATATTTTTCATTATATGGAATTGTATGTTTATTCGTGTGTATTGAAAAGTTTCTCGGTTATTGCTTTGATAACTTTACATAAAATAATTTTATTGAAATGAAGGGTTATCATGTTTGCAGATATAAATATTTATATAGACCCTGTGTGTTTCATTTAGACAAAGTGTTTGTAAATGTACGGCTTAATGATTCAGTGATTTTAGAGCCTCTAATTTGCTGCTGTAAAATGATGTGAACATGAGGTTGGGTCACAGAGTTGGACCGTCTTTTAGCGCGTATAAACTCACTCTATGACCATTTATAATACAATACGACAGAATGAACATAGAGGCCGTGGACTTCTCTTATTCGTATGCATATTAGTGGTATTTTCAGTGGCGTACACACTTACTGTGCAATGTATTATCGCACGAGTTTCATTAATTTAATGTGACGGCTGGTAAATATATCTATTTTCACTAAATGCCACAGACTGACATTCATTTGAAAATATTTATTGAAATTTTCTATGAAGAGTTGGTAGTTTTATGAATTCATTTCGTATGGACAAAGAATTTAATACTGTGTATATAAAGTATCGGAATTTTCTTTCAAAAAGCGATTTAAATAATTTAAAATGAATTTCCATATTTTTTAATTATTATAAAATTGATTGTAAATAATTAGAAATTTCAATGAAAATTATTAATATATGTATATGAAAAAGGTTTTTAAAAAATAATTATGTAAATAAATTATATAAAATAAGTTACTATTGAAAATAAAATGAAAATTTGTTACAGTTGAATAATTCAGATATTAATAATTTAATAATTTAAAACTGTATCATGAAATTAATTATTAATTTTTTTTTAAAAAAAACATTACCATTTATTAAAAAATATATTAATTTAAAAAAATTAAAATTTTAATTAAAATGTTACTACTTTTTTAAGGCTGCCTTTCATAAAAAAAGTATGAAATGCAAAATATATTACTTTGCAAATTTTTGTGTCAATTTAAAAATTATATTGTATTACGTCAAATATTTTATGATGTGGATATCAACCATTTTACTTAAATATAGTTTATGACTAGTTTTAAGAGTATAACTGAAATCGAAATGAATCGTACCAGTACAATAATTTAGTAATAAAATCTATTTATAGATTTCAGGTAATATACGAGAAAAATTCCAAGAAACTTCGATTGAAAATTTTGAAATTCAGAAATAATATTGTGGGTAATAAAAGTCTTTGTCGAAAAAAATATTTAAACTGTCCTGTGATATATATTTTAAATTATATTTAAATGTACATCTATAAATTGTGTTGATTAATGATTTTGTTTGTAAATGAATTATTGTGTTTTATTGAATATATAAATCATTCATGAATTATATTTAAAATAAGACAAAAAACTGTAATCTCGTTTCTTATATTCAAGATGATTTATTGTTTCTTAGGTTCAAAAGTAATATCATCTAATTAAAATCCTTCGAATACAATACTACAATGTATTATTTTACGGATGATAGAATTATAAAAAGGATTTAGTAAGGGGAATACAATTTAGATAAGATTTGATATCAAATAAACGTCTACTCGTACTTATTATTAGAACATCTCTGTTATTTTTTTCTACTTGAACGTATAATTTAAATAGATTAATTGTAAAATCTTTCAACAGTTATAAGTAATATATAAAATATGGGAGTATAAAAGTTTCGAATATAAAATTAAAAGATTTATTTCTTTAAATATAATCATATGACTTTTTATAAAGCTCTCAATTTTTTGAATAAAATCTACGTGCACTTTATTTAATACAAGAATTATAATAAAAAATATATGATCTATGTATACACTTTTATGCCATACTTAATTTTTTCTATGACTTGTATACTAGTCGTATATTATTACATCTAATAAAAGTTTATATTTGATACTGAAAAAGTAATTTCGTTGATTAGAAAAATCAACAATATATGTTTTATATTTTTGTAGATATTATTTAGTATTAAATAAATGAAATTAGAAAAAAATAATTTAAATTAACTTTTTGTATCATTACATAAATTTAATAATATTGTATTTTGTTAATTTATTTCAAAAATAATCTTTAATAAAAGTCAATATTTAAACAGGTAAATGAATTCATTTTAAATATCATTTTTGTACAAACTTTACAAAACAGTTTATAAATTTAATTAACGATAAGATTTATGTTAC
>CP092095.1:13932228-14004728 GCA_029203775.1 Neoneuromus ignobilis | reverse complement strand
TTTTTGCAAGTATATTAAACGGTCATAATATAATGCTGTTTATGTCAATATAACTAAAAAAATATTACGAGCGTTTGTCAATAAATCCGTGAAAAATAGGATCATTGTTTCTGACAAATTCATAAAATTGAAAAAAATATATACGATGAAAGTTAGAACTGATTCTGAGAAAGGTAAATTTCATACCTGTGTATGAAAAGAAATAGAACGGAAAGAAGTTATGCATATGTCACGGAAATAAGAAAAATATTCAATTTTTATACAGAAATCAATGTCAGAATTAATACGAAAAAAATGTTTCTGACGCATAAATTGATATAAAATTTTTAAGATCTATTTTAAGTGATGGATGCAATGAACTGCGAGACTTTCAATCAGAACCTGTCAGAAACAGTTTTTATATGAAATTATCGAAATCAATTTATATAAAACATTTTTTGAACCAATATTAACAATTTTGTGAATATACAAATTGTGCAATATTATGACATTGTTACTATTTTATTTTAAAATGTTTAATACAATTATCATTTGCAAAGGAAATTAACGATATATATATATATTGATAGAAAATATTATAGTGGTGCTTTTAGAGCCACATGCAATTAATGTATAATATATTGAAGTTTTAATTCAGTGTTAAGTAATTTTGTCGCTTGTAAAATATGCAACCATGTACATTATTCAAAAATTAATATTTGATCTCATAGAATACCTTAATTACTATTTATTGTGAAGTAACATGTGTTGTTGGTTTTGACGCTATTCCACTCTATTCCTGTTTGTTTATTCATTCATTCTAACTAGCAATTGTACTGCTGTAAAAAACTATTGTACTTGTTTAAAGTACATGTCAATTTAGAATTGTTGTGTATTAACGTGTATACATATACTGTTAAGTTTCTAGTTTGTATTTTATTTCCATGGACATTTAAGATGTGTGCTTATATGTACATACACATTTTTTGTGTGCATATATATAAGTAAAAATTATATTCCTTTCTCGATTTAGAACTTGAACTTAAATTTTTACTAAATAAGTTCATTAATCCTATTTTCAGTTTTATTTTGCATACACGTATAAGAAATTACATTATTGCATGAAACATTTAATTTATTTAATGGTTAAGTTTAAAAATGATTAGAATTTTTCATATGCACATAAATGTTTTGTGATATATATAATAAATGTTTAAAAAGAGTTTTTTTCTCATAAAAAGGATAAAATTATAATTAATTTTCAAGTTAGAACTTGAATTGAAGATTTGTACTAAATAAATTAATTAATTCCATTTTGCACATAAGCAGAAAAAAATATATGATGTAACAAGTCATTTAATTTTTTTATCAATAAAAATTATAAGTAATTAAAATTGTTTATATGTTCATAAATCTTATAATACATATGAAATGTTTTAAAAAGATTTTATTTTATAAAGACATGAAATTATAATTTTTTCAAGTTAGAACTTGTTTTGGAAATTTTCAATAGAATTATTGAATGTATTTATTAAACAAGTTCATTAAGTCCATTTTTAAATTAATTTTTCATTTGAATTGAAAAAATACATATTGTAACAGGTCATTTATTTTTTTTATGATAAAAATTATAAATGATTAAATTTTTTCGTAGTTGTATAAACATTTTGTGAGGTATATTTTCTTTTGATCAATATTTTTTATTTTATTATAATAACTAAATGTCATTTTTTACGAAGGTTATATATATTTTATATATATACTAAATTAAAACATTAACAATGAAAAGTGAAGCAATAACTTCCAGTGTGAATAAAAGAAAAGTGATTACGAACTTAAATTGAAACAGACGAAAGCGAAATCCATAAAATGTAAAGAAAACCGTTAAATATATTTATTGCTGGAATATAAAAGTCTTCCGTAATGAGTTATCGATTTCTTTTGTAGCGGTCGTTGTAAATCACATATACACGTATTAATTTGTCTCTGTTTATACCGACTGAAGTATTAACTATTCACATACAGTTCAAACCGGCGGTAAAGTTAAGGAGTATTGTGTTAAGTGACGCTAATTACCGTCGACTGACGCGAGCTTAACTCGAGTTCCGTCACTTCTTGTTACTTGTTACGAGTTGTACAACTCGTATGTTTGAAGTGAGTTTATATTTTAATTATTTGAGGCTTTTAAAGAAAAGTTAAAGAAAAACGTTGTCTTCAGGGGTAACTTTTTTCTTTATGAGCTTCAAAGAATTATGAATATAGTTAATAATTTAAGAACAGTATTATTGCATGGGTTTATTCTCTGACACATTTATATATTTTATAGCACATGCTTTCGTTTATTCTGTTTTATTTTTTGGAAAATTTTAAGAAGATTTAATTTATTTAACGTTCGTTGTAAAGCTTCACGTGAATGTGTAAATATACTTTTTTTAAATATGATATTTATAAATTCTGAATTTATTTCATTTATTATTTATAATCTTAGTCATAATGCAATATTACTCGTATGAATGAAATAATTCAATTATTATGAATAAGAACATTCACGATATTAATTTTAATCATACTTTTGATATTATTTTTAGTGAATTTGATATTAAATATGTTCATAACAAAATTAAAACATTATTAATTTTGATTTAAACATTTTTAAGTCGATTTGAAAATAAAATAGATTTTTTTCATTACCGTGTTTATTATTAATTATTTTTTTATTTGTGTTTTTTAAGAAAACAATCGTTATATATTACTCTTTCAAAATGATTTTATAAAATGTTTTTATATCTTCATGGAATACGAGAAGAGAATAATATACATTTATGTGTTTATGAATTTATATAAACAATATTTCCATAAAATAACAAAAGTTGTAATTAAATCCGTTTTTGGGTTATATAAAAATGATGGATGGAAATCAACTATATTACATTTAATAAAGTGATATTCAAAATAACAACAGTGCGCAGAGTAAAACAACTAGTAAATTACCATATTTTAAATATAAAGTAAGACACAGTATTTATAATGGTTTATATTTTCTGTACACATCTTGTGTAAAATAACATGGCTTTATAGTTAGCGATGGTTTTATGATATTTAATGCGGTTATGTGTATACACAGGATTACGAATATATTAATTCACATATACATACATACATGCATATATATATAAATGAATATACGAATAAAATTTCCAACATGTACAGTACCATTTGTTGGAAATAAATTATTATATAAACTTTATGTTTGCATGAACAACTCTTTAATTTTTTATGTCAAGAATTTTAATTTTCGAGATAAAATAAATGCCGATAAATGTACATATTTTTATTTCATGCAAGGTGTATTCATGAAATGAAATTTATTTAATAATGGATTTAAAAGTTTCCGTATACATGTAAAACTTCATTGAAGTATGCATAAATATATTTTAAATGTTATTATTTTATATACGGTCATCCAAATGTGACGCTTAGATTTGTGTTTTATTAAAAAGAAACGTGTGTATTGTTTCTTTTTAATAAAACAAATCTAGGCGTCACATTTGGATGACTCTATCTTAATTTGAATACAAATATTTTAAAACATTAAAATCAAATACATATCAATAAGAAAATATTCTATAAATCAGATGAAAAATAAATCTAGTGAAAAAAGATGTGTTCATAAAAAATATTCTATATTTAATAGTACAATATTTTTGATTTAAAATATATAGAAAATATTTCATATAATAATACCAAAATATGTAGAAAATATATTAATTTGCTAATATATATTTATCTTAAGTACTTTTTATATTACTAAAAAAAATTTCTTAAAAACTTTAAAATAAATTGAAATTAGTCTGAATATTCAGATTTGAGAAGTAGTAAAAAAATGAAGTATTAAACATTTTATTCCAATTAATGACATTTTAAATGTTTTTTTTTAAATGCTTATATGACTCCATCGGTCACAAAGGTTGTTAAACGTCTCCAAAAAAAACCCTAAATTAATTTATTCTTTTTTATAAAGAGACAAACCTTTAATAAATATATGAAATTCACATTTTAAATTATTAACTTTTGAAATTATTAAATATTGAGTTTATTTTTTCAAGAAATTGAAATTATATTAAAAATTTTAAAACTTTTAATTAAATATTCATTTATTGTAATATTTGCATGTTTATAAAAAGTGTATTGTAAAAATATAATATAAAAAAATAATTTTTAATCACATTTGAAATAATTATATATATATATATATATATATATATATATATATATATATATATATATAATATACAGTTACATGATAAATGGGCTGTGTATTTTTTTCTAAAAAAAGATAATTAGGTGTTATGCAATGTTGTTTTTATCACTAAAGTCTGTAAGAAAATCGGTGTTTTATCTCGTCTTTTTTAGTTCATGCCGGCTCTTCTATTCTTATATCTACAACTAATGAATATGCAAATTTCTGTCTTATTATAAATTTAAATTTCTTTATCTTGTACACAATATAATATATATACTTTTTGTTTTCCAATTTTAAATATTCGAATTCAATATCTCTAATATATATATATATATATATATATATATATATATATATATATATATATTGTATAAATCAGTAATTTTTAATGAATTTTTTAATATATAAAACGTTTAATCCATGGTTGTACATTATTTTAAATTAAAAAATAATATGACAGTTTTGTAAATGTTTTGAATAAACATTGGAAAAAAATGTAAAATTAAGTAAAGATTTCTTAAAAAGAAAATAATTTCTTTAAGATTAGTATTTATTCCACTTCTGTTAAGATGTACATCTATCTTGTTGAGTAATAAATAATTATTTACAATTGATACATCAATCATAACATTTTCAAATGTAATGATCGAAATTGGAAATTACTTGAATATTTATTTGCTTCTGTTTCATGTGTATGAATACAAGATGTAAAATGTTGAAGATGGATATAGCGAACTGGAAACCTCAAAAAGAAAATAAAATTTTTTTTAGATGTTTGTCAATTCGTGCGTAAAGAAGATTTTACATATATGCTTTACGATGTATTAAAGAGCTGAACGAGCTGTTTATATTTTAATAACTCTTTTTATGTTAGGGACTCTATAAAAAAATCCGACTATGACGGTATATTACTTCTAATTTTAAGAGTTTTTTAGTATTTAATTTTTTTTTAATGAACATTTTGTAAATTTACTAAAGAACAATATCAATATTTAATCCTAGTCACATTCATTTTATTGATATTAAAAATAACTTTGTACAATAATTTCACACAATATCCTATTGAATTTAGTTAAATATATTGTTCTTTTATATTTAATTTGTTTTTTTAGTAAAATATTTTCAATTATAATTCTGTTTACAGAAAAAATACAAAAAAAAACTAATTAATTTAAAGTAAATTAAATGAGATGTTTGTTAATATATGAACGTGGATTACCATATTACCATTTGACATTTTATATAACTAACTTGAACTTTGATTAACGTTATAAATGGCGTAAAATTGAAGAACATCTATTTTAATTATAACTACAAGAAATATAAATTACATCTAACGTATAAACTTTATATTCTTGTAAACTTCTATATTTTTATATTAATTACGTATTTTAACTTATAAACTTGTCGTCATTTTTTTATATTTTTTGATTATGCTTTTCTTATTATATATATTTTTTCTCTTATCATTTTAATATATTTATATACAAGTGTGTGTAAATAATGTTTTAATTATGAATATGTTTAGTTTAAATCTTCCTATTTGTAGAATATTACCAAATTAACATCATTAAAGAGACGTTAATTTATTCACTGAAATGTGGTATATATTTTTGGTTCTAAAAAGTGTTTTCTATTTTTATACCTGGCGGAAATTAACATCGTATTTATTATTAGTTGATGTTAAAGATCTGTTTTTGCCTGAGATGTTAAAAATAGATATTATATTAGGTCCTCAATATATTATATTTTAGATTTTATATTTATAAGACTAAAACGTTTACGTAAATCAAATAGATATTTTCAATATTAACAAGATTTTTTTCTGTTTATAGATTGGTTTTATTCGATTGAAGATTAATGCGGTAAGTTCAATTATTTTTGAAAAATATAGTTAATTAAAAATATATTAAAATCTATTTTGATATTTATTTTGTTTATAAATATATACAACGAATACTATATACATTCGAATTCGTCCACATGTTTTTATTTGTATTATAAATATATACATGCACACGGTCTCTCACGTTTTCACATAAATTCAGGATATATGTGTATCGTTATATGTGAATAAATAAATGTTTTCATATCTCGTTTGTGCCAAATAATCAAATGTAAATTGGTATGTAAATATATATCGTTACGTTATTAAAAAAATATCTGATGAAAATTAATTACATGTGTATAGAGCAAGTATCAATATCAGAAACATATAATAACGTCACCCCGTACAAAACGATTATAAGATTAACTTCCTTTCGACGTCAAATAAAAACACACAGCTTAATTAAATTCAGTAATTGTATTTTTTTTTTTTTGCTTCTCCGAGTTCGCTAAGCACGCACTTCGATATGCAAGAATCGCTTAAGGTAG
This sequence comes from Neoneuromus ignobilis, assembly GCA_029203775.1. Classification (NCBI taxonomy): domain Eukaryota; kingdom Metazoa; phylum Arthropoda; class Insecta; order Megaloptera; family Corydalidae; genus Neoneuromus; species Neoneuromus ignobilis. Next base: position 13,998,130 of record CP092095.1, on the reverse strand, counting down.
ACAGACGGCAATCGGACAGGATAATAAAGAAAAATTAAACGCAATTAAAGTAAGGAAACGCGTAATCAAGATACGCGGAGGCATTTTAATACTATAATACTGAGAACGGGAAGAGAGTTATGGCTGACTTATAGTTCTTTCTACGGATGTTTGAATTGCACGCTCAATATTGAAAAAAATAAAATACGTATACTATGTATCATTAGTAAATAATGACATTAAGATTCGGCGATACTATTCAAACTGATTAGATGTCAGAAAGTCATTGTAATGCAAATAGGTGTGTATGTAATTTACAAATAAAGTAATTTACTTGAGGATATACATATACACAAACACGCATTACTTACTACATGTATATATATATTTATAAGTATTAAAGTACTAAAATACAAATTATATTTATATGAATAGTTTGAATTTCTCTATTAAATATCACGAAAACAAGTATGTTTTAAAATAGGTTAAAATGATTTATTTCGTTAAAAAAAATATAAAGAAAACTTATTAAGACTTTTTTTATTGATTTTACGTATTGCAATGTAAATATAGTATAATATTAATTTAATATTTACTGTTCACTGGTGTTGTTTGTAGAGATGAATATATAAATATTGACACTGTAGTAAAAGAACTATAATTAACGTAGCATGAAAAGATAACACAATAGAGATTTATTTATATTTGGATAAAAACACTTTATATTGTGTTGTATAATTTCAACCTGATGTGTGTAAAAACACACATTTCTTATGTTATTTAATAAAACGAATTAAATTATGTACACGAATAAAATTTATAAAAAAGTGCAAAGAAATGGTGTATTGGGAATTTTAAATATAAATTAAAATCATTAATTGTAATTATTTTTTTGCTTATTGAAATAATTTAAATCGGGAATTTAAATGCAATATTTAGTATTATCTAACAATAAGAGTTATTATTTTTTTTATTACAGTATTATTTAAAAACGTATGGCAAGAAAAAATGTCCAGAAATTAATTTATTTACTCTAGAAAGTTTTTCTCTACTGTCCTTTTTTATATATTGAAATCTAAGTAAATATTTGAATTAAAAAAAACTATTTAAATAATACTATGGTTTAATGAAAACAAATTAAAGAGAAAATCAGATATTTTTAATTCCAGTTTACATTACAGTTTTGCTTATGTTGATATTTCGGTTATTATGAATTATAATATTTGAACTATTGCCTTTTTCGTAAAATCTTTTAAGAATAGATCAAGAAGATGAATTAATATAAAGGAAAGTCATTTCTTTATTAGATCCTTTGATAAATTTTGTTATCCTGAATAGACGTATATTATATAATTTTTTTGGCTCTTGATATCGACTTTTCCAAACGTGATTGTTTATAGTTTCTATATACGTTTTCGCCATTTTATCATCATCAGACTATAATTCGCGTCTGTACACGTTCCTGTTACTATTTGTAAATCTTGTATACTTAAAAAAACGGGCTTGTGCTGTACTTATATATCTTATTATTAGAATGTCCATATGTCACATTGTGATTTGGTTTTATCCTATAATACAATACGTGATATAAATATAAATGTTATAAACTAGCTGTACATAACTATATTACACACACACAGATATATATATATATATATATATATATATATATATATATATATATATATATATATATATATTATAAATACTCTTGTCTCTGAATACAAACATTCTTGTTTTTGTTATATATTATTCTATTAGATTTTTATAAAAATTAATTTATATAGAAATATTTATTGTTCGTAAATGTATCGTATATGAAAAAGAAATCAACTGTTTATAAATTGATTTCCAGTCGTTTCTAACGCCACCATTAATCAAAAACTTAATTATTTTTACTTCAACGATTTTGACATTAAAAGAGACTTCGCCTTAGTTTACTGAAATGTATTAATAAGAAATGCCGAATATTCCAACAATTTCTTTATGAAATAACGATAAATTTGTTGTAACATAACGTGGTATTTTCTCTTGGTTTGATATAATATTTATATTTTAATTTACTCTTAACCACATTTAATAACCATAATCACTTTGTTAGTAAACTTATTTAACTAATAAAATCTTAAAATTGGAATATTTTAAATTGTATTTGTACTGATAATTTAATAAGTAAATTATAAAGAAATGAATTAATTTATTATCAATAATATCAATTATTTTATTTTAATTTTTTTTATCAAATATAAGTTTATAATATGACTATAATTAGTAATTTACAAAAGTGTTTAATTATATTTAAATATTATTTATGTGAATGAATTTTGCAAATTAATATAACAAATACTTTGTGTAAAACTACAATATACAGAAATTATAAATATTTTAATGTATTTTCTTTTAAAGTTGACATATGATTTATCCACCTTTCTAGCAAAACAAATCGTTAACAATCGTTCCTTTGAGACTTCTAGAGTTTTTGTTGTCAGCTAATACGACATTATTGTTTTCTATTTTCATTCTGTCTCAGTTTTATTTTCTTTTATGTTTTTATATATTATCTTGTTAAAATTTGCCAATTTTAATATTTCAAAATAATTTTTTTATTAAATTTTGGTATTAATAATTTATATATATAAACACAAAAAGATTTCACATAATAAATTATTAATATAATTCTTTTCTGAAAAAATATAAACGTTTAAAATGAATAAATTTAAGTTATTAAGATAAACTGTTGATTTGATGATTATATAAAATGTTTGTCATTAGTTTGTTTGTAGAGTTATGAGGAAAATATAATTGCATTAATTTTGAAATGATCGAGAATTGTTCGAATAGTATTCGTAGTTTATAAATCTTTCTAAGGAGTCCCATTAATCGTTTATTTTATATTCAAAGACTATTAGCTTTATGTTTTCTCAAAGGTAATATTTGCGAGAGTTTAAATTGAGTAAGTTTATTAGCCAAGCATGTGATCAACTTGCTGTGATGTGAACGGAACAGTGCACAATGCTTTTTATATTTTTTATCCATGGAGAAGTATTTTTACTAATAAGTTAGTCCGGAATATATTACGGTTATTAACTGTTATATATATATATATATATATATATATATATATATATATATATATAATACTATTAAATGAATTATTGAATTAATGTAGATAAATTGTCAGAAAATATGTATTAAGGTATTAGTTCTTTCACTTTTTATTCATCACTCTTTCTATGAGTATTAAAGAATGTGGAACATACCCACACATGTGTATATGTATTAAACGTAAAATATTTTTTTTATAATTTCCCGGAAACATATCAATATCACCTGTATAGGTTGACATAGTTTTCATGTGAGAATGCATTAAACATTGTCGTCGTATAATTAATATAATTTTATAGATAGATAAAAAATAGATATTACTCGTTGTTCTTTGTAATTTTATGTGACAGCGGACGAAACAGTCTCGTAAACAGGGACATCTACGTGTTGTTACAATAGTGTATAACGTTTATGAATAAATTAGTGCACCTGAGCGCTACGGAATTATTTATGACGGACAGCGCTTATCGCGCCCTCTTACTGCTTCAGCGAAACGAACGAACGCATATGAGCCAATGTTCTGCTACATGTGAGCATTTTTGATGCTTTCGAGTAGCGACCCGTGATAATCTGTCATAAAACCTATTGGGTATATATATACATACATACATACATACATATATATATATATATATATATATATATATATATATATACAGACATACCCCATATACAACTGTATATCAGTACTCATTTAAAAATTAATTTTCTAAAAAAAGATTTGTATATTCATTAATTTTGACATAAAAAATATTTTGATATCAAGAATGAAAAAGTATTTTTTGAAAAGTGGTTAAAATTAAATTAATTTTGGAAAAATTACTCGTTAGAAATTAAAAATTGATTCCATTTTTGAACAGATCTCAAAATGTTAGATCCAATTTATTAACTGAAATATATTTGAAATTCTCAGAGTTTCAGCAACTTATTTGATCTTTATTTTTTTTAACTCTCTATGTAGATTCCGTTGAGTGGTTTTTTTTTGCATTGGCAGTTGATCAATATATAAAATATCTTCAAGAGATCTTCTCAATACTTTTCAATTTAGGTTTCTGTTTTTTCTCTTTTTTTTAAAAAAAACGTTATTAATGAACAGATTTATTTCTTTTATTGATAAACTGTTTTTATGAAGTATTTAATAATGAGATTTTTAATTCAATTAAAAAACGACATATACTAATTAATTGATAAACATGAACTATTTGAGACATAAATTTGAAATGTCATAGTTAGTCATACTGAAAATGAAATGTCATAATATTAAAAATTCAATGATTTAAATATCATACACAAACATACACTTTTATATATTATATATATATATATATATATATATATAAATTTATGATAAAAAAAGTAATTAAACATATAATTAGTCATTTAAAAATTCACAAATAAAACCATATACATATAACATAGGTAATTAACGTTAATATTTTTTGTGAGTAAAGAATACTTTTTGTGTATATTGGAATATTATAAATGACAATATAAAAATAAAAGAATGAATATATGATAACATAAATATGTGAACGCTTCCTGCATGGCTTTAGTCATTTTTATGTGGTAATTGATTTGTTTGAAATTATTTTAATGTGTTAAAACGCAAATGAATCAATAAATATAAATAACTCTTTATCAGAAAAACATTAGTTACTGTTAGCTGAAAATTGTATAATTGTCTGTTGGTGAAGTTAACGACCTAAATAATAAATATAATGTGCATGTAAATATTTCAGTCAATATTTGTACAAGTTCATTAACTTCGTTTTCGATTTGTAAATTGTGTTAATATTTAATTTTAGTAAATACATCGAGCCATGGATAAATGTACGTTGAACTGTTTGTAACATATAATGGTGAACTGTTGATTGATTTTTTATTGTTATTATTATTATTACATCGATTTATTTTTCAATGTTTTTATATATTAATATTTTTATTTGTATAGTATAATATATTGCTCTCAGTTAGTATAATTTTATTAATACGTATTGTCACATTTTGAACTTATCATTTATGTACATTTAACTTATCACTTATCACTTAACCACTATATCACAAAAACGGTAAATTGATTATTTTTTAATCAACATAAACTTTATTAAATATACGTTGCATGTAGAGAGTGAATAGGTCGAATAATTTAATTGAATAAAGTTTAAAATAATTATAAAACACATAAGAAGAAAATTAATCAATTTTTTATTTCAGTTTATTTTACGAAAAAAATCGATTTGTTTCAGTGTTTTCGTATTTTATCCATAAATATTTTTCAAATGATATATCAGGAATTAGATATCGATCTATAATTATTAAATTATAATATAAATATGATTTTATATTAATAATTTTTTATATATTTATATTGTTTTAATTTTACATTTTATAATTACTCTACAAGAGATGAAATTCGTCATTTTTATTATAAACTTGTATGAAAATAGATAAATGCTATATTATTGTTGGAAAAGTCGTGTCCAAAAAAATATTTCAAACAAATAATTAATTGAGAGTATTTTTTTCGTGGAAATATTTTTTTGACAGTTATATAAAAACGTTTCGTGAACAAGTGTTTCTCTCGTTTAGTGAATTATTGTTTGTGTAAAAAAATAATTGCTGCAAGAAATAAATTTTATATAAAATATGGTAAATAATAAAAACAAATATTAGATTTTTTTATTTTACTTTTATTCTATAAGAATAAACATTTTATAAAATAAAATAGATTAATTAACATTGCTTATTATTGATAAATTTTAAATTTAAATCTAGTTTCAGTATTTAAAAAATTGATAGATATATATACACATATTTTAGGTAATTTATCAGAAGAGTAATGGAGGTTAATCTTTAGAATAGAATAAATTAGTGATATTTACTCATATTATTACATTCATTGATTCGTATAATGATAATTTAAATTTTTTATATAATTTCTTCTTGAAATTAAACATTTATTTTATGTTCAAGTGTCGTGTAATAATACTATAATTAATCTAAAATAAATTTCAAACTTACATTTTCTAACCATGTTCTTTATTTCTGTCTACTTTATAAATGACTAAAATATGGAATATGTGACAAGAAGTAGTTTTTTTTTTTCAAGAAAATCCCTTGGAATAATTTATTTAGAGCTAGGATATTATTGTCATTGGATAATAAATTTACGTATTTGTAATAATACTTCGTCCTTTAAAATGATTTATTTTAAATTTAACCTTTAGTATGTTGATAAAAATTATCAAATAATTAGATTAATCTTTAAATATTTTTGTATTTATAAGTCTTTATGTTCTTATCCATACAAAAAAAATTATAAACAAAAATACAGTCTCAAATTAACTAATTATAATGTCATTTAATTATGACATACTTCTTTATAAATAAGTTTTAAGTTAATATTTTATTGTGTTTATTTCAGTTTATTGTGTACGAATTGTACATTTTATGAAATATTTATTTTTTTTATACATTATTGTACATACATACATAGTATATATATATATATATATATATATATATATATATATATATATATATATATAATTTATATGTGAAAGCAACTTATTTTTTGTTCTAAATGAATCTACCAAATATGGCACAATCATTGTTATTTTGAATAATAGACTAATCTGTTTATATCTTTAGATGCAACATAAGAAAATAGCTAAATATATAATGACGGAACTAGTAAGGTCATTGTTCTTGAAATTTTCGTTACGGGGTCACGAGTTTAAATCCTACAAGAATATGTTTAATAAAATAATTGTACTTGTATAGTTGCTCATTAAAAAAACGTCTACGTAATCAAATGTGCATGTTAAAATAAATCTTTTTTTATATTTTTAATTCTGTGAAGTACAGTTACCTGTTGTTTTAATAAAAATGTATACAATATTGCTATGTGTAAAAAAAGTATGCTAATTTATTAATACTACCATATATCCATCACGATTTGTTGAAATAAATACTATTATTATTTGTAATCAGAGATCGTTTATCAATAAGTGCGATTAAAATTCAATATTGAAATTATAATAATAATCTTCAAAATGTGTATCTGTAATGAATTTTTTGTGATTTAATTTTTCTTTTAGGTTATCAATTACTTTTCAGTGCGTGATTCCGTTTTTATTTGCAATTTGTAGATTTTTAATGAATTGTTGATTTTTTGTCAGTTTTTTTTAAATAATTTTACATTAATCAATAACATATATTTATATAAATTACTATTTACAAAATGGATGAATATCACAATCGTTGAAAATATTTGATATGCATTTTTTGTATTCTTAGTTATTTATAACTATATAGCGTGACTTTTAAATAATATTTCTAAACGGATATATTATTTATTACGATAATATTCCGAATACAACGACAGTGTACCAATTAGAGTACCATAATCGTACTATTTATCGGTTTCTGCATGAATAATTATATCCTATGTGTGTATTTCAAAACTACCAAAACATATTTGCATACATAAATTTGATTGTGGGATATGTGAATGACAGTTTTCTAATGTGCATAAATTTGCTAATTTTTTTTAAAAAATAATTTATCAATATAGTTACACAGATGTATTTATAGCTATGTACACACATATACATGTACTTAAGTATTAATTAGTATAAAATACATAAATCGAAATCGTAATTGGATGACATTATTTACTCATTATCAAGAATATACTAATTACGCACATCAATTAAAAATGTAATGTATTTTTAATGTACTTTTTATTTCTGTTACTTTCTTAAATATTTATCATTTTTATATTCTACTAGATTTGAAATATATGAAATGTTTGTGACAATAAAAATGATATTTATTACAGTATAGAAAAATAATACGTTTTCAAACGCATAGTTAATTTTTATTTTCAATATTTATTTTTTCCATTTGGGTTGTTTACACAATCAAACTAATATTTATATTAAGTTTTAAAAAGATGTGGATTATTCATTTGAATAAAATATATTTCTACTCTTTTATGCATGGAGTAGATGTGATTATATTTTAAATATTACAACAGAAAAAAATCAACTTAGATAATGTTTTAGTAAAAAAATGTATATATAGTAAATTATTTTATACATATATATGTATACGGATATATATATATATATATGTATAAATCCCACGTTTTTTTTAAACTGTACATTTTCAAAGAGTATGTTCATTAATATTGCAACCATTGTAATGTAATATTCAAGAGTATTATATTTAAAAAAAATCAGTATTTTCTATTTCTAGAACGTTTATTTTACATATTACTAAAAATACATTCTTTTTGAACTGTAAAATATTTACTAGTATGTATTTTTGGCTCTTAAACATATTTATTATTTAACATGATAATTTGTGTTTATGAAAATCGTTCATATAACGTGAATAACATTTACAATTGATCGATTAATACTGTTTTATTTATAACAATAAAATTATATGTGTATAGATAATATGTTTTTGTGTCTGTTATTTTACTACAATATTTTTATTTTATAAGTAAACGTAAATAAAATGTATTAAATTAATTATCCTCTGTTCTACTTTTTATTTAAATGTACATTTTTTGTGTAACACGACACAATAGTTAATTTATTTTTGAAACGAACAACTGCTGTTGACACATACGTAATCAATAAAATGTCAGGATAGGAAAATTTTATCGACAATAAAATATAGTTTATTTAACTAGACTGTATTTACCGTTCGATTCAAACATGTATATTGTAATTAATTTTTTCATTTCAATTAATCATTGTTAATGAGATAGTACAGTAAACATAATTAAAAAATGCGGTGTTGATTTTTTTTCAAAAAATCATAAAATAAACAATAATTATCGTAAAGTCAAAGTATGTTGTATTTTAAAACAGATTGATGATTTTCATGTGAAAAATATGCTCGATTAAAAAAGTTTATATGGTTTTTATAACTCTTTGTAAAAAATAACGAACATAATTTTTAGTAATTAACAAGAATTTCGGAGTGAATTTAAAAACACGAAATATTCATTTGTTACATAATTTTACTTTCAATTTATTCTTAGGACATGAACTGATACTGACAAAGTTGCAGTTTACTACAAGTTCTTCAACCGCAATTGCGGAGCAAATGCCTGAATATGGGAACTTGTTCATGAGTACAACAATAAAAACAACATGCGTATTCAAATGTTTAAAATATTTCTTGTATTTTATGCACATACTTTCTGGGAAGTACGTTATTTACAATTACTTAATTTAAATATCCTTAGACTGTACAACCGAGATGAATAAACATTACATACTACTAAAAGAGACTTGTAGATAATAAACCACAAATAGTGCCGGTTTTACCTTGTACTCTACGCGAAAGAGGACATCGTTTTGACGAGAGGGGGACATAAGGTGTTCCATAGCGGTCACCGGTTTCGGGTAATTAACGCACAGACACACTATAACAGCAGACGCTATTGTGAGAATTACAGTCTGCAAAAACGCAACCTGTCTCCTTATATATAATACCTACAATATAGTTAGCCGGTATATGACTTCTTCTCATTCTTTGTTCATTTTACAAACACAGCTGCTTCGCATGTGTCGAAGGTATGTTATTGTGTCTGCGATTTTATCTCCATATACCGTTTTTGTCTTTTAATATCCAGTTTGGATATAAAACAAAAACGATAATTAGAACTTCAGCTAAAATCTTTTAAGTATGCGAATATTTGAAACTAGATGTTTCTACTAAGTCGTTTCAACATATCTAATCAGATTGAAACCCTTTTTTATCTTACCTTTGCCTGTAATGAATTTTAAAATAAAATAATTAAAAAATAACGAATGTAATAAAAATAAATTATTTCTATTAAGTTATATATTTTTTATAAGAATGCACGTAATACACTTGTATAAAATAAACATTTATTTTTATAAATTAAAAATTTAAAATATAAAATATTTTTATTTGAGAAATATCATAAAATAAACAATTTTATTATCATAAATATATGCATATATTTGAAAAGTTACATCCGTTGTAACTTCAATTAGATATGTTTAAAATATATATGAAAAAATATTCATAGAATTTCTTTTAAATCGAGAGAGAGAAAAAAATATATATTATTAAGTTTCACATATTATTCCATTATTATCTGAAGAATATTAGTTTCAAGTATTTATTGGAGCAATGTTTTATGACTGATAACAATCTGAAATATAAAATTCTATATTTTATTTTATTAAAATTTATAACAAGTGTAGAGTATTTTTTTAAGCGTGATAAAAATTTAAATTTAATTCACATCGAAAGTTCTATCTAACCCAAAAAACACTTTTATATATTATATATGTGTGTGTATGTATGTATAAAGGTATGATAAAGATTTTTTTTAGGTTAGGTAGAACTTTCAATAGGGATTCAATTTAAAGTTTTGTCATGCTTAAAAACATCCTTTATAATAATTGTTTTATTCGAAACGAAATTCTTGTACTGAGAAGATTTTATTTAAAGTAGAGGTACTATTATTTGTTATTATTACTTCAATTGAATTTCATAATCTAGTAATGATTTATTTTGTGTTCTATTAATAACCTATATTTGTAACTATTAGTAACTACATATTATTTAAAATAAGAAACAACAATTTCTAATATAAATTAAAATTCATCGATAAAGTGATGTAATAATATCCCATGAGACGATTACGTTTTGTGAAACTGTATATAAGTCGAATACCGGATTTTATATCTCGCCGAAAAAAAAAACGATAAAATGTCTTTCCAGTTTCCCACAATCAAGTTGACAGTAGTTGTGTTTCCAGTTGCCGACGTTTATTCAAGCGTGTTCATAACTTCACTGCATACAAACTATTGTTGATTTATTTGATCGCCATTCTGTAGCTGGACGTTGTGCTATTTGTAGTCTGCCTTGAAAGCATTGAAGGTCTCATTGACTTGTTCAATAATAATATGTATTTTAAACACTTTGACCTACAAGTTCACGTTTTATTATTTAATTCGATTGATTTATCAATTTGGTTAATGTAATATCTACTAAATAAAATTGGCTTGTTTTATTGTTCATGTATTGTGTAGGTAAACAGTTTATTTCTATTTCTTGAAGCATTTAATGTCATATCTAGACACGCACGCACGTTCTTATTTCATAATACAATTGTATATAGTCACAATTAAGGCAAGCTTTTAAGGAAATATTTTCCACATTTAATATTATTATTGTCAACATTTCTAATACTCAGAATTTAAATATATTTATATACTCGTATTTGTACATTCAAAAATATTTATTAAATAACTAAATTGTAGCAATAGATATATGCATTTTAAATTTATATATGGATACTAATTTTTAGATATTTTCTAATTTATTTATTTATATAAAATATAAACTTTAAAAAATATTCTAAAAAAGTTTGAATTGAGTTCGGTAACAGTAATAAATATTTGAATATATTTTCTTTTTCAAGTGTCCATAGAAGCAATCTTTGCTTGTGAGGTTGTACATTAGAATATAGTTGGAAATTAATCATTTTCTGATTTTCTTTATATAAATAAAACTAAAAAAACAAGACATTAATCAAACATATTTTTTATTTTAAAAGATAAATTTTGTTTCTGATGAATAATTTATTTTCAAAAGAACTTATACAGTGTTTTTTTGTATATGACATTTTTCAGATAAAATCCATTTCTTTATTGACATTCGTTCAATGTTGTAATTAAGTTTGTCACACAAGTTAAAGAATGTTCGTCGACATTTTAATTGTTTTTTTTTCTATACTGTTTTATAAACGATGAAACTAAAAATAACGTTAAAATTTAAGTCAAACATTTCTTTGCAAACTTTATAAAATATTTTTCGTATAATGAGATAAAATGGAATTTTTTAAATTCTGTTCTTTTGTAAATATCATAATATTCATTGAGGTTTTTGTCCAAAAATGGGCTGATATAAGTTAATCTGATGATAATGATGGTACATATACACATGAGTTATATAACCCATAAAACCTTGACATTTTTGATGATGGCTAGTCGCACGAGACAGCATATATCAACCAGCATATAACGATTGTTTATGTAATATCTCTCGTCAGAGAGATATAGAATTTTTTAGAACCGTAAAATACATCATAATCAATTATGTCATTGATTATGATAAATCAAATATCAGAGGTTTCTTTATAAATTAAGACAGCCTGAAAAGTTAGTTCTACTTGTGAATTCGAACAGTTCTAATATAGGATTCGAATAGTTCATATTTAGAGAGTTCCTCGAGTCACTGTGATGATATAGTGGTGAACTTGGTGTAATATTTGTTTAGTGTTGTTATTTAACTGATAAATAAAATAAATTTGTTAATAAAATTGTGCATCTAGTGTTAATGGTAAAGCTAGCCCAAACGCTAACCTATCCTAAATAGTCCAATTTTATAACTCGTGTGTGTGTATAATTTAAAATGATAATGATCCATTGCTGGTCTTTCTTCAGTATGAATTTGTGTTTAGCTCTTATATCTTCAACATTTTATAATATATTTTTTTAATGTCTATTATATATATATATATATATATATATATATATATATATATATATATATATATCTGTGTATGTATGTGTGTGTTCACAGATGTTGAAAGTGTATTGTAAGTATACTTTTGTTCTATAGAAAATATCTTTTCACATAAATGGTTTGAATGTCAATATTTTCATAATAAGAAAACTTCACTGTTAAAGTATGTGAGTCACAAGAATGCAGTGAAGCATAAAAAGTTCAATGACTTAATAGATTTTGGTATTGTGTTTTAAATTGTTGTTTAAATCAATCTTTATTTGTATTGATATATATATATATATATATATATATATATATATATATATATATTTATATATTTATGTATATGTGTGTATTTGTGGAAGAATAACTGTATTAAAACTATTAATAGATTTTTTTGAAAACAGTGTTTCTTCTAAAATTAAAAATTATTATTTTTAATTCCTATTTATATCTCTGTTTACAACTGATATCAATGAAATCGATTAATTCATTTTTTATTGAGATTTAATTCACATTTTATTCGTTCGTAAATATTTGATAACATTCCAAATTCTTTTCGTATTTATTATGTAGTAGAACGCAGTAACTTTTTAAAAATAATATTTATGTACTAGAAATACGTTAGTAATTCCAAATAAACTATTTGAAAATAAAATAAAAATATAGTTTAAATAAAATAGTTTATTCATGTGTGTCTATATTGTTTGTACTATGCAACACAAATAAATTTATTTTATAAAACTGTTGGCGTATGAAACGTTTGAATGGTTTGAGTATTTATTGGTCATTTTTTTATACGTGCTAGGAATTTACAAGTAAAATAATTTACAATTATAAATCTTCACAACGGTTTTATTTTCCTTTATTTGGATTATTGCTGAATATTATATGAATATGTATTAGAAACTTAACAATAGTTTTTTTTACAAATTTTATTTGAATTGATTTTATACTTTTTTTTATTTTCTATCAAATTTTCTTGAAATAGACAAAAACTTAATAGAATCAGTAACATAATTTTATTCTAACAAATATTTTATTTCAATTATTGAAATTAATTTAGAATGTAACAATTTTCTTAAAGTGTTCTCAAATTCACTAAAATGATTTATTAAAAGACATTTGGAAGTTATTGTTGTTGAAACAACAAAATTTAAATTACTCTTAATATAATTTAGAGTTGTTGATTAATTTCTGTGTACAAACTTGTAAAATACGTGTATATCAACTTTGAACATATGTATTTCATTAAGAAAATGATTTTCTCTAACATTGACTTTGATGAAATTAAATTTTAATTTCAATAATATTGTAAAATATTAAATAGTAAAAAGAATTTAATATCAACATAAATTAAATATAGTTAAACATATTTTATTAATTGATAAAAATAGAATAGTTTATAGGTACATTAAATTTTTATTAATAAATATTACCATATTGTACGTTTTGTACACAGAATTTAATAAAATGATTTATGTTGTTTTCTTTTTATAAATTATCCTCGAAAGTTTTATATATGAAGATCTTTTGAAAGTTCATAATGGTAATGTTTAGTTTATAGTCAGTACGTGCGACACGCAGAGGTTATGAGTTTTCTATTTCTTTAACCCAGAATATTCCCTATATTGATTTCCCATATGTAATTTGTACATCACGAAAAAGAATGATTATATTAATAAAATTAAAAAAATACATATTTTCGTCTCATTATAATTATACGGAAAAATATTCTCAAACAAAAAGTTATACAATTTCCAAACATTTATTTTTAATTCAAGATACATTATTTGTTAAACTCAATAAATATTTTAATCACATTTTAATAATTTGTTTTATATAAACATTTCTATTTTATAGTCAATGCTTTTATACTTTAACATGAAAATAAAGCGAAACAATTTATTATTCACATAATAAAAAGAGACTTTAAATTACTTGTTTTTGTTCTAATTAATGTATTTCCGAACGATGTCGGATTTTGAAATTTATTAAGCGTTCAAAACAGTTATTCTCTTTATGTAGTACAAGATTATGCAGTCTCTATTTATTTATTTTTAATTGGTATATATATATATATATATATATATATATATATATATATATAATTGTAGAGTTGTCAAGTCTATTTTTATTTTCAATAATGTAAAATCATTATATATTATAGATATCGTCTATGTAAAAATGTTTGTATATTTATAAATAGAAATAATCATGATAAAATTGTAATTATATTAGTGGTTGTAGTAAATGTAATTTTATATTTACGGTAGTACTTTTGGGGTCAAAAGTTGTCACAAGCAAAGTACTGTTTGAACTTAGGAAAACTAATGTTTAATTAGACGAGTAAGTAAATACGTGAACCCATAAAATAGAACCCCTTCTTGAAGTACACCTTATGACCTTTTATATGTATGTGTATATATATATATATATATATATATATATATATATATATATATATTTATATTTTATTTCTTCAGTTAAAACATATAAGTTTGTTTAATTTTAAATTTTATTTATATGACCGTTTCGTTTCACTAAACATTCACAAACTATAAAAATTGTATTTTTCCACATATATTCTTCATTACATATATTTGTTACGAATTTCGTATAATATTGTCGTAATAAAATTTTATTCTTACCATTTGAAGATACATCCGATTCTCGGTATTTTTATTACAAAAATGAAATACTATCCGTTATCTGATTGCTCATGTAGTTTCTCTAAACCATTAACTTTTATTTTGTTTATGGTATATTTTGATTTTTGTTTATAATCGTGGTTGGTGTTCTGCAAAATTCAGAAAAATATACTTAGATTTAAGTGTTATATTTATTGTTTAAGATGGAAGAAAATAATAAAATCGTCTTAAATAGTACCTTAAATGTTTATTCAATCGTTATTTATTAAAATATCGTGCTTAGTATAGTTATTTTATTTTTTTTAGTGTAATAAAAAAATTGTTTACTGATTTTATTGATGAAAATTTGTTTACTTCTTTATATATATGTATATTAATATATTTTTAAATGTGTAGCATGTTTTTAAAAAATAATATTCACACGTAAATATAACATACTTTTTATAGAACTTTGAAGCTAAAAATAGAAGCGTTACATTTTTTTTTAAAAAAAAAACTTTATATATATACTTCGAGGTCCGAACGGGAAAATAATTTTTTTAGTAACAGGAAAAATGTAGTAATAAAGCTATTTTCAACTTTAATTTCTACATTAGTTCATTAAAACTTTTTAAATGGAAGTTTATAATTATATTTTTTATGTAAGTGTATTATATATATATATATATATATATATATATATATGTATATAAATATTATACACTAACAAAATATGCGTGTGTGTTATGTACATTTACCAACAATATATTTAACTTGTAAACTTATGAAGAATAATGGATTAAAAAACTATTTACAACTTTTTAATCCAAAATATTTATGTTTATAAAAAATCAAAGGTTATTTGTTTAAAGTTTATATTAAATTTATTTCTCAATACTATAAAGATTATTTATATTTTTTTAAATAAAAATACAATATAAGATCAAGAATAGTTTTCCTAAAAGTTAAACTTCATCAGATTTGTGGCATATGTATGTGTGTTTAACTTCAGTTTTTTAAAAAACCTTTTTATAATTTTACATACATTTATATTAATGATTTTTCTAGTTGTGATTCAATATGAAATTAAAATCTATTTAAAAAATATTATTCGCAAAAAAATGAATTGTATATAAAATTAAGATTGAATTTTATATTTCAATTAGAATTATATATATATATATATATATATATATATATATATATATATATATATATATATATATAATGTATAATCATTAAAAAGGAAAACTAAATTCTTCAGGAAGTAGCATGGTATTTGAAAATTCACATGAATTAAGAATCAAGCAGATTTATTAAAAATGTATGAGTTGAACTTGATAAGTTGATTATAAATACGTAATGAATTTGAAAACATACTTTTAATTTATTCTAATTAAAGAATACTGTTTTTTAAAATAAATTATTGATTTGTTTTTGAAAATTTAATATTTAAATTAATAAAGCTAAAAATAAATAAAGTAAATGTACAAATGTTGTCAAATATTTTATTTAAAATATTGTTTCATTGAATTTATTTGTCATTCCTAAAAAACATGTTTTTTTATTACTAAAAGTTTTTTTTATTACAAATTAATAACAATATTAATTATTATTAAAAAATAACACGCTTAGTAGTTTTATAGTGCAGTTATTTTATCTATAATATTTTTAAAATTATCTAAAACATTTAAATATTTTCTTTTGAATATTTATACATTTTATTTGTCTTAATTTACTGTCTTTTTTCTATAGATAATTATTTAATAAATTTTGATTTGCTGAAATATGATTTAAACTAAAAAAATATAATTCTTATAATTGAATTATAGATTTATACGAGTAAACTGTTGAGGTGTTCACTAATGATTCGTTTCTTAAAACTTGAATTAATTTTTTAATTAAAAATTTAACAAAAAATAAATGTATAATTATTTCATTTGTAGATGGAATATATAAAATGATTTATATTTTATGTGTAAAATTTTCATAATAGATTTATGTTTATACCACTTTTAAAATAGATTAAAATTAATTTTATATCCGCATATAATAATATTGAATAATAAATGTTATCTCTATGCAATTATGATGTTAATGAATTAAATATTATCATTACAATACAATTACGAATAGATTTTGAACAATATAAATAGTTACGCTTGTATTGAAAAATATTGTAAATGACCTTGGTTTTTAATGAATAAATGACCTTAGTTTATTGAAAATATATAAAATAATAATTTTATGTATAATTATACTTTTGAATATATAAATAAAATGATATAGGGCCATCCAAATGTGACGTCTGAATTTGTGTTTTATTAAAAAGAAACTATACATATGTTTCTTTTTAATAAAACATAAATCCAGGCGTCACATTTCGATGACCCTATATGTATGATTTTTGTAGAGAAATAAAATCTATTTATATTTGTATTATTTGACACTTAATAAAATTTCTAAACATAATTGAATACAATTGATAATATTTTTTTATCATTCATAAAACTTTTAAATGTAAAATTGATATCCAACATATAAAATATAAATTGTTATTTGGATTTTTACGTAGGTTGTTTATAAATATTGAGGGAATAATACAATTCGATGTATATAAATAATACGATATATTTTATAAATTTAAGCCAGCAATTTTTTTATTATGATGAAAAATTCTTGTATCCTTATGATTTTGCTGTTGATCAATTTTTTTTATTACCAACCAGAAAGCTTGCTTATACCTGTATTCAAATTTACGAGGTGAAGTTAAATATCAATACTTATATATATATATATATATATATATATATATATATATATATATATATATATATATAGTAAAGTGAAATGCACGAATAAATATAGATCTTTATGTTACCTTATTTATCAGACATTGTTTTATGTCGAAATCGATACTTACGGCCCATGTTCGTGGTAGTAAATCGTCTTTATAACCACGATTGCGGCTGTCTCAATAACTTATAAATATAAAGTTTGTACATTCATCATTCGCTGTAGCAATCTTTTCAAGTATCCATTTCGAGGAAACATATAACAAACACGCAATTTTCCAAATGTGTTTAATTCGTTAGAGTAATATTATTCTTGGCCGCCCTCTAGTTTTCTTATATCAACACTTCAGCCGAGAGTCGTCCCACCATCCATCGATTCGTCCATCTGTATCTGTCTAGATGTCTGTTCCGATGATGGGAATCGAACCGTGAAACGTGAGTTGTTGATGGCGTTGCGGTCCAACGCAAATACACTCCTCCTCTTTCGCCGTATGTACCTTTCAATTGGCTTCGCTCTTCATGCGAATTCATCAATCGCTCGATCTCGTGTCTCTATGGTAACTTGTTAGTTGGAAATTGCACTAGGTAATGCACAGGCTAGACGTGTGCAGATGTTACGCTTATCCTGTAATCTATTCGAGAGAATAAAGTGAAATATTCGACAGGAAATAAAAGTATCTACGATTTGCGATCGTTATCTACAACGGTAACATGTTTAAATGAACTTGTAACGAGGGAATTTGTTTTTAACGTTAACGAAGCAAAAGTTTGTCTTCCGTGTTTATATTTTATCTTTACTTGCTTGTCATATTTTGTTTTATTTTGTATTTTTTTTTCTCAGAATAAAAACATATTGTTAATTAGTTGAATTCGTTTATATAAGGATAGATTTCAAATACTTAATTATAAATTAAATATTAATTTTTTATTTCATTCAACTTTATATATAGGGTTTTCCAATAAAAATGTCAGAATTTTGACAGATGGTGGCAACCATGTTTGAATTTAGTTTTCAAGTTCATTTTGAAATTTCATAAATTCAGTATAATTTGGCAAATTATCATGGAACGTTTAATACTTCAGCAACGTTTAGAAATTGTAAAAACTTCAATAAATTTATTGAAACAAAAGTTTAATGAAAATTATTTCATGAAATGGACATTTCAATTGACTACCAAGATTATGTGATTTCACTCTATTGGATTATTTATTGAGGAGTTATGTGAAATCATTGGTTTATGCTAATAGACAATAGACAACAGAAGTATTGAAAATAAACATTGAACATGTAATTCATGAAATTTGACCACTAAAAATTGGACTAAACGAATGTACTGTGTAAAGGAAGTCGTGGTGGTCATATGAGTGAAATTGTACTCCATCATTAATGCCATAGAATATGCTTAAATATAAAAAAAGTAAATAACTAATTAATTAAATACTTTTTGTTTTATTTATATTTAATCTTCTGAAGCGCTTTTTGAAAAATCTTTTATTTATATATATATATATATATATATATATATATATATATATATATATATATGTATGTATGTATTTTATATACAAATTTATGTACATATACATTGGATTATAGGAAGTTGAATATATCTTTTTAATGTTTATTACTTCGTCATTTACTAAACGAAACGATTCATTTTATAGCGTTAGTTACTTATATTTGACAGATCACACGAAACAATGAAATGTAAATATAAAATATTGAATTATTATTCAGAAAATTAAATACACGTTTAATGGCGGTCTTAATTCAAATTTATATTTCCTCTTTTTATTATTCTTTTACTTTATTGCACATTCGTTTATTGTTATTTGTTTCATAATAAAAATCACTCGCACAGACCGGTGTACATTCAGGTACGATTATGTTAACAGTGTTCGTAGATTTCTTTCGAACGAAAAAAATACAACACATAATTTGAAATTCATGAAAACATCGAGTTCCGAGCGAAAAGGGTTCCACAATTTGAATTATACTGTACAAAAAAAGTATACTTCAAAATCCAGTGAATAATATATTTCTTTTGTTGTTGCGTTTCAATAACAGTTTTTATGATACTAAAACTCGAGAGCAATTTGTATTAATGGGTTAACATACTACTGCATTATTACTGATATTTTTTGCGTGTTTCTTTTCGGTTATGTACAAAAATTATCACAAATAATGTTTCTTTACGTTGCTGACGAATATACACGACAAAAAAAAAACTTATAAATATTGAAATATTTGATGCTTCAACATGAGGTCAACTTCTTTTTCAGCGATTGTATTTGCTATTATAAGTTAATGTTCTAAATAATGTTGATAAATATATTGATAAATACGATTATAACGAGCCTAATTCCACAATAATTTAGTTTAATTTATGAATGTAATTTATTAGCTTAAATTCAAATATAATATTAAATTAAATAATATTTTTATTTATTATATTTATATGTATTTATTTTGTTGACAACTTTTTAACCTTGATAATTTTTTCTAGGGTGTAACTTCATGTAACTTCTATTACTTTTTTTAAAAAAAATAAATGTAAAATTAATATTCTTATTAACACATTAATATATAAATATTGTATATTAGTAAAAGATTCATAAAAATCAATAATGAATTGTTAGATACTTGAATATTTTTCTTAAATAAAATTATTATTCTCTTTAATAATAATGTAATTTATAATTATTTTATAGATTTATTTATTATGTACTATATTTTTCTTTTTTTCTTATATATATATATATATATATATATATATATATATATATATATATATATATATATATATATATATACGAAAGTATATTTTCAAATATTCACGATTAATGAACTGGAGGAGTTAATTAAACAACATTAAAAATATCTTATTTTGTACAAGTTCTAAATTGAAACAAGGTTTATATTTAAACCACACCTACTTTCAAAAATCTTTGTCACATAATTTAAGCATAAAGTCTCTAATTTGCTAAATTGATGTACTGTGCCTATTTCTTTCGACGTGATTGATGGAGGAGTTTTTTTTCATAGTCATTCTGCCACTCTAATTTGTTTACACTTTCTAAAATACTGCCAATTTATGAAACTTGAAACCTGCACTTGATTTCGTATATAGAATTACTATAGCAGTACGCATTTTTCATTTAAAATATTTTTTTCGACGTAAAAAATAATAAGAATTAATTTTTGTACGTTTGTTTCTGTTTTATATTTATTTCATTTTCATTAATTAATACAGTAAATCAATTTTAGTTAAAGAAAGTAGTTAGTAAATAAATAATAATATTTTTCTTGAATAATATACAATTTTTTTCATATATTCTTTTAACTAAAAATGAACATTTATGAAATATCGATTAGCAAAAAAAATCGAAACATCATTAATCTTTACATGAAACTTTGTTTAAATCACCTTTTTTCAAAAAACAACTACAGTTTTCCAATCTACACAAAATTGTATTTCCGGTTTCTCACTAACTGTTCATAGTTTTTCATTAAGTAGAAACGAAAAGTAATTTTAGAAGATGTTTTATTTTCTATATTAGTTTTTAGTAAAAGAAAATTTTTTTTCTTTACTCGCATGTTTTAGTAAATATTGAAAACTATATACACATTTATTACTTATTTTATTAAAGAAATGAAGAAGCAAATTCATAAATATATAATGAAACTTTATTTCAAAAATTATTTCATACGAAATCTCGAAAAGTACTGCTTCAAATATATGAACTTTAGCCTCTAGTGTGAAATTCCACTGACATATTCATGACTTTAGTGTAATATTGGTGTGTACTCGTATGAAAAGGTTTTTGTATACAAATGTACAACCGTATATACATAAACTTGTTTATGAATATATATATATATATATATATATATATATATATATATATACATACACACACACACACACATACATATACATAATACGTACATACACACATACATACAATGTTTCTCTGTCAAGTGTATGTTTATATAATGTTTTACTGGAAGTCAACCAAGTATCATATTTCATGTCAAAATAATTTAAAAGAAAATATCAAACTTGATTTTTCTAACATTTTCTTGTATAAAAAATATATAAAACTAGAATCGTATTACATACATATTTGCAAATATAAAAAAAAAATTATTTTGTCGATACTAAAATCATGAACAATTTCTTTTTTTTAAAAAAATAATAATAATTTGAAAAAATGTTAATGAGTATTTGTCATGAATTAATGTTTTATTCCTAATTATTGTATAATAAATAATAACAAGAATTTCAATTATAATATTTTTTTAAAAAACATTTCAATATTTAAAATTTTGTTAAATTTCGATTTAACCATTAATTGTATTAACAAAAAAAATATTATAAAATTTCATATTTCAAATTATTGTTAAGGTAAATGAACTGATTTTTTTGATTTAAAACTATTAATTATTTTTTATTAATGTATAATTTGTAGTTTGTACAATCGTAATTTTATATGTTTTTAGTAATTGAAAAATATCTAAATTTAGTTTTTAATATAGATTTGAGTATTGCTTTTCTTTATACAAATTTATCTCATATTTTTTATATTTAATATTCTTATTTAAAAATATTTTTATCAAAATTTTCTTTATAGCATTATTTTATTTTTGATAAATATTAACTCACTTTTTTTAAAATCATAGATATTTATCTATTTCTATAAATTTTTAATATTTATTTGAGTTCGGGTTATTTTTACTAAAATATATATATATCTTGTTACAAAAAAAACATACATATGTAAAACTATTTAAATAAATGTATTGAATAGCCAAAACAAGTCTGATATTTTTATGTTTGAGAAGCATACATGTGAATAAACCACAAAATAGAATGTTAGGAAAATGTTGAATAATATTAACTGTAAGTATTTTCACAGTATCAGAGAAAATCAAGCTAAAGGGCAACAAATCTTGGAATTTATATATGTTTATTTATTTTTACATAAATTGTTATTGATTTCATTTGGTTCACTTTTATTTTATTATTTTTTATATAAATAACTATATTAAAAATATTTGTATATAATAAATAAAATTAGAATTGAAGAATAATGAGGGAAAAAATGAATAGAAAATATAATTCTTGTCGAAATTGTTTTAAAAATTATTTTAAATACTATATTAATTTAAATACGATTCTTATGAAAATAGACAAAAATATTTTCTTAAAGGAATGATATTGATTAAATTTAAAAATAGATTTAATGAAAAAATATTGTCACAGTATATTATTTTTTTAGTATTCATTATTAGTATTGACGTCTTATATATTTTTATTGTAATATTACACATTATTAAATTATATTTTATTTGTTTCAGGTGAGTGTTGAGAAAATTGTTTCTTTTTTTGGTAGGAAAATATTTTTCAGTCCAATACAGTCCATTCGAATTTAAATTTTATACAAATGATCGTTTTATTTCTTTTAACATTACAGAATGTAAATATTTTATTTTTATGTATATTCTATGCATGTTTATATCATCGTCATCAGATAAAAAGAAGCTGATATTATTTTCTATCCATTGAATTATTCTACCATTTAAGACACATATTTCACTACATTCAACTGAAAATTGATCAAAAACAATTTCTCTAAATAGTGGAATATTCTACTTCATAATATAACAATTTGTATCAAATTGATACCATCTCTTTTTTATGTTCTTATTACCTTCATCTATAATATTTTTTTGTGTCAATAAGTTCTTCAAAATAAACATAGTTTTTAAGTTTTATTTCTATTCTTTATTTTCATCTGAACTGCAAATTCATTATATATTTTTGTCTTGTTGTTGTCGTTTATAAGACCAGTTTTTTTGACTTACTTTGTCTAATTTTTTATTTTTTTTTCGAGTTCGTGTAGAAAATAATATTATTTCAAATCTACAGGTGAAATATAAAAGTCCATTTGAATATAAATTGAAATGAGTTTCGTTTTTCTTAACATCCACAGAATATAAATATTTTATTTTTCTTTCTACTCGGATGTTTATACATATATATATATATATATATATATATATATATATATATATATATATATATATATATATTTGTGTGTGTGTTTGTGTGTGGATTGAGTACGTTAGAAAATATCTATTTTCAAGTAATAACTTTTACGCAAAGTTGTAAAATTACTGTTTTCTAATTATCAAAAACGAATTGAAATACCTGTATTAAAAATTTATATATTTTTTACCGAATATTGATTTTTTAAAATATAAATGATTGTAAGATATTTGTAAAACTCTCTTATTTATTAATATAAAGTAATAAAAATATTTTATATAATAAAACGAATTATAAAACAAAATAATTGACTTTGAAGTTTTTAAATGTGATTTAAACAATATTTATTGTCAATTACAAAAGTGTTTTAAGAATTTGCTATTTAATAATACGTAAAAGAAATTTGTATGTTATTCAGAGATTTTCTGATCCTTTTTTACTCGCCATTTAAAAGAGATTAACTAAACAATACCATGATATTTTTTCGAAAAAGGGACACAACGGTCGAATAATTTTACTTTTATCTTAAATTATTACACATAAAATTCACGTTACTTGCTTTAATGTTTATTTTTGTTCATATTCATCTTTCATACACAATTATTCAGCATCATTCCTGTGTTTATTTTTAACATAAACAACGAATGAATTAATACTGAAATTTTAATGTAAATAAAACAAGTATAACGTAATTTAATTATTCCGTCATTATTATCATTACTTTCAGGCAATGCAGTTGTTTTCAAAAGGTTTTTTTTCTCTATTTATAAAGCGAACATATATTGTCAAATTATACCGTGAACAGTTAGTATAGATCTAGAATTCTTGTTTTAACAGAAAGTCAATTCAGAGGTGAATTTTGCCAAAGACAGAACTCCAATAAAGCGGAAATCTATCAGAGACTGAAACGAATCTCTGTTAAACAAATTTTCATATAAATTGAACACGGGAAAAAAGGAAATCCTTTCATATGAACCGAAGTTTTTTTTTTCAAACAATTTAAATTAATTTGAAATTCTATACACGAGGATTGAACTTTTGAAAGTAATTGTTTTTAAAATTTGAAATTGTATTACGTAATAATGAAATTTTAAATATTTATTTCATTTTTTAACATTTCTTTTCATATATATATAATTATTTTAAACTCTTATCGTTATTTATTTCATTTTCAAAGTTTATTTTACTGTGTACAAATAGACTGTATGGGAACAATTTCTAAAATAGTTGTTAGTATATTCTGTATTTTAAACTTTGCACTCAGGTTGATGAATTTAACAAAGTAAACCAAAAACGTTCAAATTTCATAATAAAAAATATATATTGTAAGGTAAAGACTTTTGTCTGAATAGTTTCAACAAAGTTTTATGAATTGAAATGTAAAATTCTAAACCAATTACTATATTCATTGTATATTACTTCTTTAGAATACTATTTATTTCAAATGTGGTAAAGTTGTTTAAATAGAAAAGTATTAAAGATATTTGTAATTCAATTAATAATTTTATCAATTCTTAAATCAAGAATTTCGTACTGAAGCGATTTAAAGATAAATAAATAAAAAACGGAAAAGATTTATGATTATTAACGGAAATCATATCGTTGATTGATGTATTTAATAAATAATTTGTAAAATAAAATCTCATTTCTTTATTTTTTTTCTTGACAGAAATTTCCGGAAGATACAATATATTATTTGTAATTTCGAAATCTTACATTGAAAAACGCAATTAAAAAAATAATAAATTTCAAAATATGATTATTGGAATTGGTTTTTAATAACACATACATAACATATAAGTATCCATATGGTGTTTGTATTTATTTTTTTATAAAACAACATAAACGTTTTCCTCTTTGTTAAAAATGTTTTTTTTAATTCATTTTCGATAATTATATTTTAAATAATTCTTATAAATTACATCGAAATGTAATATAGTTAAATATATGACAGGTTAATGATTAGAATTTATTTAAATGGTTAGTAACAAGGTATATTTTTTTACATTTAAATTAGTATCGGTTTGTAATTTACATTTTCTAAAGGAAGTTATTAATCAAAAACTATTTTATTTTTATGTAGTAAATCAAATCATAGTTTTTATTCTAAATATAGTTTTAATCCGTTTTGATTTATTTTTATTTTCTTTCAATGCAAATATTTAATTTTATATATATATATATATATATATATATATATGTATATATATATATATGTGAATGAATATATGTCCATGTATATAAGCAGTATTTGTGATAAATGAAAAGAATGGAAATAAATATCTGTCTTTTTGTAATCTGTGCAATTAATTCAATTCCCGTGTTTATATAACGACGTCTAAATATAAGTATTTGTTTCTTTATGAATACATTTTTTTCTTGTTGGAAAATACATAGAATGGAGAGTGCGTACGTCGCACGAGTACATTTACTTGTGAATTTGACTGTAATTTGGTACTTTACGTCACCGCAGTGCGGTTTTTGTGCCCTCGCAAATATGAAATTGCATTTCGACGTGAGTTTGCTTAAATAATTCAAGATGATATGTGTCAACACGTTTTTCCCTTAACTTATTGTTTTTACTCCCTGTCTTCCACGAAAAACAAATGTTTTCGAATATGTTTTTGTTGGCGGAAATTAAAATATACTCCGTGTTCATTGTTTTTTATTCATTCGAATATAATGGATGTAATTTTTCAAGAGTTTATGTTGACATAATCAAGGTTCAATTATAATATCATTCTTAACAGTTTAATTTAATAACGTCAATTGGTGTGTAATGATTTACATCGTGTATATTGAATATTGATGAATATTAGACAATATGTTATATGTGTCTTGCAAATAGAAGTGTTTATATACCTATATTGTATGTATGTAAAATGTATGTTATATATGTATGTACACTTTTGTACACAAGTTTCAAACCGTAATTGAAATGCCCTAAAGCTTCTAATAATCAATCATTCAATTGAATCATTATCAAACTCTGCTTTGATTTTTGAAAAATTAACATAATTAAACTAGAATTTCGAATTTATCGTCTACAATTTCAAAAATTGGTTTGTCAATAATTATTTTTACATTAAGATTGGTTATTTTGAAATGTTTTTACGCAATAACTATTTCAATGATTGTATATGATTTTTCATTTTTTTCAAACATATTTGATTTATATTTTTTATATTTAGAAACTTAAAACATTTTTGAATAATACAATTCTGTATTAAATTTATTGATAGTTATTAGTCAATATTAATTAAAAATTTAATGGAATTAAAATAGGTACATTAATTTTTATAAGCTACGTTTTAAACTTTTCCATCAATTGCTTTATTCTCTCCACATAGTTAACAAAATGTTTTTGTGGTTTCTAAAATATATTTTTTTTAATTTTAAAAAGTAATTAACATGAATAAAATATTACATAATTTGAAATTAATTTTATTTATATATTTATAAATGTGTGTGTGTGTGTGAATATATTTTATAAATCGAAATCTTGTACGTTTGACTGAATAACTTCTTATTTTTTTTAATAAAAACTTAACAGTATATATATATACATATTGTATATAATTTTAAAGTTTTGTATCTTCTGCAACTGTCGTAACAGCGTTTTAAAAATTTAACACAGTAGTTAAAAGCAACATACATAAACTTTAGACTTCAAATGCAGTATTTTACTACTTTTTTTATAGTCATTTCTTTATGTTCATTTTTTATTTTTATTTCATTGTTCTTTGACAACACTTGTTCATCGTGAGATTCGAACTAACAGTTGCATAACATGAAATCACTAAGAAATTTTGACTTAATATGCATTCAATACATTTTTCGAATAAGTTTTATGCACTCTAATTTTTAAAATGTGATTATTAATTTTTATTAAAAAAATGTAACATAAATTAAATATTATGAAGTATTAATAGATGATAAATGTGTATATATATATTTGAAATAGATGTCAAAATAGATAAAATTCATTGAATAAGAATGATGAATTTTTAATACACTTAACCAGATTTTGATTGACAGTATTGAACATTAGTTTCAAATTAAATAAGTGTATAAAAGGTTGTTAAATGAAACTTAATTATTCATAAAGCTATTGTAATCTTTCATTGTAGATTTCGAAGCTTTTTAATTGATTGATTTAACATTCTAAATTGTAAATCATTTTATTGAAAGACAATAATGAGATCTGAAAAATGTATAAGAATAAATATAATAGAAGTTTATTATTATTATTATGTGTTTGAAGAAAATATTGTTCTCATTACGATCTTGAATAAAATCCGGGAAGATGATCGCTTTGAACGTATTTACAAAAAAGTAAATATAAATTTAAATTTGACTGGAAACTTAAAGCGTACGTTTTGCTCTAATGAGATTTTTCTCCAGGCGTGACTTTTACTAAATAATCAATAATATATTTCGTAGAGTATTGAGTAATTGAATATATTTTATGTGATTATTTATAACCTTGATAGTATATTTTTGTGATTAAATAAGTGATCCATATATGGATAAAAGTTATATATGAATGTATGTATGTTTACTTATAAAGTATTATACTATTTTATAATAAGTAATAGAAAAGCATATATGGAAGCTTAAATAATAAATATATACGTATATCCGTCAACATCTTACACATTATAAGTGTTTGCTGAAGAGATGAGAATCATTGACCCTCCATCATATGTCGTCTAGTATTCTGTGTAAAGGTATGTCTCTGCTGAATACTTATGTCATTTCTGGAAATGGGATGTAACGTTTGCAACCTTGGCATGTTCGGTGCCATAACTCGCGGATTCTTACCCTGTCCGGGACAGATATTGCCCGTACGACGTCGTACGGTATAAAAACTTGCTTGACTGTACGTGATAGAAATGAGAATAAGACGGCAGTATGATGTATATGTCCATATACTTACACTTACATGACATGGTGAGAATATTAAATAAAGAGCAACTGATGAACGTCGATGTAATTGGAATATTTGTTAATCATGACCGACCGGTATCGCTACATACAGTTAAATCAGAATAACACGATACAATGGAGACGTTTGATGAATAATATTCCAATAAAATGATTCTATGTAGGTTCGGTTTCATGTTCGTGTGTTAAATAATATACACAGTACGAAATATTAAAGCACACTTAATTTTAACGAAAACTTTAAAATTTGGAATTTTTATTTTAGAAAAATATGAAAACTGAATCGACATATAATCAACATACTACTTTATACCGTATGTTTTTTTTTTAAAAAAAAATCTGTTCTATTTAAAACGTTTGTTTTAATCAAAGAAAAACTTCTTAGTAGAAAATTCTTACTAATTACTTTATAAAAAAAATATTTCTAGTTTTGTAATTGAAGATAATATGAATTTGTTCATACAGTATTAATTGTTTGGTTATTAATTATAAACTTTTTAACACCAAAAGTACCAGTGATTAAAACAAATATGCATAGTTTAAAAATAAATTGTTCCTTAGTTATTTTAACATTTGAGTTATATACTGACTTAATAAATTGATTTTTCTTATAAAAATGATTAGTTTGCGATTTAATTAATTTAAATCTTAATAAAATCATAAATCAAATAAAAACAGATATAATTATTAAAAAATATTTTTTCAGTTATACGCATTGATGACTTGTTTTATTATAATAAGTTTTGCTGAAAATAAATAATAAATTAATTTTACAAAAACGGAATTTGTTCAGGTTTTATTTAAAGTTTTAAGTTCATTTTAATATTGTTAAAATATGTTAATTTTTGTTCATGATACCAAATTTGTATTACATATATAGTAAAGGTTAATATTTTTTTTCTTATATAATGTTTAATTTTTGTGATTTTTGGTGATTTAAAAATTTTGTTATATTTTTAAATACAATAATAAAGAAATGTATTGCTAATTGCATTATATTTTTTCTGTTTGAATTTTTTTCTAAATAAGTCATTTGTTATGAAACTTTGCAATGTAAATTGTTAAAATATAAAAGTTTATTATATATATATATATATATATATATATATATATATATATATATATAAAACATATTCATATATCAATTCAGATTGTATACTACGAATTTGAATGTATAAATTTTAATCAAATCGTTGATATTTGATTGAATCTTTGTACTTTTCAAAGGCAATGTTTTTTAGATATATTTTTTCAATGGTATATTTCGATATTTTTTTGTTCGTTTCAATCTATCGCTGTAGGTCTACAACTTTACTAACGTGGATCTGTCATGAGTTTGTATCAAATTCAATTGGAATTCTGAAGACAGAACGTCGCTAAGATGTATAGCAGATAGAAATTCACAGTCGGCCTAGGGGATAACACAAAAAAGGTGATACGTCACGAATAAATAAATCAAACGCTGTAACATCAATATGTAATTTATTATATGTTTCACAAATACGAATAATATTTAAAAATAGCTATTTATTGTACGTGATAATTATATCAATCGTGGAATATACCTTATGACGCCGGTTGTGCGTCGCACGATTGGGGGAATTATAAAGTTTGTATTTTTTCTCTCCCCTTTTTTTTAAAAAAAAGAAAGAAAGAGCTAACGATCGTATGAGTCGACGGGGAAAGCAATTGAACAGAACGACTTAAGTTTGGGCGTCTGTTATTGCCGCACCCTATCTATCTTGTTATCGTATGACTCCCTCGCGGTGTATAAATATCGCGAGGCGTCGGATGGTCAGTGTTGGATGAAAGTACACGCCGCGCGTGAAAGTAACGCGTGCATTTATTTTCCAAGTTGGTATGTCGTATTCAGGTCATGCGCAGCGGAAACGGATGTGTTCTTTTATCCTCTCCGAGGTGAGCAAATCGATAAATTTGATTGGGTTTGATTTGTTGCGGTGAAATATACGAAGAGATACGATGATAACTTTGTTCTTGATAAAAGATGATACAGGATATATTGTGAGTAAAGTTTTTATTTTTGTCGATAAGGTGTTCTACACTTTTATGACAGTTGACTTGGTTTCCTTTTTCCTGTTATCAGATGACATTTACAATTTTCGGTTTATATATACTGATCATTTCCATATTCCGTACATGATAGATAGAAATATAAACTTAACATACTTTATATAAATGGAAATAAAATATACTCTAACGTCACATATTTTTTATTAGGATTATAGGATGATTATTAGTACTGTACGATCTTAAATATTTTTAAAATGTTAATTTTCCAAATTATCAATTTTCAACTCATCAAAGTACATTAATTCAATTTTTATAAAATTTGAGAAAATAAATTACATAAAGTATTAAAAGTACATCGACTTGCAAAAATTTTATTATTCATATTTTAAACTATGTGTATGATTTATAAATAATTATTGTGAAAATTAATTATAAAATTTTAAAAAATAATCATTATTATTAACTGAATTTTCTGGAAAGTTTATAGAAGGTCATAAATACTTTTTATAATTATTATCAGCAGACGATGTAAAATAATCTAATGGGGTTAAAAAGAATTCATTATAATTAATAAAAAAACATAACCTAGTTTTGTGTCAATTCTATAAGTTAACTATACTTGATAATATTTAGTTGTAAGTGACAAATTTTACGACATATGAAAATAATTGTGTAAAGTAAAAAAATTTAAATATTAATGTACGTTTTAAATACTCCATTTTTCTTTATCTCTTCATCATTTATTTAACAATCCAGTTTTTATTTCAAAAATATGAAATAAATAAATATAATTTGATTTATATATTTATATATATATATATATATATATATATATATATATATATATATATATATATATATGTGTGTGTGTTTATGTAAGTGTGTAGATATGTTTTTATATATGAATAACAATATTTATATATAATAATTAAAAAAAGGACTCGATAAATTCTGTGGTTTCAACAATATATATTTTTCTTCATGATATTCTTTTCTTAGAAAAATATACGTTAAATAACTACATCGAACTTAGATATCAGAATGTCGATCAAAACTATAGGAAACTTCAATAAAATAAAAGTCATGTTGTTCGTAACTTCACTAATAAGAAAAATACTAAGGTAAACAATATAAATTCGAAAGTAGTTAAAAATAATATATATAAATATATATATATATATATATATATATATATATATATATATATATATTATATATATAGGAGAACCAATTTTCCAATAAGTAAATAGAAGATCGAAATAAGAATTATTATTTTGAGTAACATGTGAAAACTGACAGCAAACGGGACGTGTTGAACAGTCAGCAAATTTATTTGATGCGTAATATATATATATATATATATATATATATATATATATATATATATATATATATATGTATACATGAACACACCCACACAAATACATATAAAGTGTTTTTTAGGTTAGATAGAACTTTCGATAAGAATTCAATTTAAAGTTCTCTATCACACTTAAAAAAACATCTACATATATATATATATATATATATATATATATATATATAATTATTTATAAACTGATATGAATTTGATTTATGTTTGTATTTGAATTACAGAATCAGTAATCAGTAATTTAATCACATTTTCATTACATTTTTTACACGAAATCTTAATTTTCTCAGACATTAAGATATCCATCGATGTTATCTTAGTAGAATTTATTGGTGTTTGCGACTATTCCTGTCCTTCGTTTTGTAGTCTGACAGAAACTTTTCAATAAGTAGCTAAACTGTGACGCAAGCACGACTTGGAGGTCGAGCTGTATGGACCGTTGAGGATGTTCCTCTATAACTTCATATAGAGAAGCTCTAACATTAGATTGTTTGAAGTTTATTGTTTGTGAGACGTAATCTTGTCGAGAACTTCTCGTCCGTAATGCTTCGAAGTGTCTAGTAATATAGTAATTATTGATTATGATTCACAAGTGTCGTGCGAATTTTACAGTTGATTTATCATCAATGTGTTATTAATAGAGAATGTCGTCTGCATGTTTTCAATATTGTGGACGTGTTTTACTCTGTTATTGCACAATATATTGTATGAAATTGTTGATGAGGTATCAACATATATTTCATTTTTTCATTTACGTGTTAAGTGTTTATATACATATATTTGATATTCTTATAAAAAATGTTATTTTTTCTCTACAATACTAAAATATGTCAATACGATATATTAATTTAAATCAATGTCATTTTCAATTTTTATAAAATATATGTATATGTCATATTGTTTTATATTTAAATATCCAAATTATATATATATATATATATATATATATATATATATATATATATATATATATAATGAAGCTCGTGTTAAAAAATTATTTTC
Organism: Neoneuromus ignobilis; assembly: GCA_029203775.1. Lineage (NCBI taxonomy): Eukaryota > Metazoa > Arthropoda > Insecta > Megaloptera > Corydalidae > Neoneuromus > Neoneuromus ignobilis. The sequence goes on along the minus strand of CP092095.1, from coordinate 13,964,643 downwards.
TTAACGAACTTTAACAATTCTTAATTTGTTTTAACGTGCATTTGCTTTTTGTTTACAAAACATCAAATATTCTATTGCGTTTAAATATTAATTCGAAAATGAATGAAAAAAAATTCGCAATAAAAAGACGTAGACGTTTGTACAACGTTCTGAAATTTTCACCGTTTTGTATGTAGTGCGCAGAGTGCGAAGTTTCGACGTTTGGCATTGAGCTGCTTCTTTCATTTTATCAAACGAGCGCGTCTTCGACTCATGAAACGTCTTGCATACCCGTTGCTAGAGCTAAGTGGCCCTGCAAAACCTTAAAATGCAAATGAAGATATTACGTATATTTCCTTAAATTATTCTCTCTGTATTTTGCATAAAATTACACCTTTCTACTTCTCTTTCGCGCGAGTTTCGTCTGCTCGTGATTTCTGTTTTCAGTTTGCAAATACGATATCTGCTTGTCTGGTATCTGTTTAAAGTTATTGTTCGTAAAAAAGTATGCCGCATCGATGATTTTATGTGTGTTTTATGATCAGCAATGTTTTTAAGTTGATAAACATATAGAATTGAGATAGACTGAAACAAATTGTTTTTTTTTCAACGCGTGAAAAAGATATATTGATTGATTTTGAAGTTAGGATAAACGAATATTTTTTGAAACACAACAAAATTAATTATATTTTAATTTCTGAAAATTCTTTTGTACTAAATTGGAATATAATAATACTTGAGCTGTGTAGGTTATACATTTAAATACTTTAGTTTATATAATGTCAATTTTGTTGTTATATACTTTATTATTAATGAAAAATCATTGACATTAATTAGAATAACGACGTAGTAGCGTTCCATTACTAAAATTTTATAAGTTTTTAATAAACAAATGTTAAATATTGACAGTTCAATATTTGACATTTCTTCAAATAATAGTGAACTTACATCCTAACCTGAAATTTGGACATCATTTCTTACTTTTAAGTATCCCGTGTATTTTGTTTAAAAATTAATAAAAATAAAATATATATGTATATTCTGGATTCAAATATTTAATTTTAAGCAAGTTTTAGTATTAAATTATTTATTATAATCGTTTTAATTAATTTATATTAAACTTATATAATCTCAATTAAGTTTATTATAATGACACAAATATTTTTATAAATTTATTAAAAAAATATAGCATAAATATAATTCGTAAATATTTACTTTTCTCATTCGTTTATTTTTATATTCTATGCTCACGATTTAAAAATAAATTCATATGATTCGAATAAGTGTTTTTTGAAAAAAAAAATCAAATCAATTTATATTTAATAAAACTGATTTAATTTTTCTTATTATATACGGACGATGGATTTTTCTGCTTCTTTCACACCGATGATAGACAGTAGGAGACTGGAAAATTCATCTCTGGGCAAACGAGTGTCGACAGCGGGAAACCCAGTTCTTTGTTAATTCTGTGTAGAATTGTCGCCAAAACCGTATAAAGCATTTCAGCAGTACAACATTTTTTTTCATTACACACATTTAAATAAAATATTTTTAAATAATTATGGTTTTTATAAATATTTATAAACGGAATATTTCATAAAATAGTAGTAAAAATACATTTTCATTTTTATTCTAAATATTTGATAAATCGTTTTAATAGTAGTAATTGTTAATCATTAAATGTGTTTTTTTTAAAAAAAAAAAGAACAAATTTATATATATATTTGCAATTTTTATTTTTCTGATAGTTGAATCATACATTTAATTTTTTTTTGTCTGTTTTATATTTTAATAAGTTTTTCTTACTACGATTGATTCGTATATAAAATTATTTCAAACGTATGAATACGTTTTTATATTACTAACGCCACATTTCTTTTACTTAGAATTTAAATTGTCATAGGATTAAGTTAAATTTTTAATAAAAGCATAAAAAAAACATTTTACTCTATGTAGATTTTTCTGCTTGCAAAACAAACAAAGACTTTTTTACTAACACGAATCATAAATCTTGGATTCAATACTAAAAAATATACGATATAAAAGTTGTCATGACTGTGTGGTCTAGTGTAAGATTTTTGTTTATAAAAAGAATAAATAATAAACGTAAAAATATTTTTTATAAACTATTGTATTAATAATATGTTTGCTTTTGACATTGACATATTTATATTAGAGTTTAAGAAAAGATTTTTCATTTCTATGTTTCTTTTTTTTATTACTTTTTAGAGTTTATCTAGAAAAATTAGTTTATAAATTCCGTAATTGGAGCGTGAAATTAGATTTATTGTTATTTAGTTTGAATAATGAATATTTTTTAAAATAGAAGACAATAAATCTTTATATATATATATATATATATATATATATATATATATATATATATTTAAATAAAAAAACTGATTTCATGCTGTAGACTTTATATTTAGTTTGAATAATTTGTAATGTATGTTTCTTTAATATTTTCTTTGTGTTAAACATGAGTTCCATTCCAAATAAAAAATATTAAATTGGTAAATTCACATCCATTGTTATTTTCTTAATGAACATTATTGAAAATTTTAATTAGTTGATCTATTTTATTTATGCATATACATAAATATATATGTATCAATATAGAGACATGAATAGAAGTAATTCATTTTATGAATGAGTACACAAGTTTGTATAATTAAGTTCAGGTGAAAAGTGAATGTTTTACATAAGTAGCATAACAATTTATTTTAAGTAGAGGTAAAATGAATTATAATTTCAGATTAGGTTAAAGTCCATTTTCTTTGTATAGGCTCTAAAAAGAAACTTTTTCGAAAGTTAAGAATGTGGCAATAAAATTTTACTTCACACCTTTTTGGCGAGATTATTGTTTCAGAAGATATTAAAAAGAGGGATGAAAAGGAAGACATTTTAAGAACGATATCGTTATCTTACGAAAAATATGTTAAAATGATGTGGTTATGGTCTTTATATCCGTCGTTTAATTTTTGATACTCAATTTCACATTTTTTAAGTTTTAATGGTTAGATTATTCACCGTAGAATAATTTCATACTTTATAAACATTGTTTATCATTACGGCATAACAATTCAACTTTATAATTATTTCTCATGTACCCGAATAAAGAGATATAACTGCAAATCATTCCTTCCAGGCTCTGTTGCTCTCTTTTAAATTAAAAAAAAAACCTATCACTAAACGCTTTTTTCCAAAGAGCTATTACGAGGAGAGTGTTATGTAATACGTTAAGTGCATCCAGTTGGTTGTCTTTAGTCGAGCACTGTTTTTTCTCTTCGTGCTCTAGATTTATGGTAAACTGCATGAACGACGCTGCGAATATATTTTTACATTAGCCCAGCAAACAACGAGTAAGTGGTACGTTTGGCGCTCTTCTGTTGTTTCGGCTCAGCGATTCGCTTTAATGAATGTCGTAAAAAATAACAAGATTCTGCAGAAGAAAAACTCAAAGAATATATGTGTATATGTATATATTTGTTATTTTCTGAAAATGCGTTAGTGTGAATGTAGTCAGATTGGACGTTTATCAAATGGTTGTCGTCCTGTGGTTTTATTTAAACTCATTTGTACATTGATCTGACCATTTTTATAGCACTGTGGGGTGTACTTTCATTAAATTTACTTTTATCCGGTTGTCGATATGGAAGTTTAGTATTTTAATTTATTTACAATTCCATTGGAATAATTGATATGTTCACTGGGAATTTAATACGAAAATTTTAGACAAAATAAAATTTATTTATAGATTTTATATCAATAGAAAATTCAGTATACTTGAATATCATTTTTTTTTCCTATTAATTTGATTGTAGGTTGATTTAACATAGTCATTATTTTATTTTTTATTTAATTCGATTGTATGGTATAACATAATACTATATTCATATTACTTTTGTATAGGTAGATTGTTTAATTGAAATAATATTTCAGTTTATTTTAATTTTTAATTATTCATTGTTAATACGACACCCGCGTTTTAAGAATTGAATATTTACCTTATGCCTTATGCAATTCAAATTATCTGATCGTTTCGCAGGTTGATGTTTAACGTAGAGATGGAGGTTTTTTCAATGAGACCACCGTACGCAGTTTAGCTAGCAGAGCTTCAGGGTATTTCTGAAGGCATATTTTCACTGATCCATTTATTTTATGCTTGGCATATTAGCTAAGAAATAAATTACAATATTTAAAATTTATAAACATTTTTTTGGTACATAAAACATTTATTAAAATCCTCTTGTCTGTAATGTTTAATGAAGTAAGAATATTTGAAATAAATTTGTGATTATTTTCAAAATTCATTTTTTGTTCTTTTAATTTATTTTTAATTTAATAAATTAAAATAAAAACAATTACATATATGTGTAAGTATTTTCAACTTTAATCATATTAATTCAAATACTGTGTAATTGTATAAAATTTATACAAAGAAAGTTAACCAGGACAAAGTTTTGCTTATAAATGTTGTCTGAACTAAAAGAGTGCAATTGAAGTTTTTCAGCTGACTATTCATTTTGTGTTTTCTCTTTGCTGACGCAAAACAATAAATATATTTAGCACAGAATGCTGATTCTTGCCATTTATTTTATACGAACTGTTATTAAGGATATAATGAAACTATCGAAAATGTCTTTTGATAGTGCAATATTTCTTTTAAAACAGTTAAATTGTTCTCTTTTTATTTATAGATTTTTTTCTCGATGGTTTTAATGGCTTTACTATTGAGAAAAAAATATTAAAAAAAATATCAAAAGAAAAATAAAGATTAATTTATAAGGTTTTTATTAAGTGTTTTTATATGAAAAAAAGAATAGTTATGGGTTAAAATTATAGTTTAATAAATATATGTACCTGTCATTAAAATATCTGTTTGTAGGGAGAAATATATTTTTATTTAAAAATATGTGTTGATGAGAGTTCAGAGTCAATTTTGCTTTATTTTATGTCATTGTGAAATATTAAATACATTTAAGTCATGCAGACTTAAAATGTATTTAAGTATTAATATTTTAGTAACTGAAAAGTTCTTTGTATATATTATTTTGTAGGTGATTAATAATTTATTAATAGATAGACCGATTATAATTAATTCATTAAAACTACTAAATGGAGTCGAGGATTTTAATCCTCGATTGTAGAATATAATCATTAAATATTAATATTTTAGAAAATAATAATAAATAGAAATATAATAAATTTATTACACAATGTATGTGAAATTAATAAGATACGAAATAAAAAAAATGTTTTTCTGTTAAGTATTTATTCCTTATTACATTATTTATACTAATGAAAATTAGCTGTAATGAATTTAAATTAATACTAGTAATTGGAAATTGGATCACTGAATCCTTATATTTTATGCCACATAAACATTTAAATTGTCTCGAAGTTTGTTAATTTATACGTTAATTGATTCCTTTAAGTAAATATTGAGAGGACAATACAAATAATAGTACATTTTCATTAGTTAATTATAAATTTAGTATGAGCAAAAGTTATCATTTAAAATTAGTTGAAAAATATATCTGAAATTTAAAATATATTAGTAGTAATAAATCTTTTTTAAAAAACTGTAGTATTTTCATTAAATAAATTCGTTTTACAAATGAGTAATTAACAAAAAATGTAACAGTATAATATATGTTATAAATACATGCTTATAATTAAGTTGTATAGTATTTACGATTTTATGTATGTGAATTTTTTTTTCAAAATACAAAAAAATCACTTTTAAATAACATTCTAAATTCATAAATATACTATGATACTATTTTATATACATTTTTTCATACAAGGTTAACTTCTTGTGTAATGTGTATTTTTAATTAAATTGAAATAAGTTTCATCCTTACATGATTATCATATTAATTTATTAAAAAAACGCGGAATTATTTTTGTATTAAACCATTGTATTTAAAAATGAAAAAAAAATTAAACAAAACGATTTCTGTTTTTCAAACGTGTGTTAAAACAACAATAATTCGAGATTTGTAAAAGTAATTTTATACATTTTTTCCAAATTATTTTTTTATTGTATACAATCGTTTTGTTTATACAAAAGCTTTTCATTAATCTTTTTTTCCGAGAAAAAGATACTAAAAATAATTCGATTAACGTTACAAAGTTAAATATACGTAATGTCATCTTTTATTTCAATTCATTATGACATTTTCATGCAACAGGCAAATTATCCTGTTCGTATATATTAATTACACTGTCGCGTTATCTACATTTTATGAATAATATATGTATATTACTGTAATATTAAAACGTTTATTTCTTAATTTTTTTAGATAATTCCTTTTAAATCATTTAATAAATTAATTCAGTAACATTTATATATATATATATATATATATATATATATATATATATATATTAATTAATGTATATATTTTTGAGTACTATCTAATATATTTACATTAATCAAAAAATACAGTAGAATTAATGAAAAGGTATATCAATATTATTTAATTGGAAAAAATGTATAATAATAGTAAATAAGTATTCAGAGAAATTAAAAAAATCTGACTTTCGCCATTAACATTTTCTTAAAAAAATGTGTAGAAGAAATCCTCTCAGGTATTAAAAGAAAAAAAGGAACTAGAATAACAAATTAAACCCAATTAAGATAATTGAAAACAATGTTGTTTTTATTTTTATACCGAGACGTTGACCTTTGATTTTTTTACAAATATTCCGTTTATTATTTCAATAGGAATGCAAAGCTGCTCCCATTTGTCTGGGGTCGACAAATTTATTACACCTACTGTACGTGGGTATACAACATGTTGGAATAAAATATTTTTCAGTCGACATAAAAAGCAATTATCAAAGTATTTATCAAAATTATGTTTATGCACACATTCAAATTATATATATATATATATATACACTCTTGAGTAAAAATAAAATGATGGATTTAAATGTAACAAAACGAAAAAATTACACATTACAGTTTTGTGACAATTAAGTTTAACAAACATATTTATCACAGAGAAATATAGTTTTATAAAGTGTACTTTAAATAATATAATGAAAAAATAACATGTATATATATAAGCTGACATTAATTCAATATTTAAAACATAAAATAATTTCTTATTCAATAATATTTCATTAGAAATTATTGTTATTATTTTAATATTTTAGAAAGAAATTGTCTTTTTAAAAATTATTGTATTAATATTTTCAAAAATCATTTTTGTTGATAAAGATGATTATCAGATTTTTTATGACTATTTTTATAACAAAAAATCAAAAATCTGTGTCTGTTTCAGGATTTTATACAAAAAAAAACTTAATAATCATTCATACGACTATTTTATACAATTAAATGATGTTTTTTTATATTTTAACGCTATATGTTAGAAATTTATTTTTTCTCTATTATTTTTGATATTAGATTTACTTGTCATGCTAATCCATAAATTCTGATATATTTTTAATAAATGTTAAATGGATTATATATATATATATATATATATATATATATATATATATATATATATATATATGTACATACATACAATGTAATTATTTCTGTTTCCATAAAACGTCTGCCATTTTATTTAACTATTGAAATATAAACAGTTTCAATCTGGAATCTCCTTTATACCCTTTAGTAAAGACTATGTAAGTCAAAGTAAAATGACAGGGTGTGCACTAAGAGTTTCCAAGAAGCAGTCGAAGTGGCCATAAAACTTCAACAAGGCTATCATTCAGTATCCATTGTGGTTTGATGTTTAGTGGTGAGTGTCATATAATGGCGTAATAAGTATCCATGTTGGTAAATAATGAGTCTCTAAGTTCATTGTAGCAAAAACTCGAATTAATTTTCGTTTCTCTTAAGTTTGTGTAATAATAGTTTGTGTTTTCTATAGATATTTTTGTAGACTTTATGTAAACTTATTAGAACGGAAATCAAGTCCTGGTTATTATCAAATGAATGTATGTATTTAATAGCAAAGTTTTGGCGTCTTCATTACTTGATGATATAACTTTTTTATGACTCATTAGTACTGTTTAAAATGAAATTAATTCAAACCATTGCCAATTTTCAGTATTGAATATCTTAATTTAAATATTTAAACATTTTAAATAAAAATAAATATTAGAATTTTTTTTAAAGATATTGATATTTTAGTAAAACATTTTTATAAAAAAATAAATAAATTAATCATGAACTTGTCTCGTTGTGTAAAATTTATATTTCCATTGAGATAAAAGTAATGTTTAGAGATAATCAGATATTATAAATAAAGTTACTGTGGGTGTTTTTAGTTGTAATTAAATAAATAATTAATAACGAAAAAATAGATGATTTTTTTTGCACGAATATTTCCACGTTTTGAATTGTCACCAGTAATGTCCTTATTATACACTCAATAAATTTTATTGTTCGGCAATTATTTATGTAACCATCACGCATTAAATTCACGTCACGGTAGAGAGATGACCGTTTCACACGAATTGTCAAGGTTTCAGATCACATAGGATATGCCTGTTGTTTTATTCTGTTTTATTGCAAATAACCATTATTAAGACTTTAATTATGTACAATTGATGTTGACTTATTCATGTATGTTTTTTTTCATTATCGGTAATGCATCTCCTATTTTACAAACAAATAGAAATTCTAACCCATTCTTCGTTTCAAGTTCTTATTTATTCTACTTTAATCAATATTGTATCAATAGATTTTTTTTAAAATTGTTGTTATTTTCGTAGTTTTCATATCATCTTATCATATTTATTTTTAATGTAAATAATAAGTATATCTAGGATATTTAATCAATTCACAATTAATATTCTCTAAATGAATATAATCGTATTCTAATGTACTTTTATTCCTTATTTAAATCTAGTAATAAATTTTATCATATATTGTTAATTGAATCGTAGTGTATTAGTTTTGTTAGTGAATAATGTGAATCGTTTCAGTTGATTTCATTTAGATAATTACTTTTTATGACTTCCTTTATTACATTCAGCGCATTTATACTCAATGTATGCTTCTCTATAATGTTTCTTTAATTATCAGAGTTTTCATCTACAGACCATTAAATACTTGCATTTTTTTTATTTTTCCAATATCTATATAAATGAATTTATATGAATCAATATGACTGTATTTATAAATATTTTTATAATTTTTTGCCAGTAATTATCTGTGTAATAAAAATAAAGTTTGAAGTTCGTTTATAATGAGATATATCATATTTTTGTACATAGACATATGTGTGTACATATATATATTTAAATAGAAATAAAATAATTTCAAAGTTAATTATAATAGGTTTTTTTTTATATTTTTACAATTTACTAAAAAAAATTATTTAATAATTTTAGTAATTTTCTGTAATAAATCTAGCATTGACTTTGTTAACATTTTAAGGCCAATAAACACGTATTATTTTTCAATTTATTTCAATCCATTATAAGTAATAATTCGAATAAACTTCCTTTTTGATATTACTGCGATTCGAGGGGATGACGAAATACTTAAAAATAAATGAAATCAAAAATTATATTCTAGCAGGGGTTGTAAAGTACTGGTGATGATAGAAGACTAATTCATTGAGGGATAGTAACCCTTTTTGATCCACACGTACTTGCTGCAAGTTAACAACCATTCGCATCAACCCTTCAGTTTTTTCCCTGAATTGCAGGCAATTATAAAAGAATGGAGTAATATCTTCATTTATTTAATATTTGTACGTCAAGTTTTGCATACTGGTAGCTTATAAAAGAAGTATTAATAAATTTTCATTCTTTGTCTCTGTTGTTTTTAGTTTTGATTTTTGTTGTATTTTTTTTTAAAAAAAAGTGTAGGGTGTTCTATGAATAAAAGAAATATTTTAAATTAAAATATGTTAAAAAATATTCCGAATATGCCACTTGCAATATTTAACCACAAATTTATTACAGTGTGTCATTTCCTAGCTTCGAAAATAATATTTTTTTAAACATTAATTCCAAGTTTTTTTAAAAAAATATTTCAAAAGATTTTGAATCAAATAACAAAATACTTTTATTGTAATATTTATTTAGTTTCATTTTTTACATTTATTTTCTAATTAGTTGTGTAGTTTTAAAAATCCAATACACTTTTATAAAATAAATATAACTTTATAAAAAATAACAGTTTTAAAATTTGATGCAGTTCGTTTATAAATAAAAATTATATCTTGAAAAATTATACAAAAAAGATTGAGGTACGTTTTAAAGACGTTTACTGTATGTAATTATCAGCTAAAGCTTGATATAAACGTCAATATGCAAACTTGTTATCGCTAGAAAGAGGTTCAACTTCAGTGTGTAATTGCATATTTAAATTTTAAGTTTTTTGCAAGTAAATTAATCTCAAGAGACTGACGGAAGTTAAGAAAAGAACAAAAAAATTTGTAACTTACAGTATGTAATTTTTTTACATACATATATATATATATATATATATATATATATATATATATATATGATTATTAAAAAGAGATGAAAAAGTGTATATATACATATACACATGTACACCATATTTTTAAATCTAGTTTTCTTGAATTTGCGTTAAGAATTTATGACATAAATTTTAAAATATGTTATATTTTTTTGGAAAAATCTTAATACCTTGTTTACTATATTCTGTACTTCTTTACTTTCAAGGCATATATATCAGTTAAATCTCGAGAGAAATTATTTTCTGTTTCTTCTGAAATATATTTGCATAAAAGAATCAAATATGAATATTTCATTTATTGTACGTGGCGATGTGTAAATGTGTGTTACTCTAAAAGATTAACTTTATATTTCAAAATTTAAACAGTGCGTACTTTATGTACTATATTTTAGTTTTTTTAAATCATTTACATGGTTTGTGTTGTTAAATATTGTTTATATACTTGTATGGTTATATACATTTGTCATACACACACACACACACCCTTGTATATAATGGAAATAGAAGCAATTTTAAAATGAATATTTTAATCTAGTGTATCATTTATGATCAATTCTATTTAAAACAAACTGTATTAACAATTAAAAAATATTAAGTGCTAAAATATTATACTATATTAAAGAAAATTAAAAATATAATTTAATATTCAATTCATACAAAAACTAACATTGTTGATTAATGTTATTATCAAGTAGTGATAGCTAATATTAATTCCACATCAGTGCAAATGTTGTTAGTTAATGGTATTAGCAAACAACATATTTATTCAAGAAGAACACTAGATAACAGCCTGACTGCATTAAAACTATTTTTTATGAACAGTTTTAATTAATAATATTCTTGTTGATGTTAACTAGAACGATATTAAGTAAATACTATGTATATATATAACTTTTTGTACAATAAAACGATTACTCCATTTCATGATAATTAAGTGCATAAAAACGTTAAAATTGTATTAATTTGCATAATCATTTACTGCGTCGAAAATCCATGGGACTAAACAATAAAGAATATCAATTTATGCGTTAATTTCTTAAATTAATCTATTTCTTCACAAACAATATTGAATAGATTATTCATTCGAACAAAATGTATATTTTATGTAAAACTTTCTTGTAGACTATTTAATTGTTTCATTTGATAATGAAATTATTTTTTAATACTAGGATTTAAGTTTACTGAATGTCTGAAAAAACTGAATAAAGTTTCCGTTTTATTTATAGCTTCTTACTACAATCAAATAAGATTTTATAAGATTCTTTTATACTCCATAAACATTATGGAAATCATTTTAAATAAAATAATATTTATTTTAATAGAGTGAAATTATACCATACTTTGTAATTTCACTTTCATTTTAATTTATTTATTAATGCTTTATAATTATAATTTAATTACTATTATTTTATGTTCAGAATTTATGAATATATATATATATATATATATATATATATATATATATATATATATATATATATATGTGTGTGTATTAAATATTCGTTAGAAATCTTAATTCTAATATTACTCTTTGTTTTTTATTAACGTTGTTATGCAGCTTTTATTTACTTATGTTAATTTCTGCTTTCCTTTATATTTTGATTATATTTACATAATAAGTTTAATATCCCGAATGGCTGTTCTTCTAAGTTTGCGTTTTATAAAATTTGTAAAAAAATAATCTAAAATTATCTGTATATCATATGAGAACAAACATATTGGATAAAACATTTTTTTAAAATATATTTCTGATAAATAATGTATTTATTATTAATTAATATTAAAATTATTCAGATTTTTATGTATCAACATGAACATACTTCTTTTAAAATAATTGATTTAAAATTCATCTGTGTATTTACATAAATTATCTGGCCTGCCACTTGAAGCACACGTGCCGTCAGTTTGCCAATTTTGGTTTATGTTATTTATTTGAATAATCAAATGAAACGAATTTGGTTACAAAGCAACACCTTCAAAAACCTATGGTTATATTAAATCATTTTTATACTGTTTCATGTTTGATTGGATAAGAAAATATATTATTTGAAAAATTTATTTATTTATTCAATTTTATGTTTTAATTAAATATTTTATAAGACCCTTAAATAGAATGAATTGATTTTTTTAAAAATTCATTAAAAATATAATCTGTATATTGAAAATTATTTTTTTTCAACTCTATTTCAATTGCTTATGATATAAATATATTTATAGTAAATTTGCATCTTGGCTATTTGATCGAATAAAAAATCTAGATATACATCTTATCTGATTATAAAGCATAGTTTTGACATAAAAAATATTGTTTAATCGCCGCAAGCGACCGAATATAACATATCTCCAGTGAAATAAAAGAGAGTTGATAAAATAAATTGATTGAAAACCGCAAATCCTATCTTTTTTATTTCATCTATTTTATAACGTTGTTAAGATCGAAATTTATTGGGTGTTTTTTTTTTACTGGAGAGATAGTGGTTTTTATATTAGAGATATCATATCATACAAAGCTGATTCCAAACTTAGCAATTTGATTAAAATTGAAATACTAGTATTTCGATAAGATTATATTTTTTAATATTAGTAGATTTTGAATTTTTATAAATGTGGAGTTTTATATTTCATTATATATATATATATATATATATATATAATTTTATATTTTTATAGAATTAATCACAAATATCTAACAGGAAAATCAATACTAAGTAAGTTGTAAATTTAGTTGGGTGTTTTCGTCTCTGTTAATTTAGTTCTCAAGTTTCACTAATTTGTATGCAAAAGGTTAATATGATAATTAATTCAATAGTACTATTGAATGCTTCAGTCTTACTATCTCTGTTCAATTTAATCTTAATGTTCTCTAAGGATATACAGTAATAATTTTAAAAAATGATATCAAGAATTATGGAAATCCAAATATAATGTGAATTTTTAATAACTATATATCCATTAATTTTTTTTGATAAACAATGTATATATATATATATATATATATATATATATATAATTTTTCATTAATATTTTATTTAAGTTGCTGTTTATATTCCGTACTTTGAAAATGATACGTCCATGTATTCAAATTGGTACATTATCTATAAAAAAAAATAATATGTTTATAAATATTTTAGATGGCTAATGTAAGTTTCGTGTAAAAGGTGTTTCTATATTGAAAACTTGCGACAAGTCTCTATAGGTTAGATAATAGCACAATTTGCTCTTTTTCGAAACTTTGTTCAAATGGTCAACAGATAAAATTTTATTTCTTTTTTCAAGGAAAATATATTCATTTGTGTGTGAACGCACATATATAGATACACATACTTTTTTCTACACATGCATACATATTTATATATACATACATATAAGAAAATGTGGAAATGAATACAAGTGTCTCACTATTTTTTGTACTGTTTGTAAGTTACCTTCACAAAGAAATGAGAATATTAAAATCTTTATATATATATTTTCCTTTTTAATTAATTTTCTTCTAATAAAATTTTAGTAATTTAATTTAATTTTATATTAAGGAATAGATACTGAAGTATATATTTTCATATAGGACATTATATAATTTGATATATGTTTTTATATAAATGTTATAATTTGATTAATATTTGTTCAAATAATTAAAGTGTAAAAAGAGTGTTTAAAAGAAATCCAAAAATGTACAACATTGTTTCATTGTTGATTATCTTTTAAAAATTCTAGTATTCAATTTGATTACCACTCCTTTCTAAGTCCATCTCTAGCGACTACTAAGAAAAAACATCTCCACAATTTCTTCTAGTATTGATCTTATTTTTCACTTGTTAAGTACAACATATAATACCCCATTGTTTCCAGACTTTTGCAATAGTTATATATCATTTATTTATTGTTAAAGTGCTTTTAGACGAATTGATAAATTTTATATATAAAAAAATACGTATTAACTAAACGAACAAATGTTAGAAATGAACACCGAATGTAAAATATTGGGTAACATAAAGTATTAAAAAAAATTATATTTGACTCAATGGTTCGGAAAGGTTGCGTGCTATCCATTTCTCTATTCGCAAATGACATCGTAAACTTTTTAAATACAGAAAACACCCAGCTCTTGTATTGAGAATAGAGAATTGAATGTTTTACTACGTACAGATAATATAGTTTTCCTGTCATAAATCCCAATAGGATTACATATAAATATGACAAAAACTCGCAAATACTTGCACGGCATGAGTATTGAACGTAAATAATTTAATTTTTCTTTGCTATACGTGAAGTTATTCGATTCAATAATGGTAATCAAAACCAAAATAAATTGAAGCATTTTAAAATTTTACTGGCGTTTATTTTTAATAATTAGTTAACGGCGTTAATACGTTATTAATTATGATACTTGAATAACAAGATCAGAAATGTTTTTATATAAATTTGAATGGAAATGAGGAAAATTTATATACAAAATTTATTTTATAAAATGTAGACGTGTCTCTGTTAACAACTTATTAAATTATATTATCTTTATAAAGTGTAGATGTTTCGAAGAATTTTATTACTTTGAAAATTTATATATATATATATATATATATAATGTATGTATGTAAGTAGTTATGTATATGCATATACATACATTAAGTTTTTGTCTATTAACGCTATTCAGTAATAATACATTCTAAAAATATTAATGGTATTATTTTATTAAGATTATAGTTAATGTATCTTAATATTAATAAAAATGAATATTAAAGCAAAAATGTATAGACTCTTAAATAAATAATTTACAATGAAAAATAAATATTATAATTAAATTAACTTGATAAAAAAAATATAAACTGTAACTTTATGGTATTATCTGTAAAAATATGTAAAATTAAAAATATTTCAAAGAACATATATTTCTTATATTTAAAATATCTATAAATAAAACATAATGAAAACTCTGAAAACATTTAATTAGAGAATGTATTTGTAACAAATAATCATTCAAATAATTTATCTGTTTTTTCAAACATTAATTATGTTTGTTTTTTTAAAAATATTTTATTTTTACAGAATTAATTAGGCCTTCAAGATATTTTTTGTTATAACGCTTTTAATGAGTGTATATATATATATATATATATATATATATATATATATATATATATATATATATGTATTGAAGGAGAGTAAAAAACACGTCTATTTATATTAAAAATATTTTGAGATTGGTGATGAAATGTATATGAAATGAATTCAGTTATATTTATTGTATGAACTAAAATTCCTTTGAAATACTTTTGTTTTAAGTATATATATATATATATATATATATATATATATATATATATATATATAGAGAGAGAGAGAGAGAGAGAGAGAATGAAGAGAACATTTATTTCAAATATATTTTTAGTATTAAACGTATTACATTATTTCATTATCCATGCGTGTAACAAAATTTTACCTTAAAGAGCGAATTCTGATGAATACTCAGAATGTATAGAAGTAAATCAAATAATTGAATTTTCAATTTCCGCTGAAAAAAGAATCGCTATTATAAATTTTCATAAAAAGAATCGCCGATGTGATTATAAAGCATTTAAAAATATAATATTCATATTTATTAATCGGATCGTCGTTGTATTTGAATGGAACAACGCTAATTTGAAAGAGCTTCTTTAAACTCCCGAGTTTTCAATGAAAACAATTTTTCACCGTACTTTGTAACTCACATTAAGCTCTATTTCCCGAACCCAATAGCCGAATTAGTGTCGCGCCGTTAAACACGAAGTACAAATAAAGTGTGGAGATTAGAGTGGCAATAAAATAAGTATATGGACGCAACTCATTAAATCCAATGATCGCTACATGCGGCCAATAAAAGCTTATGTACGGTACACTACAATATATATATATATATATATATATATATATATATATATATTATATATGTTTGTGATGACCCTATGTGTATGTATGTCGGAATATGAAAATTTCGTAATGACGCATGACGCAACAGTATTATTACATAAGTTGACGTCCCGCAACAAAAAATCAATTTTTATATATGGACGTCGGAAAACACAATGTGACTTTGATTAGTTGGCCGCTGAAGTTGATGGGGCCTGTAATGAGATCCAGTGAGTGATAGTGAATCATCAAGGAAGATGAATTCTGGATACCACTGAATCTTACTTTCTCCATTCTCCCAACATTATAGTGTCTAATGCTGTCTATTTCCAGAATCAGGAATAAAACTGCCTTTTTCTTTATTTTCTTCAATTTTCTAGTACACTTTTTATTATTTATATCTATATGTACATATGAATATATACCTACACACACACACACAAATAACGTACATGCATATATATATATATATATATATATAACTTTGTGTGTATTTTATAAAAATCGTGATTTTTTTATATAATTAATGAAATACTGACGATAACGATGATTATAAGTTTAACAAAATTATATATTTTTCATTAGTATATAATTTTCGTAAGTTATAATTATTTTTTACTTAATATAATGATATTCTTTGTTATAATTTTTTTATAAACGAGTGAAATTCATTCTTTTAACTTATTAATCGATAATTCTTGAATTAATCTCGGTGGTATAATTTAGTTACTAAAAAATTTAAACGAGTTCTCTGTTAACGAAAATTATATAAAATTATTGTCGTTAGTTTCAATTCTAAAATTATACTTTGTATTGTGTTTATTTTGTATAATGTGTTTTGATCAAAACATTGTTTAAAAATGCATGTTTTTTTTTGAATAAATATTTTTTTTATTTTCACAATTCAAGTTTATAACAAAAAATAAGTAGCAATTATATTAAAAAAGTAGAAAATAATTATTATAATTATATTTTAAACTGCTCAGTTGTGTTAAGAATAGAGATTCTTTTTTAATGATAAAACAAGATTTTTTTAAAAAAAACAATGTTAATACTGTATTTAAAATGTATTTTTATTTTAATAAATATTATATATGTGTGTGTGTGTGTATACAGAATAAAATAAATATTAAAGTTGTAACATTTTAATTTTTATAGAAAATTTGCAAAATAATAATATTTGGTAAACTACATAAAAAAAAGTTCTATATTATTTATCAATATTAATTTTAACTTTTTTATATACTTTTCAATATTTAATTCTCATAGATCATTTGGATTTGATTTACTATTTTTTTCATAATCTACAATATGCTCACTGCAAAATAAATTGATATTCAACAAAAAGTCATATTAATTTAATCACTTTTTAAATTATTTTTATGGAGACATTTTTTTAATAAATGCTCAAAAAATTTCCTTTATATATCTAAATGATTTTTTAAAGACTTAAAAACTATGAACGAAGATTACGAATCAAGTTCGTAAGATTATCTAACAACAGTTAAAGAACGTTTCGTACAAGTTTGTGAATCTGGTTGTACAATGTGTCATGAAAGAAGTGGTTATGTTGAAAACTAGAAATTTGTACTGTGACTGTGTTAAAACTTTATTAATTATGCTTTCATATTCCGTTCCTAGAAGTTATTAAAGTTTTAAAGTGCACTAAGATTGCGAAATCATATATACATATGTATACACCTACACTCATTTGCAGATATATATATATAGCTGTTTTTTTAAACGTGATAGAACTTTAAATTGAATCTCTATCGAAAGTTCTATCTAACCTAAAGAAACATTATTTATCATACCTTTATATATACCTACACACACACACATGTGTATATATGTAAAAGTTTTTTTTTTAAGTTAGATAGAACTTTCGATAAGGATTCTATTTAAAGTTCTATTACGCTTAAAAACACCTCTCTCTCTCTCTCTCTCTCTCTCTCTATATATATATATATATATATATATATATAAAATGTTTATATATAAGCATGTATTATTGTATATTAAAGTATAAAAATAATACTAAGTATAAATTTATATCTTGTGATGACAAAAAAACTGGTGAATTATTAAACAAGTTAAATTAAGAATTATTTCCATCATATTTTTGAAATAATAAAAATATCATTTGTATTAGGACATAAAATCTAAGGATTTTTTTGATATAAAAGTTAATTTATATATTTGTTGTTTTTGGAATGTGGCTGATTCACTTTACAAAAATGAATTTTAACTCCAACACCACAATAGTTTAAAATGTTCAATAATCACTTATTGTTCACTTATATAGTCAATAATTATATCGACAAATGCATTTCGATGACGACGCCATCATCGTCAGAGCTTTTCTGGCTTTATATATTTTTTACAATTTATATATATTTTACAATTAAACTGTTTTAAAAATCAATAGCGTTCTATTAAGTATGACTTTTATTAAATACAATTTTTATAAAAAAAATATTTGAATAGGAACATATCAATATTTTATTTATCATATTTATTAAGGGAGTTAATAGCACATACACACACACACATATGTATTTCCTTTCAATAATGTTTGGGGTTAATATAGTTCCGCAGTATAGGGGACGATATTTTACCAATCTCTTTTTAATATAATGTCACATGATATAAATTCAGTTTTATAGTAAACTGAAATCAAAATTCTTTTAGTTGTGAAAAGAAACACGAAAATCTTTTGATAGCACCACAAATTGTGCTCCGTTTCACGCTTGTCGGTTATCGTTTTCAAAAAGTGTAATATATTACAGGGTGCGTATGCATATATCCGCTTAAAGAAATAACACATTGTTTGACACTGTTTAACGATAAAGAGCGTTTAAAAGTGTTCGTTCCGTTGGTCCGGGGATATGGTTGTGCGTAAGACGCTGATGGATCGTAATATACTATGCTCTATCTGCGTCAGTACGGTGTGGAGATTTCAAGAGGGTGAAAAGTTTACAGCAACGTCGGGAGATACGGGGTTCGAGATCGGTTGAAGGAAGGGTGTGGGAGTGGTTCGCATAGTAGTGTAAAGAGTGACCGTGTGCAGTGTTGTGTGGCGGTTTGACTGCTACGATGTCGGCAGGGGTCAACGCCAGTTCGCGTTGCTGTTGCGTTGTCAGGACGCCAAAGGGTGAAAAGCAGAACGGGTGTCGAATGCGATGCGATGACGTTGTGACAAACAAGGCCGTAGGAAAAAGAAGAGGACGTTGGGGATAAATCGGTCGAGATTTACATTTTTAACAGACTATGTCATCGATGCTTTAAACGATGAGGAGTGTCCGATATGTGTGTTGTAAATGAAGTTCATGTGAACTAGCTTTTCTAATATTATAGATCACTTAATAGAAATGATAATGTATAAATGTCTTTTTTTTTATTTGCCAAATACATTTGTAAAGATTCGTTCTAAAATAAGAGTTTTAATATAAAAATTAGTTTTCCCAAAAACATATTTTAATGTTTTGCTTCTTGATTTAAAAAAACATTTTTTAATAGTTAATTATCAACGACTCTGATAATATTCTGAAAAAACAGATATATAGATGTTTTTTTAAACGTGATAGAACTTTAAATTAAATCTCCATTGAAAATTCTATCTAACCTATATATATATATATATATATATATATATATATATATATATATATATATATATATATATATATATGTATGTATATATGTATGTGTGTATGAATATATTTACATAAAAGTATGATAAAGGTATTTGTTTAGATTAGAACTTTTAATAGGGATTCAATTTAAAGTTTTATCACTATTAAAAAACAACCTATATATATATATATATATATATATATATATATATATATATATATATATATATAAATATATATTAGAGGGACCGGAAAGTAATGTCGTTTTTCTACATTAAATTCAAACAGATAAATTTTTACCAAGTTTTTATTTTTAATCAATAATGTAATCACCCTCGTTATCAACAACCTTTTGCTATCTAGTGTGCAAATTTTCAATATCGGATGGATAAAAATCAATTGGTTTTTGAGCAAAATATCTGGAGATGGTATTTTGGACATCAACCGAATTTTCAAATTTTTGCCACTTAGAAAATGTTGTACCGATCGGAATAAATGGAAATCCGATAGTGCAATATCAGGCCAATATGGTGGGTGAGGCAATACCTCCCATCCCAATTCATTAATTTTTTCCAGGGTTCGTCTTGCGCAGTGCGGTTTTGCATTATCGTGTTACAGAATAACACTTTTTCTGTTGACAATCGCTGGGCACTTTTCAATTAAAGATCGATTTACTCGATCCAATTGTTCACAGTTAAGGTCTGCATTCACAATTTGTCCAGGTTTCGGCACTTCAAAATGAACGACCCCGCGAATAATCCACCAAACACACAAAAGCGCCTTTTTGGGGTGTAAACCTGGCTTAGCTGTACTTCGTGGCGATTCATTCGGAGAGAGCCAGTGCCTTTTGCGTTTTGGATTATCATAGAGGACCCATTTTTCATCTCCAGTGATCAAGCGATCAAAAAACGCTTCTGTATTGTGCCGCTGAAGCAATAAGTTGCATGCGGTGGATCGGTTAGCTTTGTTTTCTTCGGACAGATTATGCGGGACCCAAACACCTGCTCTGCTTATTTTACCAATCTGCTGCAAATGTTCTTGGATGGTCGACCAAGGTTGGTTAAGAGTGTTTGACAGTTCCTCGATTGTCTGACACGGATTTACTTCCACTTCCGCCCTTAACATGTCATTGTCTAAAGTTGTTGTTCTTCCTGATCGGTACGAGTCGGAAAAATCGAAATTACCGGATTTGAACTTAGAAAACCACTTTTGGCATTTACGAACGTCTAATGCGTTTGGATAAACATCGCAAATGTTTTTGGTAACAACCGTTGCGTTACTACCCTTGTGAAACTCAAAAAGCATACAATGCCGGATATGTACCACTTCTGGTATTTGGCTGGCCATTTCACTATAAATTGCAAAAAAAATTTAAAATTTTATTATTTACGAGTAAACAAGTCACTCTAACCTTAAAATGTATTTGGCACGACTTTGAAGTACAAAATGAGCTGATAAATGACTAACGAATATCGACATGCGCAGAAACGACATTACTTTCCGGTCCCCTAATATATATATATATATATATATATATATATATATATATATATATATATATATATATATATATATTTGCTTTTACAAAGTACTGAGTAATACTTATTTTCAAATTTCTAACTTAATATTTCTCTTTATTTTTTTAAAAAAATATTTTTCATACAACATATAAAATATTATATATCATATTTTTCATAAAATAATATTTTTATAATTCGACAAATAAGGCTTCTTTTTTGATTCAACAAATAAAAATATTTAATTTAATGGCTTTCATTACTATTGGTATTATTTATAGATTTCAATTGTGATTAAAAAAAATTTTTCATTAAAGTTTTGAAAATAAATTAATATTTTTAGTTGAAGAAATAACTAAGGTTAAATGTAAAGAAGTGTTATATATATATATATATATATATATATATATATATATATATATATATATAATATTTAAATATACTTCCGAATGTAAGTTATATATTTCAAAAGGTAAAAGTAAAATTTCCAAATGTTACATTAATATTTACAAAATTTATAAATATGAAATTAATTTAACTATCTAAAATATTCTGCGATTTTCTATACGAAATAACAAAAGTTCATATTAGTGACGTATCTGAATGTGTGTAGGTGTTGGGTATGAGTAAAAATAATATTTTCAATGAATTGATGTGCTTGAAGCTTGAACTGATTATCGTACGTTCCTATGAAATACTGATCTAACCCTTGACATTTTTAATATGTACGGCCTAGGTGATAAGATTGGAAGGGAAGTATGTAGGCAGGCAGTAGCCAGGAAGCCTGTCTCTATGTTGGGTGTCTGTCGGCCCGCAATAATGAACACGTCCGCTCGCGGCTGACACGGCGGTTGATCTCTGATGACAACTTTCTCTACCCTCTACATACAGTTATTACGTGCGATGTTTCGGTATGTGATTAGTTGTTTGTATTGTATAAATTTATAAATGTATATATATATATATATATATATGTATATATATATATATGTATATATACACATATACATATACATACAATTCAATACATCTCCTATTCATTTTTATGCACATGTATTCATGTACATACTTACATAGTATATTTGTACTGTTTTTAATCATACTTCAAATTATTTTTACATATACTGTTTTGATGAAAATGTGTAAATGTATTTTAAAAACGTTCGATTTCTCCAAAATCAATATATTTATTATTATTCAATAAACAATTTGGATGAAATTTTCTACTTTCACATAATTTTCCTTTGTATTTTAAACATTTGTCATTGACAATAGGGAAATATTTTATAAAATATCAATTTTCATTTGCAACAGGTCTATCAATATATATATATATATATATATATATATATATATATATATATATAAATAATGATGATGGAGGTAGAGAGAGAGGTAGATATTTTTTTTAATTGTTATTTATTTTCATATATTATAATATATGAATAATATGTATCACACTTTTTATTAAGAGAAATATTCGTGTTATTTAATATTTAATTATCATTTTATATTCAAAAACAGTTAACAATATTTAATTTCATTTTATGTGTTTGAAATAAAAAAGCTCATAATTTATTAAAATAATATTATGGATATTACAATATAATCTAGAGAGATACTAATATATAACAGTTTGAAATGTTTTGATCTTTTTATTGCTTCTTGTATCAAGAAACACAAGTATTAAGAAATCCTTTGTTTTGCTGGTAAAATAGTATTAGGAATTTTTTGTATGAGTAATTCCTTGATGACTGGATTTGTAATATTTTCTTGAGTCATCTTTCTCTTTAAATATATGAATTGATATTCAATAGGATTGCAATATCTGCTCTGTAATGGTAATTATTCGAGTAGTATATTATTCTCTTTGAAATATACAATAATATAATATATTAAATATAGTTTGATTATTTTATACTGAAACACAAAATCACAATGCAAGTTCATAGTTTTTAGCAAAAAAATCTTTAATGTATGCTATACGAGTATATCTATAGATATATTTTTTTAAAATATTTTTATAGTAATTTTAATAGTAATTGTATTTTTATTTCCCTACAATATTTTATATTTGTAAAAATAACTTCAAAAATATTGAGTTTTAATTTTTTTAGCATCTATATGATTTTTTTTTTATTTAAAATAATTGTTATTGATTCTAACAGAAATTAAAAAAATACATACACACATATTTCCTCTGCATGGGAGGTATCATGTGATTTCTGTATGGTTGAATTCCAAATACTGGAAAACAGAAAAGAATCTATGGGGACGTGATTTTTTTTTAATTCTAACAGAAATTAAGAAAAAGAAAAAAATGTTTATAAATATATATATATATATATATATATATATATATATCATCACCATCAACCTATTTCTATCTACTGCTAGATAAAGATTCTTTTAAAACTCTGAGTGTATGAATATAATTTATTAAATCAATGAAAATTGTAAATTTTGAATAGAATTGGTCATGCTCAAATTGAAATGAAAACGTTTGTTTTAATTATCTTGCAAAAAATCCATTCACAGTTATGCTTTTTACATTGAATAAACAAAACCGTATTGAAAAGTGGCTTAATAATGTTGAATTTGAAACTAGGTTAATGTTGTTGCTTTGTTTTATTATGTTATCGATTTACATATTGTCAAATTATATCAAAATGACATTCTATAATGTAGAATAGAGAATGTTAAGTATTCATCTACAGTCAATTTATTGTTCGTTTGGATTAATTAAAAACAAATATTTATTGTTTTATATATAATATGGTTTTATTCGCCAGCTTTGCAAACGTTTGTTAAACTCTTTAAAACTTATAAACTAAAAATAAGAACAATAGTCGTTTGTTTGTATATGTGGAAATTACGAATTGCTGTTGTAATAATTTGAAACAAATTGTATGCTTGAAGTCAACATGTTGTAACAGAGGTTTGTTATTTTATTTTTTACTTATTTAAATGTTTTTCTGCATACAGATGTTGATTTAGGATTTTTCTGAAATTGTAAATTGTGAAAAAGATTATTATTTTTCAATTAATATTTATATGATTTCTTGAATCAACTAGTAATTAGCAATTGACTTTAACGAATTTATAAAATGAGAATATGGGATTTATATCATTAGCTTTTTGTAAAGAAATTTAAAAAATAAAATGTTTAAAATAATTTATTTTTTACAGAAAAATCAAATACAATAATTGAATTAAAAAATAGAAAATTCATTTATTATTGCCAATGGTTATTTATTTATGATTGCCAGTGAAATTAATTAACATTAAATATACCTTTTTCAAATTGATTCAAAAAAATATTAAAAATTTTCTTACCTAACAATTATTAATAATTATTTTAAAATTTATATATTTATAATGAAATTAAATTTATAAGAATATATAATTATTATAATAAGATTATTTAATTACTTACATTATTAAATAACAGTTATATTTGTAATTATTTGTTATTTAAAAAAATCTTAGATAGTAATTAATTGTATTTCTGTGAACATTACTGTTGATCTTTCAAAGTTCTTATTTTCCTGCTTTTAAAAAGATAGTCTTTGCTTCCTATAAAACCAACTCAATGAACTTTAACATAATGTATTTACTATATAGCCACAATGAGACCGTGTCTTTCGTTATCTCGGTTTT
Source organism: Neoneuromus ignobilis (assembly GCA_029203775.1). Taxonomy (NCBI): domain Eukaryota; kingdom Metazoa; phylum Arthropoda; class Insecta; order Megaloptera; family Corydalidae; genus Neoneuromus; species Neoneuromus ignobilis. The sequence goes on along the minus strand of CP092095.1, from coordinate 13,939,504 downwards.
ACTTTTCGGTAGGATTAAAAGTTACAATCTTGGTAAAGTTTGTTCCTAAGAATTCATCATTGAAAAGGTGACATTATGGTTTATTACACTGATAAAATTTCATGAAAAATAATATAGTTCCATCTAAAATTTATTTCGTATTTTTATTTTATAAAAGTACACGCTATTTTTATCTACGTAGATATTAAAATATTTTAATATTAACAATGTTTTTTTCAAGTTACAATTAATTAAAAAATATTTTTATAATGAAAATACGGTACGTTTATTGCGAATATATATATATATATATATATATATATATATGTATGTATGTATGTATATGTATTCAAATAAGCAAAAAAATAATTTATTTATATTTTGTATAGTGACCTTATATTTTTTGCTTTATCCAAATATGTATATCAACTAATGTAAGTTATTTATGTTTGATATTCTATTTAAAATCAAATCAAATTAAAAAAGCAAGTAAATGTTGAAAGTGAATTTAGAACATATGTATTTATGTATGTATGATACAATTTAATTAATTTTATCAGAAAATCGAGTCATTCTAAATTTATCATGCACAAAAATAGTGTTGAAAGTATCCATTAAGCATATGACTTTCATTCACCGTTTTTTTTCTTATATAGTTGAATAGATCTTTTTTTAGTCCTACTTATTTATTTATAACTTTTCCTATAAAAATCTCAAACTTACATCACTGCGGTACACAAAATAAACAAACATATTCATTGAATGTAGCTACATCCATTTACTTCTGAAAAGAAATTACAATATACGATTCTGGAAAAGGATCTTTTTATCTCTTTAGTTTCTTGTTTTGGTACAAGCTACATATATAAGTCTTGTATCTCTCAACAACGCTGTTGACATTTAATGTATTATGATAATAGCACTAAGAACTTATATTAAATGTATCACTTAACATTAAAGATAAATGTATTAGAAATAAATTCCTTTCAGTGAGCAAGTTTTTTAACGAATTTTTAAATAAATATTTTTTTACATTAAAAAACTTACAAGGATTTCTAAATATTATTGTCTATACGTTTGTTGGAAATCATTTTTCTTGCAAATGATAAAAATGATAAACATCAATTATTTTAATTGATGTTAGTTATTTATTTTATAAAAAAAATATTAAATACCATCAGAAGAATAAATACAATCAGATAATTAATGTCTTTGTGTATTTTCCTTAAACTTTTGACCTTTCTGTTTAGTTTTTATTGTCTTTTTTGAAACATATCTCGATATAAATAGGGGAATTACAATATTTAATTATTACATTTTACTAATGATATTACTTTTTTATTTTATTATGCTTTATTTATAAATCATACGATAGTGACTTGAAATCTAAAACTTAATTCTATTAATATTTCTACATTTATCATAATATTCATTAATTGATTTCTAATTTCATAAATTCATTTAATAATTAATTTTCAAGTTTAACATCTTTATATTAAATATAGTATCTTTTTAGATATTTCAGCCACTCTTTTATATTTTTAGTAACCTTCTTTTGAAACTCTTTTATTAATGTAAAAATAATTTATTTATTTTTTAAAATGTTCATAAAATATTGTTTTATTTCTCATAATAAAATTTAAAAAGGATTTCTATACGATATCAATTTATTTTTAAAATATAAACAAATTTTGTACAGAAAAATTAATTTAAGACTTGTCATTTTTTTGAAAAAAAAGAAAACCAAATTAGTTTAAAGTAATTCTAATATCAGATCAGAAGTTCATTTTTGTATTTGTACATTTATGTTTATATATAATATTTATAAATTGCAGTGTAATGATTATAAAAACAGTACGAGACATGAAAATAAATCAAAAAGAAAATACATAGATAACAACAAGTCCTCAATTAAATATAATGAACGTAAAAACTACATGATGTATTAAAGAATACAACCTTGAATAATTGACATGGCAACTAATCTGAATAAAATTGCACATTGTATATACATAAACGTTAATCGATGTGTTATTATGACTTGAAAAGTACGTAATATTTTATTTAGATGCAGGATAAGATCAAAACATTTTTTATTTTATCAAAACTTGTATATTTTTGTAAATGCTGTACGTTTACCAAATATATTTGTACAGGTAATATAATTTTCAGTGAATTAAGTACAAAATGTAAATATTTTAAGAGATTAAAAAAATATCTAATTGCTGATTTTATAAACGAGAATTAAAACGTAATAGTTTTAACGGAACAAAATTAATTAGTTTAAAAAATACTTTATTCATATTAATTTTTTATTCATGGTAAAATAGTAATAGTGTAGGTTTTGAATAAATGGTCACTTCACTTAGAATTGATAAAAAAATCATCGACAAATATATTCTATTGTAGACAAGTAAAAAGGTGTAAAGGAAACTATTTTTCTATTTAAGATTAATTACTTTTTCTAAAACAAATTATTGATTTAAATAATTTTTTCTCTTTTTTATTATTTTAAATACATTTTTATTCATTCATGTTTATACTTAAAAAAATAAATCTCCTCCTTGGATTATTGTTGATAATTAATGTAATATTATTTTTAAATTTAATTTATTTATTGTATGAAAATATAAATTTCAAGAATGAAAATTAAATGTAAAAATTAATTAGTTCATCTAATTTGTTCACGTAAATTCTCGGTTTAGACCATCGTACAGTAAATAATATTCTTCTTGTATGCTTGTAAATGAAAATCGTACTGTCTGTAACCCCGTCGACTGTGGTTGAACTTTCATTTTCGTACAGAATTCGTAATTGAGCTGTAAAGTCTTTAAGAATTTATATTTTTGTAATAAAATGTTTAAAACTTGAAATGGCTTCCTTTTTAAATCAGTTATATTTTTTAAACACTTTAATAAATTTAAATTAATTAATTTATTTTATAACTCGATCGTCTCAAATTTGTCTTTTAAAACAAATCTTACTCCATATAAAAACCTGTACATAAATGTATAACAGTGATTAATATCAAGCCATTAACTCCTATACACAAACATTATAATTCATTTATCGACTAATTTTCTTAATTTCACATTCAAGGTTTCCTGTTACTTATATATATAATACATTTTCGTTTTATCAGACTCCATGCGTGCTTCATTTAATTAAATTAAACAATAACTCTTAATTAGGACACAGATCGAAAAGTTTTTATTAATGGCCAATACTAACGTACGGCAAAGTTCACAAAACAAATATTTGCCAATAACAGAGCAAAATTCTGACTGTGATTTAACCACAAAACCTGAATTACTAAACTCGGCGAAAACTTCATGTGGGTACCTACCAATTATGTCTTTAACATTTCGCTTCGTGTAATTCACTACTTGTTCTTATTGGTAAAACGTTCATTTATTGATGTTAAAATTGAATGTATTTTCGTATCAAATAATATTTTGCAGTTTTTAAATTTTTTAGTTATTTTTTAATATTTTTTATTATATATATATTATATATTATATCTTTTTTATTATATATTAGGTCGTGTAATATGAAATGTCAGATTTTTATTTTATTTCCGATATCATAATTCGACATATCACATTATATGACCTAATATTAACAAAAATAATTTTAAATATTTATTCGATATTATCATAGTTTCATTCATTTAATTATCCAAAAGTATTTATTATCAATGAAAATTTATAAATAAAAATATAATTCAATCTCAATAAATAAATTAAAATAAAAATCTTTCAGTTTGTGTAATATTCAATCTCGGTTCATTATTTTTCATTTATTTTATGTTGCCTGCACTGATCTTCCACGATCTCACTATTTCGATTTTCAGTGATATGTGTAAAGTGAAAATTAATCGTGTACTTATCGTTAGTGTTTGTGTTATTATTTTTGAATTACTTTTATATATATTGCGTTTTGTTTAATGTAATTTGTGTTTTAACAAATATAAATTTGTCACAATAGATCCAAGTAATTATTTTGTACGAATTAAAGTAAGTGAATAATATAGTTTAGAAAATGCATTCATTTAATGGCGAAGTGTCGGTAGATATTTTCAGTGGTGCGCAACCTGTGGGTCGCGACTACTCAAGTCGCTGCAGAAAAATTGTTGGGGTCGTGAAAATTTTGAGAAATTCTCATGTTTTTGTTAATATGCAGTTTTTCAAAAATCTTGTATCAAATCATATGTACTGAAATATACTATAAAGATATGAATTTGTTTGTGGTAAAATGACTTTTATTATTACTGTCCTTTTATGCTTATAATAAGATGGTATCAACAAATAATGGGTTGCGTAAAATTTCAGTCTGAGTGTGAGGGTCGCAAATGTAAAAAGGTTTATTTCACTTTACCACTGGATATTTCAATAAAGAGCAATACTTTTAAGCAAGTATATTTGATAGATTATGCAATAATATTTGGTTGATATATTTATTGAAAGTGAATTTATGTGGAAAATTGAGTTGTTTTTTTTTAATTATAATTTTTTTGGAAACATCGAAAAATAATAATTGTTAAATTATATGAAAGTTATTAAATGAATTTATCAGACATCATTGGCTGCTGTTTCTGTATGAAAATAGATAACGTTTAACAGGAAACAGATTATATAATATCTTGAAATATAATAGTTAATCCTATAGGTCAGATCTTCAATGCTGATATTATACGTAATTGAAAAATTCCAAGAATAATAGTGCATGTATTTCATAATGAAGTCAATAATATATTAGTTTATTGTGAAGTTATATAAAATTTTATGTTATTCAAGATTAATGAAATTATTTCTATTAATATGTATATATATATAAATTGTTTGTAACATTTATGGTTTTATATTTGTATGATTTATGTGTTTTAGTAATATATTTTTATGTTTTTTTCAGATATGGATTGGCTACGACGTGCAAGATTCAGAAAAAGTGTATACGGAAATAAATAATAATCTAAATTTTATTTAAATTATCGATCAATTTCTAAAGAAAGAATTAAATATTTTTTTTAATTCCTTGATTTTATTAATTTTTTAATCTCTATACTTACATTCTTTATATTTTACGGGTAAACTTTTTTTCTATTTTAATGAATTTATTTACATAGAAAAACTATTTTTCGTGATTTTTTAATATACTCTATTATTTCTCAATTTTTTCTCGATTTTAAAAATATATTTTTTTAATTATATTCTATTTTTCTGCTGGTAAAGTTAATTTTATCTCAGTAGTTTTATTTATTTATATACATATTTTTTTATCCATTATATACATATATAATAAATAAATAAATAATTAACATTTTAAAATATTCAAATTTAAAAGATATATATTTAAGTTACGATAAATCAATTTTTAAATTTTATTCAATAAGAAAACGTTTTTGTAAATGAAAAATTGTAATATTAATAATAAAAAAAATCACTCTATAAATCTACTCAATAGTTAAAATAAATTTAATCATTTAATTAAAAGTAAATATACAAATCAATTACTCGTAAATATCGTCTAAAAATAATTCGTATTTTACAAATATTTATTTATTCACGTTTTTTATTAACTCATCAACGCTATGAGTTTTAAAATTCATCGACGTGTATCGCCACGTGCGTTTGCCATTTCGGCTATATTATTGACTGTACTCCTGTGCGTATATTATTCCGGTTTAACGTCAGACATTCGACAAAATGGTACGAGTGCCGGTGCTAGTAATTCTGTTCAATCACAAAGTGTTGTAGCAGAATCAAACGCGCAACCTTTACAATGGATGACGGGGGGTAAAAGTTATCGGGATTCAGGAACATGTCCGAAACTTACATACTCGAAAGCTGATATCGATACTTTGGAAGTGTTTCGGCAGTTTGATTTCCAGGTTAGTCATTTAATTGAATTAAACAATAATTTGTATGGTGTTTATTAATAGTCACAGAATTATTTGTCTCTCTGTAATTTCTAAAACGAGGTTTGGTTTGTTTTATGATAAAAATATTTTTTATTTTAGTTTTATAAAATAACACAGAGATTTTTTTTTAAGATAAAGTCAATAAAATAACCAATAATTGTTTATTTCCAATCTTATGATCTTATTTGTTGTATTTAACTATTAAATTTAAGATATTAGGGATGATTTTCATTATGTATCTGGATTAATATAAATATAATAAAAATGATTCTAAGGTCTTATGTTTAAAAGGATTCAATGATCATCTCTTTTATATTAGTATTGGATTTTATAATCCACTACTCTTATAATTAGATGTTTTGATATTAAAATGTGTTTATGGAATAAAATAAATAATAGATAATTATTAAACATTTTTATAAAATGTGTGCATTCGTTTAGTCCAGTTATTAGTCACTCTTTCATATAATTGTGGTCCAATTTCATGAATTACACGTTCAATATTTATTTTTATTGCTTGTGTTGTTTGTGGTTTATCAGCATAAACTAATAATTTCACATAACTTCACAGAAAATAATCCAATGGATTTAATTCACATGATCTTGGTGGTTAATTGATAGGTCCATTTCCTGAAATAATGGACTCATTAAACCTTTGTTTCAACAACTCTATTATTTCTGTAGATGTATGGCACGTAGCACCGTCCAGTTGAAACCACAATCATGTAAATCATTTTCAATCATTTTTAGAAAAAAATCATTAACTCTTTGCACTCGAAGGCTCCAGAGCGGAGCCATTTAAAATTTATCTTCAAACTCGAGGGCTCCGCTATGGAGACAATGCAAATAATTTTCAGTTCATAACATAAGGGCAAAAACAAATCGTAATAACTTCATTTATTCTTTTAACAAAATTGCAAATTATATCTGTTCAAGAAAGTTTTATTTATGTAACTGTAAAAAAAAACTGTTACTGCGCATATCATTTTCTTATATGTGAATATGATTTTTGTATTGAAATTGCTTCGAGTTGTTGGTAATATGAGTGAAAAAAAACTTCGAGTGCAAAGGGTTAATCATGGTTTAGACGAGATCTCCATCTTCATTTTAAAATTTTCACTAACAGAAGCAATATTGGCCTTACTTCTTGCATTACTTAGTCTTATAGGCACTGTTATTTCAAATAGAGAAAAATTGTTTTCAAATTTTTCAACAATTCAATAAATGGCATGTTTACTTGGACGATTGTGTCAAGTTTCATGAAGCGTACGATTGGTTTTTTATAATGAATTTTGTTGAAATGTTGAACGTACTGAGTTAAAATGTCAAAATGAGCTTAAAAAAATTCAATCACCAGCTGTCAAAATTCTGACATTC
>CP092095.1:13799728-13927228 GCA_029203775.1 Neoneuromus ignobilis | reverse complement strand
AAACTTGAATTTGATGTTATTATTAATATGTAACACTAATTAAAAATTATTAAATAGTGTCTTCATGATACATCCCTTAGAAATATGAATTACAATAGAATCTATTTATAGTTATTACAATTTTATTTACTATTTATTTATTTCAAACTGCTTACTTCTAGAATACATACATACATACATATATACATACATACATACATACATACATATATATATATATATATATATATATATATGCATGAAGGTATCTTTTTATGTCTGTGTATTAAATCCTTCGAAAGTTATTCTTGCAAATGAGAAGACTTTTTTTTATTTTGAAAACTGTTTATGTTTCTGCTGGTGTCTGGAAATAGTTACGCTCATTAATATTATAAGTTTTATAGTTAGTACATTACAATTAAAATCTTCTGCTATTTTCTTTTTTTATTTACTTTTCAAAGAATAAATAATACTAAATTCATGCAATCGTAAAAAAATATACAAAGTATTTTCTTCCATTTATTTATTTACAAATACTTACATTTTATGTACATTATCTATGTGTATAATTTTTTACTAAAAGTTAAATATAATCGAAAATAAAAAAATACACTTGTGTATATTTGTACAAGGACACTTGACATATCTAATAGAGTTGTACGGTTTGTTTTCCCCCTTTTCTTTTTAACCGCACGTGATATATAATTACATTGTGTTTTTTACCTAGCAGGAAATTGATCGTCATCATTAACATTATTTACCTGTATTGTAAGAGAACCCAATAATAGTCTATTTTTAGATTTATTGTTATTTTTATCAAAAAAAACTTGTACAAACTACTTCAAATATCAACTTTATATAATGTGAATTTATATTTGAATAATTTTTATTTAGTTTACATGCATATGCATATATATGTATGTGTTGAAATTAAATGTGTGATTTTTTCATTATTTAATTTAAGTTTGAGACATTTAACTGTGGTTATTTGTTTCTAATATTCACTAGCATATTTTAAAAAATTAGGAAGATTCAAGATTTTTTAATATCAGTTATAATAATTGTTTTATTTTTCAATATCAAATATACTGTTAATCATTTTATATGAATTAAATCAAAAATTTTGTGTTATTTAAGGAAAAATACAATAATATTTTCATATTATTTGTTTGCTTATATTTAAATCAAATTTTATATTTTTAAAAAAATTTAAAAAAGTGTCAGAGAAAATTAGAATATTTTTATGGAAATGTACAATAAAATTAGTTATAGATTTTTTATATTTAAACAATTTTCTTTTTATTTTCATGCAAATTTATACACTTTTCTACTATTCATTGATTATTTACTTTTATATTTTATAGTCATTATAAGTATTTTTTATAAACAGTCAATTGTACATAAATATCTAAATATCAAATTATAATAATATTAATTATAGATAAATATTATACATATACAAATTAAGAGAGTATGTAACTCATTTTTACTCTAAAATAAAAACGTCTTTAACTTCGAAGCTAATTAAACGTTAAGGTAATTGCTTTTTTAATTAAAAACGACATATCTCGTATGCTTAGATTTGAAATCATGACTCATTTATTAATAACCCGCTGTGCAAGCCACTTGGTTATGACCGTTTTTAAATTCGCTATTAATATTAAAGCAATTCTCAAATGTACAGTAAAGAATAAACGAAAATTTGTACTGTAAAAAAATAATCTACAATAACTGATTAAAAATAACTTAACAATTGACAGAATTTATAAATATTTTATATTATGATTTAAATTAAGAAGTAATCATTACTAATTATTATTTTGAATAATTTTTAAAAATATTCTTTAAATTATTTATTTTTTAGTTTCTTAATTGAATGTGACAAATGTAATGTTTATACATTTGTATATTTAATATATTAATAACTTCGTTTTTGATATTTTTCAAATCATAATTAATATATTTCAATACAAGAAATAACATTAATTCGAAGTATCGATTCTTTGACGTATTTCAAATGAACAAGACGAAAATTTTTTCGAACATCTACTAGATTATATGAGAATGTAAGTTTCCAAATACGGTCTAACTTCATTCTTTACAAGTTTTCTCACTTTGCCGTACTTTACTTCTGAATAGTTTCTTGTAAAGAAGAAATTTGTAGGATTGGAATATTTATTAGTTAACCTAACTTCGTGCAATTCTTTACAACTTACAGATATCTCACTAGTACAAGTGTTTGTAATTTTTTTTCTTTTTCATTTCTATCGAGTCGAGTCGATGGTTTCATTAAGTTAATTTATATTACGATGTAAACTTTAAACACTAGTCTCGAATTATGTAAGTTTTAAATATTATATATATACACACACACACATATACATACATTCATTATATTTATTAAATAAAGAAAATTTCATGAAGACAATTTTTATAACTATTTTCTTTATTCAAATATAAAATAACGAAGGAATACGTTTATATCACTTTTATGTTAAAGAAATTAATTAATATGAAAATAATTTTAATTTAAAACTCCTATTTTTTTGTATAATTTATAATGTATTAATTAATATAATTAGTAATTTTTTAAATTATTAAATTCCATTATGTGTATGTCATTTACTAAATATGTCTGTCATCATTATTGAGGCATTACTACATTATTAATTCATTGCTTAAATTAATAAAAAAATACATATTCACTTGTTGACATAAAATATTGCTTCCTAAATCTAACTATGAAACTAAAAAAAAGTAAATGAATAATAAATGAAATTGTCTGTAAGTTGATTTCTATAACAAATAATATTGATTGATTGACTTAGAAATAAATGTACTGTTAAGATATATTAAAAATTCATGTTATAAATAACTATCAAAAAAACATTGCTAAAAACAACAAATAAATAGACATAGTTTATAAAAATTGTTCTTCTATTATTGATAGAAAAACTAACTTAATTTTTATCACGTTTCGTAAATTTACTTTTTTATTCATGAATTATTCAATGAATTAGAAAATTGTTATTCGATGAATCAGAAAAACGATCTAATCCGAAAAGTGTTGTAACGAGATTGTTGTACCGTATTTGAATTTAATATATCAAAAATAAGTTTACACTCGAGTCAAAGTTCAAGGAAAATGAATATTTAAAAATAAAATTCGTTTTCATTAAATTACGAATTAATAAAAAAGGTATTCAAGATTTAATATCTCATTTGATTTATTAAATATACCATAATTTATAGTTAAATACAAAATACTAAACGTGACAATCTTTTCAAGAAAAAAGGTTGCCATAAAAAAAACTAATTGAAAGCATCTTAGTTCCAAATGTAACATTACGTTTCGATCGATTCTTTACTTCCGTGAACTTAATTGATAGAATTCCCTATAAGGCAATTGGAAAGCCGTATACAATCAAAGGAAAAAATATCACCGATGAACGATAAATTCAAAAGAGTTGAAACTGTATATCGTTGAAATAATCCCTTTCGCTTTTTTTAATGAAAGGATTTAAATGCGGTATTCTCATCGTTATAAATTATCGGATAATAAATATTTTATTGAAAATGTTTTCAAACGCATTTAATTATTTCATGTAATACATTTTTCTAATGAATTTCATATTAATGACTAATTTAAAAAGAAGATGTTTAAAAATTATAATAGGTTAATTGAACTGTTAAAAATATCAATTGGCACTCTTTTGTGTCAAATAAATTTTTAAAATTTTATATATTCCAATTAAATTACTTTTTATTATTTTAATTGTTATTTTTTCACACAAATATATATATGTATAAATTTTTTTTAGTGATAATTATAAAATATTAAAAGAATATTTTAAAAACATCTACTGAAACATAAAATAAATATTAAATCTAAATTAATTTAAAATTTGTTATTATAGTATTGTTGTTTATTTAAAATAATTATAATTAAAAAATGATTCTATATATATTTAAAGTTAATATAATGAAACTTGTTTTATTGTTCGTCTTTAAATAACTGTTTTTATGGTTACTTTAAGAGATTTCGACACCAATGTCATTTCAAATTGCTCTAGAGTTCAAGTTTAATCCGATTTAAACTCAGTTTAATATCAGATTAAACTTCAAGCTGCTTGAAGAAAAGACAGGGTAGAAAATTCTTTCGTAAATGAAATACCTAAGTATTTAGAATTTATGTTTATTAGTAATTGAATTTATTTCAGTTTTTCTTTTTCTTATGTATATTTCTTTTTTATAAAAATACATTAAACAATGTATGCCTCGTTTAATAAAGTGAACGCTTTAAAAATTTTTTTTATGATTATGACATCGCTATCCAAATGCATATCAGAATAAATAATTATTTAACATTTTAGAAATGTTTATTTTTAAGAATTATTTAAAAATAATAGTACTTTATATTAATGTAAAGTTTTTTTTATAAAGCTTTGAAAATATGAAAGTGATTATATAAAATATGATAAAAATATGTTTATCTGTACAAAAACATTTTTAAATTATAATCTTGAAGCGAAATAATAAATGAATAAAATTTATAACGTTGAATAATGTGAGCTATTGATTGATATAAAGAGATTCGCATGTTGATTATACGTAAACAACTTGTTTATAGTAGATTTTTGACAAGTTCCTTTTTTATGATTCAATGAGAAGCAACGAAGAAATAGTAGAACATAAAAATAAACGATGTAAATACACATGTAGATAAAGTGAATTTCCCAGGGGTTAAAATAAATCGGAACGTAGACAAAATGATCATGTGTATCAGCATGAACAAATAAATAAATAACAGTACTTCGTTATCAATAAGTATCGTTGTTGTTATATTGATTTTTTCTATAAGTATCTAATGTGTTCATATTTATCAAACAGAACTCTTATTTTCATGTTAAAGTTTAACTTTTCTGTATATTTAATAAAGTATCTATTTTTTTAGTATTAGTTTTTGATATTTTATGTATTTATTTCATCATACAAAATACCCAATAATAAGTACAGATTGTAATAATGTACACTTGGTGACACAATATCTTTAATTAAATATATTATATTCAAAAAATAAACATAAAATTTTCTTCAAATAATTAATATTAACTCAGTAATATTAATAATAAAACAATTTCCATAAAGGTTCTATTGTATATTCTGAGCTATGAAAAAATTTTAATAAATTCTAAATGAAAACCATAAACTTCATACTTTAGGAACAAAATTGTATTATAAATTTCTAATATGAATTTATTTTCATATTTTTCTTATACAAGTTATTTGAAAAAATTTCAAGTACCTCTCCAAACACCACATACGAAAAAATGCTATAAAAATACATTTTTATATAAACTATTGTTTTTTATGAAATTTATTTTTGGACACGTTCACATATATATATATATATATATATATATATATATATATATATATATATATATATATATATATAATATTTTGACGTTCGTTATTACGTCGTTTCCCAGCGACATCGACTGGAAAAGAATTTCTTTGGGTTACGTAGGCATGTAAACCCTCGTCTGCATCTCATTCGTTTTTTATCGTAGTCTATCTGATCAACCTTTTATGGATATGAGTGAAAACATTTATGAGCTATGGCGATTTTCAAGGGAGATCATCCTAATGGAGAACGCATTTCGAAAGTATATACGGATAGAATTGATTAAATTAACTGTTATATGATATATGAAGAGAAAAAAATGTCCAATATCATTTATTAATATATCGAAGATAATAAAAGATGAAGAGTTTCATTATGATTCCAAATTTGATTATTCTTTTTTAATTATATATATATATATATATATATATATATATATATATATATATATATATTTCGAAATTTTTATTAAATATGTGTGGTCCCAACATAGCATTGACAAATAATTAAAATTGTTGTTTTTCTTCTTATGATTTATATTTTTTATTATATATATTATATATTTTTTATTATATATTTTATTGATTTTTATTATATATATTTTTTTCTTATACATAAACAATAACAATCCAAAGACAATTTAAGCTAGTAACTAAGAATTTTATTATACAGCTAAATTATATTTTATATAGAACAGCTTATTTTATACAATTTTTATTATACATAACAAATTCATGTACAACAAAATTAGAGCAATAAAACTTTCTTGAATCTTATGTATAGGGTCATCCAAATGTGACGCCTAGATTTGTGTTTTATTAAAAAGAAACATGTGTATAGTTTCTTTTGAATAAAACACAAATCTAGGCGACATATTTGGATGATCTATATTAATAAGTTATTTTCTGTAATCTGTTCTTGATACTTTAATTGAACAGTTTTTCTATCTAGTTAATTGTGTTTATCTACATTTCTATAAAACTGAAAAAAATATCTACAATATATATTTTTTCTGTTTATTAATATTTCATAAGTAATTTATATTTATTTTTTATTTATTGCAAGATATTTGATTTTGACTATAAGTATTTTTTTTAATTAACTATGAATATACAATTATAGACTCAATTTCTAATTGAAATTTGCTACAAAATATGTCTAATAATTTTATTGTTATGTAAAAAATATTTATCTTAATTGAAAGAGTGAACATAAAAAAAACAATGTATAATTTGTAACTTTTCAATAAACATAATTAAATATATTATTTTTTTACATTGTATACTTTTAATTAGGACACACATTTACATACTTTTAGAAAGGATCTCAAATAACTAAAAAATATATTAAAATCGATACTATGAAAAAAATATAAAAAAAGTAATAAAGTAAAAAATACTTAAATGAATAATTAATAAGTCAATAGCTCTCAAAGAGTTTTGATCGAGTGAATGTAACGACTGCAGAGAGATACTTTGAACCAATATTTAAAATGTTCTAATACATTCGTAGTAGAAATTTATTTTTATATTTACGATGAACAGTTTTTTCTCTTCATACGTATGCAGAAAGTATGTTTTGAATTTTCTTCTTAGTAGTATTTTAATATCACTTGTAGAGCTATTCAGTTTTTTTTTATATATAATGACCAAATAAAATTGATATCTTAGTATTGATTTTATTTATAAATAATTATATTTTCTTAGTAAAAAATTCTGATAAAAAATACATGGAATTGTTTTTTTTATCATATTATATTTTTTTCACATACCCACACTAAAATTTTTATAAAAACCTTTAATAATTGGTTATTGTTATTTATATTTTATTATAAAATGTATTGTGATTTCATTTTAATCATGTTTATATATTTAATTTTATTATTTTGTTGTTACTATTTTAAGAATATTAATAATATTTACATTGATGTATGTATAAATAATGGATTTTTTTGTATTTTTATTATTTGTAGCTAATCAAAATGATTTAAAAATATTTTCTCTCTCTTTTATATATATATATATATATATATATATATATATATATATATATATATATTTTTTTTTGTATTTTGAATAAATTTCCATTTAAATAAAATAAAAATATATTTATTTCGCTAGTGTTTTGAGACGAATTTAAATACTTCAAAATTAGATTATTAGAACACTTTCGAAGTTCCAAACATGTTTTGGGCATAGGGAGTTGATGTTAACCAAAGCGAATATTGGAATCTCTAAAATGAACATCTCTTGTAATGAGTTTGCAATGCCAATGTGAATACCAATGTGTTTTATTATTCAAGTCTTTCCAAAGGGGACTTGTAGTAAATTTCATGTTAACGTAAACATTTGTATAATACTAAAACAGTTTTAATTAGTATCTGAATATTTATCTATCTATCTTTTCGTTGATTTTTATTTTGTGTCTGCTGAATTCTTCGAAATATAAACATTTAAATGTGTTCATTTTGATCGATACAGTAGATAAATATGTTTGATACTTTGTAATGAATTTTAATGATGTTTCCATTATATTCGAGTGTTTTTATTATAATGGAAAATTGTTTGTTTATGTTTCATTTTCTTTTAAAGAGAATGTTGGTTATAAATTAGAAAATAAACATCCTCGAAGTATTAAAATATTATCGTTTGTTAACGATATTTTTTTTCAAAAAAGTTCATGAAATTTATTTCGTATTTAACAAAATACAAAATATTTTTCGTATTTGAAAAATAATCTAGTATATTTTATTGTCTTCTTTTATTTTATTTTTTAATTAGTTTTATTATATTAATAATATTAGTTATTTCCTGTTTCGTTTCATGGACAAATTTTACACAAAGAATGGCTTTTATTCTATTTTGTATTTTATATATATTTTTCATATAATGAAATATAAAAAGTATTCATAAATTTGGTTATTCCCGAAAAGAAATAAAAAATGTCATTAAAATGTATTTTATGTATGTATATATATATATATACACAAATAAATTTAACAAACCTTTTCTATTCTATTTAATCTTCTGTCCTAATTTTATATTTTAATTATTTTGTTCAAATAATATTTATTTCTTATTCTGTTTCATAAATTAAATTCACAAAGAATATATGGATTTTATTATATTTTGTACAGTTTATAATTTTTGCTAATGCATTTATATTCATATTTGTAGTAAAATATAAAAAAAAATGTTTGTTGTTTATTTTCTCCAAATAAACAACAAACAAGTTTTATTATTTGTAAAAAAAATCTTATTTTCATGTAAGCTGTTTTTCATACGTTATTAAATAATCTAATTGGTTCATTATTAAATAACATGTAAGTATGTAAGTATTATTTTATATTTTTGTTAGCTAGTAATGTTAATTAATTGTTAAAAAAAAATTTCATATGTTTATTTTTAATAAGAGACATTTTTGTATAACTTAATATTTTTTTACTGGACGTGAATATAATATAAAATAAAAAAATATATAAAATGTTCAGATTAAAATTAATATAAAAAATATGAATCTATGTTCGAGTCAATAATATAATTAAACGATTTTTCTGCAAATACGAATATAATTATCATCGCGCCACAATACATAAATCAATCAAAAAAAGGAAACAAATTAAAAACAACAATGATAAATACACAATGTTATAAAAATATATAGGCGACATTTCGTACAAAATGCATTAAAAAAGCGCTGACGGGTATCTTGTCAAAAAATCGCTATTCATTCAATAATGTGTTTCGCTAACTTTTAATTTATTTCACTTTCGTCACTGTGCGCTGTCTCTTCGTATTCGTGCGGTGGTTTGACACGTCTGACATGCCCGCGCCCCACGAAAAGGATAATGGCGCAAAGTGAGTGCTACGGAGTGTCGATAAAAGAAGAATTTACGACGCCACAATTGGAAGGCATCCAATTGTGTAGATTGCAAAATGGGTGCTGGTAATAGCCGTGGCACATATTCCCTTTGTGGATGCAATATGTTGTTCTGTACAGACTTTTGTTGCGAAAAATGTACATGTGCGGCAAACGGCTTGATTTATTGGTATCGCAAAATAAACACGAAATTATTGTTATTAGTATCATTTGCTACGATATGCTTCTCGTTCGTACTCTCGTACTCGGAAAAAGAAGCGACTAAACAAGACATATTTTTTTATTTTGTTATTATTTTCTGTATATAATTGTGGAACGATGTTGGGACTGTTTCAATGCCTACAACATTTTCTTTAATACAACTATTACGTGTCTTTACGACTATGTGTGTGCTGAGATAAATGAACAATAAAAACATTTCTTGAAAATTGTTTAGTATTATAAGAAAATACACGAACAACGAACTTAATACTTGTATTGTTTGACATTTTCAAAAAAACAACAACAAAATAGTATCATTATATATATATATATATATATATATATATATATATATATATATATATATAAAATTGTGTGTGTGTATGTGTATGCACGTATATCCCTTTCTATATTATTTCCCTTTGGCAGTACATTGTTAGGAAATATCAAAAATATTTAAACAAGGTAGAACAACCATTAATTAAGGCAGATAAATGTTGTTAATTTACTATTATATGTATGTATGTATATATATATATATATATATATATATATATATATATATATATATACTTGTACGTTTTGAAAATTCAAAAACACATCTCTATACATGTCTTAATAAAACGTACATTATTAATATTTTCATATATTTTATTATAAATAACTAATTTTTATTTCTCTTGGTTTCCTGTGTATTAATTTTTTTAATTATCCATTTTTGTTTGTATTGAGATTCTGTTTTCTTCATCAAACCGATATAATATCATTGAACTGTTTATTTGAATCTATTTATTCAGCAATAATTACTTCTTGGTTTCACATATTTAGGACAATTTTCAATTTTTCAACAATAAATTTTATTTTAATTCTCTTTTTCATATTCTAAAAAACTAGTTTATAATTCTTTTCATACAAATAAATCACTCATTCCAATATCATTTAGTTTTATACAAGTGTTTAATAATCACTTATTGTTTATTTAATTTGCTGAGGCACATTTCAACGACCATACTATTATCTTCAGAATGCTGTATTATTATTTTATATTGCATTGATTTAACAAAAATGGTATAATCATTCAATTACGAGCTATAAGTAATTTTTGAACATTAATAAAATATTATCATGTTGAGGTGAGAGCTTTATTTGTGTTAAAATAAATTATTCACAGTATGAAAACGAATAATGACTATAAATCATTATATATATATATATATATATATATATATATATATATATATATATATATATTTGTGTGTGTGTATTTAAACGTATCACATGACAACAATTTTTTGAAGTTAGTACTTACTTTATATTTGACACTACAACAGCCTTTATTAAAAAAATCTTTTTCAAAAAGAATTTTAAGGCTGTCGTACCTCAATAGGAATGTGTCATGAATTTGAAACCAGTTTCTGTAGCACATGTCATCTTTTATTAAGAACGTATGGTTATTCAGAGTAAAGAAATGTTAATCTTAACATATACTTAGAAAAATTGATAACTTAAAAAATAACTTGAAAAAAATCATAGCATATATTCTGGTTTTTCTTATTTATTACTGTTTTTAAATATGTTTTTATTGTTACTAATTAAATTCTTTTATTTCCTAATACAACAAAATTTTGTAAAAATTTTTTTTAATGCTAATTTGGTGATTATACTATTTTTTTGTTAAAATAGAAATGTTTCAAATGTTATAAAATTAAACTATAATTTAAAAATATTGACATGGATAAAAACAGTAAATGATTATTAAATACTTTTATTATTTATTCTGTGTTGAAATGCAATTTATTGAGGTTAAAGTGAATTAGTATTATGTGAAAACTTGTAAGTATTAAAACTTTTTTTATAGATTAAATTTGTCTCTGAAACGAGGTAGAATTTGCTTAATTCTTATTCTTTAGTTGTCTGTACAGTCGCATTAAATTACTAGAATTTTATTTGTGCTATTTTTATTTACTAATGATTGCTGCATTCATTTGATGTAATTTGAATAATTTTAAATCTAAATGTTCTGTATTTCTTTTAAATAATAAAAGGTACAAATAATTCAAATCAATGCTATGTAATATAATAGAACTCACGTACTTTTAAAATGCTATGATTTTTTTTAAAAATAGTTATATTTCTTTTTATTATTTATTTTATTATTTTTTGTTAAAAAATGCAGGAAATAATTAAAATTAATGAGATTAATTTTAAAAGCATTACCTTTTATAAAACACTATTAAGTCATTTGAATATTCTGAAATGATATAGAAATTAAATCATGTTATTGTTATGAAAAAAATAATAAATATAATGTTATAACTATCGTGTTTGACATTTTATGTCAGTTTATTTAAAAAAATATAATTTTTTAGTAAAAAGTATGGAAATGTAAACGATAACACATACAATCTTCGTAGTAGTTTTGAATCGTTGATCGTATGACATAAATTCCGTTCCCAACATCTGCAAAGAATCGATTTTGTACGTTTATATTTTTTTCACGAATACCAAAGAGATAATGAGACAAAAACCAAAACAAATATCGGGAATTTATGAACGATATCGTACGAAAATTTGTAAGAAATGATGGTATCTAACGAAAATTCGATCAGAAAAATATTCAATCGATATAGAAAAAAATCTAATATGTATTATGCAATTGAAATGTTTTATTACATTAATACTTTTACAGAATCATTTATTGCAACGCTGTAAAATATGTTTCGGAGTTATTGGTTATAAATTTTTCTTTTCGATGTTATTGATAATAAATTTTTGGTCCACATGTCGCTGAAAATCGTTCATACATTTCTATGCAAATGTTATATCAGTTTATATATTTTTCATATAGACAGTATTTTTTTTAATATAGTCTCATTTGAAATTTATTATATATTCTACTATGTTAAATGCTATTCATATTTAATAATTTTGAATATTTACATTTGGTATCATTTTTTTTAATATTTATATTTTTTAATATATCAAATTATTGTTATTGTATAAAATTGATAATTGTTTATATATACAGAATATCAATTAGTATTTCATAAATTATCAGACGATAAAATATTTCATTTTGAAAGATTATTTTTTTTAAAAAATGCAAATAAAAAATTATTAAATATTCCAAGTATTGTTTGCAAAAATTTGAAACATAATGCATGTCGCATTTGTCGTTCAGTCATAAAATGCGTACAGAATAACATTTTATTTCCATAATTGAATTTTTACTACATATTGTAAATTTAATTGAGCTTTAAAAAATATGAAACTTATTATATAATACCGTTCGTATCCCACCACAAAAGTTATACGACGTTCGCTGTTACTTAAGTTGAATCGAATTTTATTCTTATTTTTACGATTCGTTGTCGCTAATAATGATTAAATGAAACATAATTTTTGCGGAGTAAAAGGTCATTTAGCAATTCTGACCCGAGAAAAAGAACGCCTATATAAAAGTAGATTAGCTCGTACGTTTTACGACATGGGGATATATCGTATACAATCTCGTCGGTATCAAATGGTGGCGCTTCTCGACGTACACTGTATCGCCGCGAGACCTCTGGAAAGCGATAATTGTAACATTGTGGCCTTCGTTTCATTGTCGAGATCGGATCTGAATTTTTATCGACGATACAGGCTGGTGTTTTTATTGCTCATCGCCTTCTGTTTTGATTTCTTACGTGATAGTTGCAAAGTGTTTGGTTTCGGTTCGATGTTCGACAATACTCTTTTTACACTATGTTGAACAACGTTGAAAATGTATCGGTTTTCTTGAAATAGAATATATCATTGTACATTGTTTTTTGATACCTCACACTAACATCACAAATATATATATATATATATATATATATATATATATATATATATATATATATATATTCATAATTATACTCAAATTCGTTTATAAATAAGAACAAAAATTCAAACTCATCTTCTTATTAATTACTAGATATATAATTTATTAAAAATAGTTGTGTAAAAAATTAAAAATATTCTTATAGCATATTATTCAATTAGATTATTAAAACATTGAATTACGAGGTCAGACAATTAAGTAATGCGACAAAATTCAAAAATCGAGTATATTTAAAAATTAAGGTACATCGCTGCGATCCCCTTCAAAGTAGTCTCCTCCCGCATCTATACACTTATTCCAGCGAGTTTTCCAGTTTTCGTAACAATTCGGGAACACTTCTTGTGGGATCTCTCCGAGTACCCTCGTCACAGATTCTTGGATATCTTCAACGGAGACAAAATGTCGACCTTTGACGATTTTTTTCATATGGGGGAATAGGAAAAAGTCGCAGGGTGACATGTCCGGTGAATAGGGCGGTTGTGGTAACATTGCGATGCCTTTAGACGCCAAAAACTGAGAGACACTGAACGCACTGTGACAGGGAGCATTGTCGTGATGCAGAACCCAAGTCTTCGCGATCTCTGGACGCACTCTGAGCACCCTTTTTCGTAATTTTTCGAGCACATTGCGGTAGAATACTTGATTTACGGTTTGTCCAGGTGGTACGAACTCTTTGTGAACCACCCCTTTGCTGTCGAAGAAGCAAATCAACATGGTTTTCACTTTGGACTTGCTCATTCTCGCCTTCTTTGGTCTTGGTGCTCCAGGGGACAGCCACTGTTGGCTTTGTCGTTTAGTTTCGGGGTCATATTGAAAGAACCAACTTTCATCACCAGTAATAACTCGATCGAGAAGAGTAGGATCACTTTCAACCTGCTCGAGACAATTTCTCTGTTCCATTTTCGTGACATGCACTACTCGCACGTTGTTACAAAACACTAAACAGCTGGCGAAGAAATGATCGTACGAGGGTGGTCAAGGTCTCAATCGAGAGAGTAGGGATCTGCTATTACGGTGGCGGAGTTACAGGTTCGCAGTGTTACCACAGGCCGAGAAAAAAAATCGGTCGCATTACTTAATTGTCTGACCTCGTATTTAGGAAATTTAGGGTGACCCAAATGATATTTAAGGATTTAGTTTATATACATTTGCTTGCTTATTATCATTTATTATCCTTCAGTCTCATTTAGACCACTCTATATATTGTATATAAACACATTAATAATAATTGATTGAAAAATAGTTGAGATATTAAAAATTTAAAAGTAAATAGTCATTAAAATATGCATTAAGAAATCAAATGAACAATAAGTGATTATTGAATATTTTTATTAAATTCAGTAATGTTAGAGTAAATGATTTTTATGCTTAAAAATTGATTAGTCTCAGTTTCAAATCACTAATCGATTTATATTCTATAAATCCTATTTGAATTTAATGAATAAAATTTTTTAATGTACTTTAATAATTCTACAAATAGTAACTTTAAGATTGCATTTGGTAAAAAATGTGGATATTCAAGTTAAAATATTAAAAAATATTTTTGTCTAATTTTATTAATCATTTAATCAATTGTAATATATATATATATATATATATATATATGTGTGTGTGTGTGTAGTGTGTAATTGATAAAATTGAAGATTGTTAAAACAGAAGTTGTTTTGAAAAGATAAATATACTTTAATAACATATCCAAAGTAGTATAGTAGAATAAAAAAAGTAAATGTAGAAAATTAAATTGAAATACATAACTGTATATTCCAGTATATAAAATGTCTAAAGTTAGATTTAGTCTTCAGAATTACTATATACGTTATTGCTGTGCCCGAATCGTACCTTTGAGGTAGATAACACGTTGGAATTCGCTAGAAAATGACATCCGTGTTGTCCAAATCTAACAATATTGGTCTTTTTTCCCTTGAGAGAATCTGAAATCTGATGTTTATAACACACGGCCACGCAATATTGCCAAACTAAACAATGATACTCAAAATGAACGCACTAAAATCATTGTATAAGTAGTAAGGAATAATCTCGAGAGATTTGCTTGTAAGCAGCTTGTAACTGAACTTCGGTTAAAAAACCGCATATCATATATGTATGTATATACGAATATATATATATATATATATATATATATATATATATATATATATATATATATATATATATACACGTGTACATACACACACGTGTTAATTAGATTTGTGTATGCGAATATTTGTATAATGTGGGTGTGTGAGAACACGTGCGTGTTTTCCAAAGGTATAATTTAATATAAAATAATTAAATAGGATTAATAATTTATAATCTCATAATATTATAAGCTTTGTGATGATTCAGTGATAATAGTTAAATAAATGATTATTAAATTGAATATTTTTTTATCCATATTTACAAAATTGTATACATACTATGAAAATTATATTGGATGTGTTTGAAAAAAGAATTCATAAACGTTGAAATAATTCTGTTTTTTTTTCACAATTCAATTATAGTAGTTAGCAGAGTATTTGTTAAATTTATTCATAAAGTAGAGAAGAATATAAAAATATACGCAAAAATTAATTATTTTTGTATAGTATGTTAAAAAAACATCAGATTTTATAATTGGAAAATTATTTAATATATTTTAATTAAATTTTTCTATGTTGAAAATTGTTCCATTTCATATTAATTGGGTACTGTATATTTAATTTACTTTATTTCTAGAAAATAAGTGGATTATATATATATATATATATATATATATATATATATATATATATATATATATATACACACACACATTCACACACATACATAGGGTGTTTTTTTTAGGTTTATATATACAATTTTTAAAAATCATTTTTTAAATAATAAATAAAGAAAAGCTGAGCAGAGTTTTAAAATTTAATTTTCAATTGATTTATATTACTGTTTAATTTTTGAAAACAAAGTTTTTCCATAAAAAAAATTAACAACTGTACAGAAAAATATAGAAAAAATATTTATAAACGATGTAAATATTTTTTTATTTTATTTAAACAATAAATCTTTGAATGAAAAAACTAATGACATAGTTTAAAGTCTACTATACAATATTATTGAAATAAAAACGATTATTTTATTTATAAATACTCATTTAATTAAAAAAGCTTTTAAAACAAATATACAACTGAAATGTTTCTTTTCTAATCAATTCTAATTGTTTTAGTACATAAAAATCAGTTCGAACAATTATAATTAAAGTAAATGTTTCTTTTTTTAAATTCGTATATTCATTACATTAATTTACACTCATTTGTATGCTTTTATTTTTAATCTACTCATTTAAAACCCTCCATAACATTTTAGAATCTTACCATTTCAAAGATTCAGTGGCTCTTTTAATTAAAAACTGACTTATCTTTAATAGAATTTTATTTGACTGTTCATCCTCAACGATTTAAAATCACATCAAACATTTTTTTATTAATATAATAGTTAATAAAAACTTTATTTCGTCACAGTTTCTTAAAACAATTTAAATCAAAAAATTAAAATGAATATATAATAAGATAAAACACATTTTTCTTGACGGAAAGTTTTCACAGCAAGCATATAACAAATTTTTCAACTTTTATTATACCATCAATCAAAATATTTTCTTTCTTTTGATTTTATTAAATTATCTTCGAAGAGATTAATTGTCGAATAGTTTTGCTTGACATTACTCGTACAATAATGAAATTTTCGAATAGAATATTTCATTCTATTCGTATCTTTTTTACAAATTAGTCCGTTTTGTAATTTATTTCGTAATCATTCTACTGCCTTGAAAAATTTAATTAAGATCTTTTTTTTAGTATTGAAACGAAAATGTATGAAATCTGAAATAAACATTTAAATGAATTTTTACCATTTTTGTTCTACTTGAATAAAATTATTATTTTTGTTGTTCATTGGTTAAATTTGTTAGTCAGTTAAACTAACTCTATTTCTTGTATAGTAAATATAACAATTATTTATTATATATTTTGATTAATGATTTCAATTCAAAGAAATGTATTTAAGTTCATTTTCTTCCTTTTTTTGTCATAAAACATTTTCTCTTTGGCGATTTGCCAATATATTTTTTTGTATTTTCGACATACTTCAGCTAAAATAAAGAAACTCTGTAAGGATTACTTTTGTTGCCAATATAACTGTGTCAGTTGGTCAATATGTCATATTTATTTCACTTTATACTTTTTTTTATCATCTAATTATTTAATTTTATTGATGTATGCTAAAATAAAATTTTTCCATTTCATTATTTTTTACCATATAAAAGTGTATGTTATGTTTTAGTTGTAAATTATATTTTAATATATAATATTGAAAGTTTTATTGGAAATACAATGAAAATTTCATGAAAAAAATTCAATGATTTTATAAATTAATTAGCAAATGAAATAAAAATAAACAATTATCGGTTTTCAGTTTTAATCAATATTTTGTAATCTCCCTTCACTAATATGAATGGTTTTGACTACTACGAATGACAATTCAAGTTCAATGTGTGGAAATAATAAATTTCAATCGAACATAATTAACAAAACAATAATGTAAATATAGTATAAGATTATTTTTTCCAATTAATAATAAATTTTAATATAAAATCACCGTAATTATAAAAAACCGTAGAATACATAAATTTATCAAAAATGATATTCGTTATTATTTTTAATAGGAGTAAGATTGAATTAAAATTTTCATTCAATTTAACACAAAATTTATTTGTACGAAAATGGAAAAACGACACTTCGTTCTTGTCAAAATTATATATACATTGAATAAAAACGTTCGAATATTTTAACGGGAACAATTAAAATGTAAAACGGTAGTTACGAGAACCGGCATACATGGTATTAATAAAGCTCTTATCAGAGTATTATACAAGTATTTGCCGTCTCTTTATAAAACCGCAAAAACATGACATTGAACAAGAACAAAGAAATTATGCACGCATTATATCAAAATAAATTCGAGATTGTTTTACGTAAGAAGATTTCGAGAGCTTTCGACTGGACTTTATCGTCGTATATTTAACGAATACCACAACATCTAGAGATTTATTTTATGTAGATGTATTATTCATATTCTCATATATTTAAATATTGATATAAGATGCGATTCTATGCAACAAATTAAATTGATTTCGTCATGAAAATAACATTAAATCAAATAATTTTATTTAAATATTTAATTAACTAATTAAGAAATAACTAAATTATCCTGTCATATGACATGATCATTTTCTATCTAACATTAAATCATAAATAAGTAAATAAAATTAAACAAATTTAAGATGGCATTCACAACTGAAATATTGAGTTTATTTTATAAAAAATTATATTGAAAATTAGAAACGTTTTCTAAAACTAAATGTCTATAAAACATTATTATTTATTAATCTGTTTGTTGATGAAAGAAAGAGCTAATGTATATTATTGTATAAAATAGTAAGTGCTTGAATTTTTTTTCTTTTAAAGTAAAAATATAAATTTTAAACGTGTTTCAAATTGCATTGCAAAATGATTTTAAATAAACTAAAATAAACATTTCTCTTTTATTGATTTATTTCATTGAATTGTACAGTTTGTTTTTCCAATAAGCTTCATTATATGATTTCAAACCAATTGAAATTCAAACACTCGTACCTTTGTATCTACTGAAAATTGAATCCATGTTAATATGATATTTCGTTCTAGAAATGAAGTCTCGAAATATTGACAAAGATATTCAGTACTACATACACACACACACACACACACATACACATATACATATATATATATATATATATATATATATATATATGTGTGTGTGTGTGTATTATATATATATATATATATATACATATATAAAATAAAAGAATTAAGTCTAGCTTATATTTTAATAAAAATCAAAAAAAAATTCTGCTAATTTCAGTTAGAATTATTTAAACTTTTTTATATATTTTGTACTTGTAAGTTTTTCATGCAATACTTTATATTTTTTTTTTTTAAAAAAAACAACTTTTAAATAATTTGTGTAATAATATTAAAAAAAATCAAACAAACAATTTAAAATGGTTTCTACATAATCAATTTACTGTTTATACAGAAACCATTTTAACTTGTAATTAAGTATGTTTTAAAAAATCAGTTTATATAATAGAAAAAACTATATATCATAAAATGTTTTAAAATTACAAAATTTACTGTTTATACAGAAACCATTTTAAACATCGTAACAACTAAATACTCCACAAAGAGATTAATTCAAACCAAGAAACAACCAGGTTATTCGATAGAGTAACTGCCTCAAACGAGAAAATACTATATATCATAAAATGTTTTAAAATTACAAAATATTCTTAGCAAATCAGCAAAAAGTAAGAATCAATAGATATTTATTGTTTATGATAAGTATTCAATTAACAAAAAAATCCATTCTGAAGTATGAAGAAGAATTTTTCTAAAGAATCATGAATTTAATAGAGGCGTAGTTAAGAGAAAGTCTTTTAACAATAAATAAAATTAAATGAATTAAAAATATTCAAACAGTTTTACAAAAAATAAAATATTTTTTTTCATATTATACTTATAATTGTGTACATTGCTATTATTAAAATCTTCTATGAGAAAATAAATTATTCAGGTTTTATTTTTTTTTTCGAGTTAGTGTTTTAAATATTGTAACTTGATTTAAAATAAAATCATTTAGAAATAATACGAAAGTCAACTATCTAATTTCAAATTGAAAGTTATTAATTTATTATTTTTCATTAAAAGATATATTGAATATTTAATAAATTTCGATTATATTCGAATCCTGCAAAAAATACGAACCAAAACAAAATAATAGAAGATAATTTGATTGCAAGGGAAAAAAGAAATAAATAACTACTGAACTAGAAGACAAAAAGAAAACATTCGTATGTTATTCACGGGAACAAGATGTTATTTTGTCGTCTGAGAACGTCTTGTAAATTTGTTGTTCATTAGACACTATGATGACATGGAACATCCGTAGCTTGCTGGGGTCGCAGCTAAATATTTAAGTGCGTCGGGGTCAACGATCCATTAGGGACGGATAATGCAGTCACGGCGTCGATGCCCGGCACGCGCGTCCGTTGTTTATTCACTCGTCTTCTGCACACGACAATTGACTTGTGTGGACCGTTTTCAATCGTATTCCAGGAATGTCGTAATTGAGTTTAGAACGCACTCTATTTACGTGCCCGACGACTTGTTCTCGACAAAAATGCCCGTTTTGTCATGTGTGCCATATATCGTCAATTTATCGATAAACACACTTATTTATATGCTATTCACATTCGAATTATTTATGAATTTTCAAATAATTGAAACATGGCTGTATAACTAAACTTCGAAATCACATTTAAATAATAAATAATAATTATGTTTATTTAAATCAGTCAAATAACATATTGCTTTATTGAAAATACATGTAATCAAATATTTTTCCCTCATTGTGAAATAATTTATAAATGAATATTAATCAGTAAATATCTATTTCCTGAATAATAGTTTAAAAATTAACGAAGTATTTAAATAAATATTTCACTTAAGGGCGATTAATTTATACCATCAATAGTTTAAAAAGATTTATTTTTCAAATATCTATTTACTCTATTGATCAGTGATAAATATGTCAGCATATAAAAATATAGTATTTAAAATTATAATGAAATAAAATAGTTCACTGCAATGTACAATAAATGTATCACATATAATATGCAATGAGAATTAGTGCAATTAATTATTTAATTAATTTATATATATATATATATATATTTCTAATTGTTAAAAAAATATTTTTTTAATAAACAAATTATTCATTTTTATGTAAATTCTTAAAAAATTATATAGAACGTTTTTATCAAATAAAAAAGTTCTATTGACAAAAAAGTTGATTTATGAGAATCCAATTTAGAAAAATTCAACTGTATATACTTCTTATAAAAGAACATACATGGGATATTTGCTCAGATAAAAACAATGATGTTTAATTAAACACAATGCAAATATATTGTAAGATTTTATATGTAAATTGATTTATTGGGTGTTTTTTAAAGGAAAATGTTTAGTTTTAATAACATATTTAAATAATAAAATCTGAATTCACTTAGTATAATTTATGCAAGAGAAATAAAACTTATAAATCATAAAAACTTCAATTTACAAATTTAGATGATAAAAGGTTGCAATTGTAAATTGATATAAAGAGCTTATTACATATTTATATACTTTAAAGACGATTGCTCGGTGAACAATATTCATAATATATTTTTTATACTAAATAATTATGTAGTTGAATTTATATTTTTGTAAGATACACCTATTTTTCAAATCAAAATCAAAATATTTTACACATTGATGTATTGTTCTCAACACTGTAAGATTTTACGAGTGCTTAAGAATCACTTATCACTGAACACCTTTAGATAGTCTTGCCATTATCGTCAAAAGACAGACTGTATTATAAAACTAAATTAGATTGTAATACAGGTTTTAGAATTATTTGATGATGATGCAAAACCATTCAATACATATTAGCAAAATGAACAATAACTGATTATTAAACATTGTTATAAAATGTATTGTATGGAGACAAATGATTCAGTTGTGTCAAAATGAATTTGTCTCGGTGCTAAAAGAAAACATAACTGATATATTTGTTATAATTCTTTTGTATTTAAACAGCTTTAATTGTATCTAAATACTAAATGACGTGATAAATGATAAAGTCGAATGAAACAATACGATGAATATAGTGTTTATTATTTAAATTGAGTTAGAGTATTATCAGAGAGCCGATAAATAATATTCAACATAACTTTATTTTTGTATTCAGATCCAAATCACTGTAAAATGAGATCATTATTCAAGTAACGTGTATAATGAACAGAGCGACCTTTATTAAATAAGAATGTAAATAAAATTGGGATGTAATACTAACGATTGTTTATCGTCAAACAGTGAAATAATAGAGAAACTTACAAAGGAATATCAAACAAGTATTATTTAAATTATTATATTTACAGATGTTCGCGTTACCTTATATTACAATATTTTATCGTATCTTCACAAAAGATTATTTTCTCGCATTAAAAGAGGAGAACTGTGTAATCGGTTCGCAAAGATATGCAAATAAGTCTATTCGTTTTATGCACCACTGAAAGACGACACCTAATAGAGCTCGCTTGTCGTATTCATTGTCATGTCTATACTTATGAATTAGTTCACATTATGGAGCAGTAGCTGCTGTATAATGTAACAATGTAAATTAGGTTTGTGGACTTTATTTTACAAGTCCGTATTTATGAGTTTGCTTTGATTTAAAAGTAGGTACACAGGCACAAACTCTCTCGCAAATAACATTGTTATTTATCATTTTCGACAGATGTATTTATGTACACGATGACGTTATTACTGGTTTATATGAAATTATGTCGATAATATCTTATTCTAACCACGAGTCCACGCTACAACTCGTATTTATCACTTTTAATAAAGTTTATATTAAACCATTAGTTCAAAATATGAATACATAAATGTATATAAAGTCTCTTGCAGAATTAACGAGGTACATGTTGTTGGAGAACTTGTGAAAACGATTCATGCTTGGCTAGACATTTTTATCGACAATTTTTCTTGATATTTTATATGACGTCTGTGAGAAAAATAAATACAATCTATAAAAAATATCTTAAACATAAAATGTGACTTGGAGTTTATTAAGGAACATATATTGAAAACATTTATATATACAAATGGAAAAAATGTAATTAATCAAACAATTAAAAAGTATAGTAAAATAAATAAAAATGCAATCAATTATTTTATAACGTACTAATTACTTGTTATGCGTCGTGAAAATTTATAATTTAACAGTAAATACACAAAACTTCATATTGTAGATAAACACACCTGCGTTATAAAAAAAGCACACAAATAACATTAAAATGCCAACTTTGTACTCCACTATTTTATCACTTTTGCAGTCTGTGTACGTACATTTCACTTTTATAAATGCAATGAAAATATAATTTACATAAATGAGAATCATGTTAAAATATAATTTAATGAGTTTCTGTCGTTGTATAAAATACTTATGTATCTGCCATATTACCATATTATCATATTTTTATCTTTTAATGTAATTTCAGTTAATTAGCACCACGTGCAAATTTATTCGTAATTATTTATAAATTATTTTTTTTGTAATATATCGTCAGAAATATTTAGTATTCTTTATTATATATTTAATGTTTCTGAGTATCATCTTTAATAATTATTGAATTCAAATCTGAATTCCAGCATGAAACGATTTTCAATCAATTAAATTTTCATTCAATGTATTTTTCAATGAATTGAAAAGAATTATATGTTTTCATATGTAATTGAAATATATTGATCAATTATGTATGGTTTTAATTAAAGATTTTACTCTGTACTTTTTCTATGCTTTTCTAATACAAACATCTTTAGTGCTTTTTGTAAATAATTTATTCTAAATATTATACTTAGTGTATATGTAAGTATGTATATATAGGATTTTCCAGTAAGAATATTTGAACTTTGACAGCTGGTGGTAGCCATGTTTGAAATTTTTTTAACCTCATTTTGACATTTCAACTCAGTCTAGTTTGGCAAATTGACATGCAACGTTTAACACTTAAAAATTGTAAACATGTCAATAGACTTTTTGAAACAAGAGTTTAATGAGTTCATTATTTCACGAAATGGAGGAATCAATTGGCCACCAAGATCATGTGATCTAACTCTATTGAATAATTTTTTGTGAGGTTATGTGAAATCATTGGTTTATGCTAATAAATCACAAATAACAGAAGCATTAAAAATAAATATTGAACGTATTCATGAAATTGGACCACGATTATGTGAAAGAGTGACTAAAAATTGGTCTAAATGCACAATGTCAAGTGAAGTCATTGTGGTCATATGAGTGAAATTGTGTTCTATCATTAATGCCATAGAATATGCTCAAACATAAATAAATAATTAAATACTTTTTGTTTTTATTTCCATTTAAACTTCTGAAGCACTTTTTGAAAAATTATTTATAATGGAAGCATTTTTATTTAATTAAAGAGAAATAAAATAATTGTGTAAAAATATGTTACAAATATTATTAAATATAATTTTATATAATTGCTTATAATTATAATTTTAAAAATCATATTTGAAAATGTTTTAATTTTTTCTATAAATATTTACTCGTCATTTTATAGTAATGAATGAATATCAATATATGTAAATAATTGAACAAACTATTATCGAAAGAAATTAATTGTGCGTCGATGTACAATACTTAGGTGAATTTCCATATATAATACTTGCGAGTGGTATGTTCAGTAGAACATGTAAATCAAATTCAGTCAGGAGTATAGTAGAGATAAATCACAAACGGTTTTATACAATAGAGCAAATCTGATAAATCATGCATTCCTTGCAGAAAATTGTTCGGTTACACAGTCTGCAGCTTAGTTTAGCAGCGTAAGAAGTTTCACATTACCTTATATGTCTACATGTACTTTATATAAAACCTTTATTAGATAGATATAAAATTTTATCGTATATGTGTCTGTTATCGTGCTGTTTATCAACGTTCAAGATCAATCCCAAAACAATAAAATGAACACGTTCATAGATATTTTGTGTGCCATAAATTTTGTTTGTTCTCGAATTGGACGCTTCTTCCTTTCTTCGCACAGTTTTCTTTTTTACACACACATTATACACAAATATAAATATGTTTATGTGTGTTTATACCTGTGCATAGAAAAGAAAGTTGTGTATATTGATTTATTTTAAATTTAAAAATAATTATCAAATGATATGAATCTAAAAAAAAAATACTTCTATTGATACGAATTCTTGTACATTTGATAAACTTTTTCGTTTAGGGAATAGAACAAATACATTTTAGAAACATTCTGAAATATATTATTATTTGCTGCACGTGTTGTACAAAAACACAATTAAATTATTTGTTTAAATGTTAGACGTTCGTAAATAAAAGTCTTTCTTCGTACGAATCTTTATCGAGTAATAGTAAATGTGATACAATTCGCATGTACATATACACAGTGTGCTCGTACAGAGAGATTTTCCGCACCATTATTTCCGAAACGCAATTTTCTCAGCAGCACAACTCTTTCAGTGTAACTCGAATAAACCGAATGGAGCGACATTTCTTTCGAGTCGGTCGTACGATTTCATTTCTCGTCAATGTTATTCGGAAAGTTGGAATTCTTTATCTCCTTTGACATCTTTACAGTAGTGTCTTCCTATATACGCACCGCACTTGATATGTATATATGTATATCGCAGTTTTGTTTGGGTGCCCAGTTCGATACCGTACGGATACAAAATATGCTCCTTTGCTTTCTTTTTATCATATTACCAAACAGTGGCGTACATATAAATCTGACTAGGTTTAAAATAACGTAATATTAGATTTTCGACGACAAAATGTATGTATATCGTTTTGTGAATATTGTTATGGAAAAAATGTTTTCGAAATGGTTGCGATTTTTCCCAAACGTGATTTTTCAAATAAAATGTCTCTTATGCTTTTTTTCGTTTTTCTAAATGTATAAACAATATATATATATATATATATATATATATATATATATATATATATATATATCAAATGGAAGAAAAAGGTACTGAAATGCTGGAAATGGAAAATTTTAAGAGAGGTTCTTATCCAGTAATAGGTAGAAAGAGGTTGATGATGTTTCATATAAATCAAATATAAACTTAATATGATATCTAAAATCAATAACAAACTCAGAATCGAATAAAAATAATATTTCATTGTCAATTTGATTAATGATATTAATAATAATTAATATAAGAAAAATTCGTGCACAAAGTATCTTGCAAACAATTATTTTAATCTATATTTATTAATTATTAATAATATCTATCCAAATAAATCAATAAATCGTGACGAAATAGTATAATTATTTTCTACTATGAACTTAATTAATATTTTAAAATGAAAATATACATATGATGGAAATTAACATTGAAGTCAATTTAAATTTCTATCATGCCTAAAAAACATTCATTTATATACAGTTAATATTTTTATTTAAATATTGTGTACTATGAATTTACATTTTAAATTATATCTCTTGGGTATTATTTGAAATATGTTTCAAATATATTTCTATTATGATAACATTTACTCTTAGTATTTCCAATCACTGTGTACAACAATACGTATTGATTGAAAGTACTTACTTTTTATTTTATTTCAAAGAAGTGAATTGAAATAGAGATGTAATTTATTTTGGAAAAAACAAATTCTATCTTTCAAATATTTGAAATTTATTTTTTCGTTCGAGAAAAAGGAAATCATTTCCATTTGTTTAAATTAGAATTGAAATAATATTGAAACTAAAATTGAATAAAAAAATATTTCTTATTTAAAATAATGCTTCGTTAAATATGATTTTGTTTAGTTAAAATGTTGAAATTTTTATTTTTCTAAAGTTTTTGTTAGTAGTAATAAAAATGTTCTCTTACTATTAAAATTGAAAGTTTAATTCGCTTAGAACTTGAGTTTGATTTTTGGTAAGTTGTGATTTTATACTCGTTTTTTAAATGAAATATAATAAATATAAAGTAAATTTTAAATCCATTTTAGCAATAATTTTATATTAATTTATATTTTATTTTTGATTAATATTGTAATCCGTTTTTTTTTATACGGGAAATCTATAGAAGGATAATAAAATACTATATTAAACTGAAAGGAATATATCTGTTATATTTTTGTATTTATATATTATTAAATAGATTAAAAAATATCTTCCTTACATTAAAATATTAAAAATGTATAAACTATGTATTACAGTTGATACTCGTTTAATCCTTTGTATAATCATATTGTTTATTCAATACTAATTTTCCGAGTAACGCTTTTAATGCTGACATATATTATGCTCATAGAAAATGTAAAATTACCGTCGTGTAATTTTAATTATTATTTATTTAAATCATGATTTTATAAATATTTCCTTTTACATTTATTATCGTTAAATAAAAGGAATACTAAATTTGTTTATATATTAGATTGAAATAAATCATGATTTGAGTTTTAAAAACCACATATAATTTATAAGTAAATTCTATTTTAAATCTGAAACATTTCTGATTGTCAAAAATAAACATATAATTTTATTCAATATTTTTTTCTAATAGAAATATTTTTCTAATATATTTTAATAATAACTTTTATTGTTAAGATTTTATCTTGTATTTGAGAAGAAATATAAAATTAAATGATTATATAGCAGTTCGAGTATTTGTTCATAATTACAAATCTTTTTTATTTCGGTATTTATTTTTAAACATGGATTAAAAAAGCTTATCGCCAAAAAGCTAAAAGAGCGTATAGTCACAAGAATACAGTTTATTTATAATTAATGAAAGTAACATTTGTTACCATTTATGAAACACAATAAATATAGAATATGTATTAATTGAAAAAATGTACAAACAAATATACAGTTTAAATTAATTCACACTTTCTGGCTCTAATCGAAATATGAGAATTTGAAACTCTGTAATTACGAATATAATTAAAATGTTTTTACTTCAGAACACAAATATCAGTTAATGAATAAAGCAATAATCGCACGACAATGTACGTTCGTTCGTTGTAGTTTTTAATTTAATTTCGAAACTGTTTGTTTTTCACTAATTAGACAAGAAGCGTTAATATTATGTAAAGCATTTAAAACAATTAGAGGAATATAATTACATTAATTATCGTTGTTTAATTATAACGAGTCTTAGTAAGATTATTTTATTAAGAATTAGACATTATGAATATTACGAACGTGCGAATATATTTTGTATAGCATTGTTTTAAAATCATCCCTGAAATAAATTTGCGCTCAGAAATTTAAACGATTATTAAATAACAATCGTTTTATGAACGTTTTACTTATTGATAGAAAATTATGAAAGGGGAAATATTGAAGTTTTATTATCTTATTTATTTTAAAAATATAAACGTTTTAATTTATTTTCGAGTCGAAATATTTACTTAATATTCTAAATTGTTTATTTTATCTTCTTTTTATTATAGATTTTTTTATTTTATAAATAATTGTAAATACATCTGTTTAGAATAGTTAATTAAATAGCAAAGATTTTACTAAGTATTTTTTACTGATTCTGTTTAATGAATTCTCATGGATTTTTAATGACAAAAAAAATAGAAAACAAAAAAATATTTTTATTATAACAAATATAATTTTTAAAATATATATTTTTTTAGCAAATTACATGGTTTTATTTATTTCCAAAATGTTTAAAAAATTTTTAGAAACAAATAATTACTGATTTAAAATTATACATAATATTTTATTATAAATGTAATTGAATAGATGTCAAATAAAAATGAATATTAAAAAAATGCATTATTAATAAAATTATTATATTGAACTAAAACCATATTTTAAACGAAATAAGAATTAACCGTGATAATTAATCATAAAATAATTTCAGTGTTGAAATTTTTTTTTACAAATGCATTTATAATAAAGTTTTAAAATGCCAGCAATACTAAAATGTGACCATATCATGCTGAATAATAAATATTAATATTCGAAATTGAATGGAAAAATTACCGAGTATTATGAAAAACTATTTTAATTAATTTGGTGTGTAATTTAAATTAACTGTCATACATTATAAATGTTCTTTTGTAAGATTAATTATTTTATTTTAATTAATTGTTTTTAACTACACGTTTTATTCAAATATGTAATTCAAATGTCAAGTTAGTATTACAGTATTTTACTATTTAATTGAAATAAATATCGTGAAACTAAATATTTGCTTATAATTCAATGATTTTAATTTTATTTGTAATGTGGAAAATAGCAAGTGATTATTTATGTTTATGAATATATATATATGTGTGTGTGTGTGTATATATTAATTCATTTTATGTTCTACTATTTCCAACATTCTCGAAAAACCTGTTATTACACAAACAAGCATCCTCGTCACATTTGTTGTAAAAGAATTCTATTTACCATCAACGCAGTGTTTTTTCCAAATGTTGTACGACTGTATATTTGGTGACTGACCAACTCCATCAATTCGGACTGTCCATTGAAAAGTTTTCTTTTGTTAGCCTTAAATGTATCTCTTTCATATTCCTGTTATATTATAATGGATGAAAGTCGTCCTTTTTTATTTTTCTCTTTATCCAAGTCACATTATGCTTTTGAATTCGTGACTTTGATTTCGAAACGTCCCGTTCATACTTTTTTACAAACGTGTATTATGTTTACTAACAATTTATGTGACTACATCTTTGTTTTTCTTCTATGTTTGATATTCGAATGTTGGCAGATATCATGAATAAAGTTAATTTGAAAATCTCTTTTATATAGTTTTCTAAAAATGTACGTTGAACCGTAAATGTGTTTTTATGTACGATGAAATTTTTGTGATATTTACATTTTTTTAAAATTAATCTAATGCGTTATATAAATAGTAAACCTTGTTATATATATATATATATATATATATATATATATATATATATATATATATATAAGTACACAAATTTCTATTCTCTTGATGAAGTCTTAGAACTGAAATTAGTTGAGGATGAATATGAAAATATTGGTTTAAAGATGAGCAATATATATATATAAATTGAATTATCTTATTATTTGTTTTAGCTTTGTGACAAATTAATTTTAACATAAATAAATCATTGGTTTTAAAATCATAAGTTTTTATAAAATAGTGTTCTAATTATTTATTATTTACTTTTTATACCAAGAGTTAATTCAGTGGCTATAATATCAATTTTAAATTGAGATGAGTGTCTAAACGTGGATCAGTGAATAAAATAATAAATAAATGTTGAACACTTTAAAAAAAATCTTACGGTTTTAAAATAAGTAGTTCATTTAAATTTAAATCTCTATAATTCTTTATATGTTTTTAATTCCTTGTGATCAGTTTTTTTGGCATCTTTACATATAACGTAGAAAAATATCAATCAAAAATGACCTTCAACAGTTAAAAATATACAGAGTTGTATACAACAAAAAAATTATAAAAACAAACAATTTATCATATCTTTTAAAAATCATTTACGGACTTATGAAACGGAGAGTAGTTTATTTAATGATTTTTTTGAAAAAACCTATGTTTATATATATATATTACTATGTGTGTATGTATATTTAGAAGGCTTTAATTAATTTCTTTTAATATTTTATTTTTCTTCTAATATATATATATATATATTTATATACATAGATTTTGCTCCATTTTAAAATTTATAATTTAATATATTCATGTTTTTTAAAAATGCAAATAATTTTTATTCAAACATTTTTAGCGAAAACTTTTTGTAACAGTTTATTGTTTGTGTTGTGTTATTTCATAATTTATTTTGTCGTATATTTGGTTTATTTGATTTCGTAATTATTAAGCTGATATGTTGTTTATATATGCGTATTTATATACATACATACATATATATATATATATATATATATATTTATTTATTTGTATACACATGTTAATATTTACATGCACGTTATTTATCTCCGCCGCTGATTCGTAAACATGTGTTAGTATCATACACGTGGTTGTATAATGTAAGCAGACTTTTCTATCCGATCTTGCACACGAGACGGATCAGAGGTATGTGAAAGAATATATGGAACACATTTCCCTCTGGAGGGTTTCTACGAATACTGTATTTATACTTCCTTCGGGCAAAAATACGGTATAAGAGGAAAGTATACATACGAAAGTTATCAACGACTGTTCGAAAAGTTAACTTTTACATCTAATTCTCTGATTTTGTAATATATTCATATTCCATTACTATATTAGTATTTTCAATCTTTAAATACTGCCAATACTGATATTCATCAATCATTGTTCGTAACGTATATAAGTTTTGATTCTTTTCTCTATATGATTTTCTGATTTTTTTTTGAAAAAATTATATTTACATATGGATGAATATATATGATAGAGAAATAATAATAAAATATAAAATATTTTTTTACGAAAAAATATTAAAAATCTAAAATAGATTACTTATTTCATTCGTTTAAAATGAAAATATTTGTAGAAATTTCAAGTAGTTTTAAAAAATATTATGAAAACTGATTCTAAAAAATAATATCTGTTTTAAACTAAAAAAAGTATCAATTAATATATTAAAGTAAAATTAATGGCAATTTTTCTTAACTATAGACATTTTTTGCAAAGGAAATAATTTAAAAGTAAACTGTTTAGTATAACAAAAAATATATCTAATTAAAAGCTTTTGAATTAATTGTGAATTTTATTTCAATTGATAATTAATTAACAATTATATATATATTGTATTAATTTTTATCGTTTCTTATAAATTATTTTCAAACGATTAACAATAATTTCCAGTAAAATAAGTGTTCTTCATTTTCGTTGTTACCAAAAAAACTTTTAAAAATTTAACTTAATGAAAACAGAAATTGCTGGAGTTTCCACTCTATATGTATAAGTAAAGTTTAGTCGAACTAAACGTGACACGAAATTATAATACATTGTTGTTAGCTGGTTCCACTTTAAAATTCATATTTCAAAATAGCCATTAATAATTTTTTGTAAAGAATCCCCGGCGACGCTACACCGACTCCGTCAACGATACATAATATAACAACATATCGTCGTAAACATCGTAACAATGGTTCAACTACCATGAAATCGTAATCCAAGTATAATGACTCGTGAAAAAATTATGAAGTCAAACTTAGCGTACTTAAAAGTCGTACGAAATTTGTTCGAAAATAAGTTCGGCAACTACAAATTAAGCGAAAATCTTACTCGAGGAAACTTTACATTCATGAAAGTTAAATGTTTACAAGATTACATCTGGTCGTCATTTTTATCTTATGAATTCGATGATGAAAAACTGAATATTGCACTTACTTACTAATCATATTTAAAATATTTTTACAATAAAGACAAGACCGGATATATAAATATGAGAATTATTTTAATGATAATTTTCACAGTAATACAAATAATATTTCTAAAAAATTAAAAAAGACATAATTTTTCAGAAAATTTTATTTAATATTGTACTTTCTAATAAAACAATTTCTAACGTTACACTTAAATAATAATTATATGCCTATTAAAAACTGTGTCATCAATTAAAATAAATATTAAACATTTTTAGAAAATCTTGTGATACTGACGCGACTGATTCAAATGTAGAAAAGTGTATTATTTAGTTACAGTATTAAACCGGTAGTGACAAAATAAATCTACCTGAGGATGAATTCAAATCCAAAATCGATTGTAGAGAACAGAAAACAACACAGTTGTTCCTATGATAAAAGTAATACGAATATTATATATATATATATATATATATATATATATATATATATAAACACTATAAAAATAATTAATTAAACCCTGACAAGTCAATATATATTAATAATAACATTAAAATAATTCTTATATCTTTCATTGATTAAAATTATATTATAAACAATTCTTTTTATATTAAAAAATACTTTAAGAGAATGTTATATTTTATACTTTTAATCAAATGTCAGTCTTAAAATAAAACATTATTTTATATTTTTAATTAATACCAAATTCGGCTGTATAAAGAAAAACCTTTTTGCGATCAAACACAAAGTTGAAAAGTCATTTTCAATTCCAAGTCTAATAATCAGACAATTAATTTTCCAATTATCAGTTTCTATAACTCTCAAATAATTACTATCTATCTATCTTTGAATATATATATATATATATATATATATATATATATATATATATATATATATATATATATATATAGTTCTATGAAACCCCCAATAATTTTGTACATCCATTAAATATAAATCGTTCAACTTGACCATTTCACAATCAATAAACTACGTACATTCGTTTAGCGTATGTACACAATAATTTTTTTTCTGTAAATTTCAAGCTAAAACTCGCCGTATTTTAAAATATACGGTCATGTAAATGTAAATCATCGTGATTATAATGAAATTAGCTGACAGGTTGTAAAAATCATACACGCACGTTTACCCATATATCAAATGTGTGTGTTAGCACACATGTATTGTATCACAATCTAATACCACGTTTTCATTTTCCTCTTTGGTATTGTGTCTTCGCGTGTGTATTTGTATCAGTGAATGCACAATGTGTTCCTTAAAAGTCGAAAAGTTAGTTTAATACTATAAATCATAAAACATATAAAGGGTTCAGTACATGATTTCTGTATTATTTCTTTTATAATAATTATAATAGTTACACCCATATACTTAGAGAACGACAGATACAAAATCAGATGTTTTAAGGATTTCAGTCAGGAATTATCTTTAATTATTATTTTTCTCTCTTTTATCTAAGTTAAGAAACCTTCATTAAGACAGTTATTAATATATATATATATATATATATATATATATATATATATATATATAATTTTTCAATAAGCACTTCAGATATTTAAATGGAAATAAAACAAAAAGTATTTAAATAATTATCTATTTTATTCTTAAACATATCTATGGCTCTGACGAAAGAAAGGCTCTGACGAAAGAAAGGCTCTGACGAAAGAAAAGCTCTGACGAAAGAAAGACTCTGACGATGATGGCATCGCCATCGAAATGCATCAGCCGATATAATTATAAATTATATAATTATAAAAAATAAGTGAACAATAAGTGATTATTGAACACTTTAAATTATTGTGGTGTTGGGGTGAAAATATTCATTTGTGTAAAGTGAATCAACCACAGTTCCAAAACAACTAATAATTAATATCTATGGCACGGGTTCCCAACCTTTTTATACCCTAGAGCGCATTCTAAAATATCGGTAGGGCGGCGGGCACCAGCGATTTTTTAAGGATATTT
Organism: Neoneuromus ignobilis; assembly: GCA_029203775.1. Taxonomy (NCBI): domain Eukaryota; kingdom Metazoa; phylum Arthropoda; class Insecta; order Megaloptera; family Corydalidae; genus Neoneuromus; species Neoneuromus ignobilis. The sequence continues at coordinate 13,892,914 of CP092095.1, read as the reverse complement.
ATAATTGACCAAGGATAAAAAATAATAAACAACAATAATTTCAAAATAATAAAATTATTGTGCAGATTACATACACACAAAGAAACGTACATACAAAACGTAATACAAAGTAAACTAAAAACACACATACAAAGAAATCATTTAAAAAAACATAAAAGAAAACATTAAAAAAAATATCAATCTGTCAGTGTGATCTTTGGAATTGCATTTCATTGGCCAGTGCCTCGTAATTAGGAGAGTATGACGATAATCCTGTTAGCAAACAATTATAAAGATGCTCATCGGTGAGTCGAGATCTATATCGTGATTTTATTAAATTCATGTTTGAAAACAACGATTCGCATAAATACGTTGACCCGAAAAACGATTTGATTTTATATGTCGCTTTTTTCAAAAATGGGAACCTTTCTTTGTCGACTATATTCCATAAGTCCTCTGATATTAAGGATTTTAGCAAAATATCATTCTTAAGGTCCAAAATTTCTAACTCTAGTTCTTCTGCTTTCCCGTGAACAAGATCTGCAATACATGCGGCTAGTTCCATTACATTTATTTGGCAAGTAAAAGGATTAATACAGAAGGAGACAATTAGCTCGATATTTATAAACTGCAGAAATCTCTCTTCAAACTGTTTTTGAAGCATTTGAAGGGTCTCAATAAATAATGACACGTTTAATTCATTGTTACCTAGCATTTTCTCAGAAAAAATTCTGTCGCGGTCGAATAGTGGCGGGCGCATACAAATCGGTCCGCGGGCGCCATGGCGCCCGCGGGTACGGGGTTGAGAATCCCTGATCTGTGGCATTAATGATAAATACAATTTCATTCATATGACCACCACGACTTTGCTGGACATAGTACATTTGTTTAGTCCAGTTTTTATTCACTTTTTCACATAATTGTGGTCAATGTTTTCACAAAATGTTATTAGAAAACCCTATATATATATATATATATATATATATATATATATATATATATATATATATATATTCACATTAATTTTATAACATATTAATAGTAAATGTAAATAAAAAAATAATTTGTAATTATCTTATATTTTAAATATTGTAATTAATAACAAATAATTATTGAAAATGATATACGAGGGTTGTTTGATAAGTATGGTAAGTTTATTTACAGTTTAATTTATTTAATTAATTAATTAAATTATTTTTTTTAATTTAGTTTTCCTTTCTTTTTACCATACTTATCAACGACCCTTGTAAATCATTTTTCTATTACTGAAAATAAAAAAAAATAGACATAATTGATATTCTGAATTTTCATTTTATTTATAAAAATAATACACATTTAATATATATATACATATATTTTTTAATAACAAAACTATTGAATTTTATGTGGTAATATTTATATTTTTTTGTAACAACTCAAGTGTCTTGAATAATTTATAAGATATTTTACGTAAAATTGATGAAATACGAGACAAAGTAAATCATTAATATGAATATAACTACAATACTCTTTTATTTAAAATAAATTAAAATTTAATTTTCTATTAATACGAAAAAAACAGAATATTGTATGTTGAAATTATTTTTAATCCATTATTGATAGGAAATAATATAAAAAATTCATTATAGTCCATTAATAAAATATCTGGTATCCTTTCTTTTTTGGCACGTCGTACAAACAAACGAAATGTGTGCGGACGTGTGTGCGTATATTACGTACCGTATATATCTCCTCATCAATAAATCCATCCCTACCGATATTCGTTACATTGCTAATTCCCGCTGACGTCGTGTGTGCGCGAAATCGATATGTCACGGTGTCTCGGAGGCTGTTATCACGCGCAGGGACATCGCTGAACAGACCCCATGTGAATCAGCAGACAAAGACGAAAGTATACTCGAGGTAACGTCGTGCAAAAATGTCTGCGTTGTTATACATTCACACAGTATTGCACATAGAGAGAGGTGTGTGTGTCTATCCACCACCTACCTACGTGTGTTTATACGACAGCCAATCGAAAAAAATAATTCAGGGGGTCGTGACACAGAACTTTTTCATGTTTGAAATAGTTTTATATGTTTTCAGAGTAAACTTCAGTATCGAGTAAATAAACATACTGGCGCCAGATGTTATTCGCTTACATGAGACTCTCGAGGAAAAAAACACGCACACGAACGTATGTTGTAATCCGTGAAAAACGAATTAATTTCGAAATTAAACGGCGGCACAGTCGTTTAAATGAAAGTTCTTAAAAGTTATGTGTAAATTAAAATGTATTTAATTATATATACACATTTTTTTTCTTAAATGTTCTTTGGAGATTTACTTGTACACACACACACATCTATATATATATATATATATATATATATATATATATATATATATATATATATATATATATTGTGTATAAAAATATATAGAAATTATAATCGTATTGAATTATACAAAATCTTATTAAGAAGCCATAAATGCAATTGCAATATTTTCTTATAAAAATATATTCATTAAATATTACAGTAACACATTAATTACTCTTTAACCCTTTAACTGTTTAATTTTGTTTCGAAAAACTTTTTCTGTCTGCTTAATTATTTTCCAGCGAAGACGAGTATACTCGACATAAACAGAGTAAAATATTTCTGCCTATAAAAGTAGGCAATTATGATTAAAAATCAAAAGTTGCGTGTTGGTTTTTTAGAAAATATATATTTTTATTCGTTGTTAACAAACAAAATTTATTTCATTGATAAAAAAATCGTTTGTAACGGTACTTCCCCAGAATTTGTTATTTCAGCTTAATACAAGCTATTGTGTATTAAAATAAATAAGGTTGCCAGACTAACGAATATTCTAAAATGTACATTTTTTAAAAGATCTTTATTTGCCCTTTTTCAGGGAAAAAAAATTACAGTTGATTCGTTTAATAATAATACGAATGCGATTTTTTTTATCTTCACGACGAGTATACTCGACATTATGCGAAAAATTTTCGTTTCGCTCTGACGAGTATACTCGACATAAACAGTTAAAGGGTTAATGCTATTAATTGATATATCGGTTAGAAAATTATTTTTCGTTCATTTTTTTTTTCATTAATACATATTTCACTAGCTTTGGCTAATCATCTTCAGTTATTTATAATTTTTAATATTTTAAATTTTTATTTTTGAGAAGTGTCTATAAAACTTGAGGATTTTTATACTGATTAAAATCATAACTATTAGTACACTAGTTTTTTTTTCAGTTTTAAAACAATTTTATTTATTTTACTATTATTTTTAAAATTCATATTTCAGTTTTTATGTGCTGTATTAAGTTTCTAAATTAATTTGATTTCCACTTTTATGCACACACACACACACACACACACATATATATATATATATATATATATATATATATATATATATATATATAATTCCATGAAAAGTTGTTATAAAGAATGGTATAAAATTTCGTTCAAATTAATTCAATCTGCAAACTTCGTTACACAAAACTTTTTATATGTTAAGTTGTTAATATCAATTAACTAATATATTTAATTGTTAGTATAAGAGTTCAAAGATTAAATCTGAACGTTTTAATATAATATAATGTAAGTTGAGAAATGTTCAATTCTATAAACTTATAAGTGCGCTATTCATAACAATTATACGACTCTTAATTAAGAGCCAGCTTATTCGATACAGACGTTAAATCTGACAAACAATTCAGTTTTATTGTACGTTTGAAAAACGTTAATTGTATACAACAGTAGAGCTCTACGAATAAAATGTAAATAATTATAATCTTAATAGAATAATTGTTTCAAATAACATTTGTATACGCCTACACACACACACACACAGACATATATATATATATATATACACACATATATATATATATATATATATATATATATATATATATATATACTTTTATGTTGAACAAATAAAATAAATATAAATTGAAAATTTAATCTATATTAATATTTTTTAAATAATTAAAATTAAATCTGTATTAAAATTCGTAATTAATACAAGCATTTGATTTTAAGGAAAAAGTATTTTCACAATAACTGATTAATGTTCATTTATTATATATATATATATATATATATATATATATATATATATATATATATATATATATATATATATAGGGTTATCCAAAAAGTGCTTCAGAAGTTTAAATGAAAATAAAACCAAAAGTATTTAATTAATTAGTTATTTATTTATTTTATTTTTAAGCATATTCTACGGGATTAACAATAGAACACAATTTTACTCATATGACCATCATGATTTCGATTGGCTTAGTACATTCGTTTAATCCAATTTTAGTCACTCTTTCACATAAATGTAGTGCAATTTCATGAATTACACATTTAATATTTATTTTTAATGGTTCTGTTATTTGTGGTTTATCAGCATAAATGAATGATTTCACATAACCACACAAAAAATAATCCAATGGAGTTAGATTACATAATCTTGGTGACCAATTGATGGGTCCATTTCGTGAAATAATGGACTCATTAAACTTTTGTTTCAATAAGTGTATTGAAATTTTTATAATTTCTAAATGTTGAAGTGTTAAACGTTCCATAATAATTTGTCAAATTATACTGAGTTGAAATTTCAAAATGAGGTTAAAAAAATCAAATATGGCTACCACCAGCTGTCAAAACTCTGGCATTCTTGTTGGAAAACCCTATCTGTATATATATATATATATATATATACATATATATATATGTATATATATATATATATATATATATATATACATATATATATATGTATATATAGATGAATGAACATGAAAATCTGTTAAGGTTCAATATAATTTACGAGAAGAGGTCACTTGTAAATATATAGTATCATAAATACAATGAACGCTTGATTTCAAATTAAATATAAACGGATATCCTGCATCAAGTTTCAGAATTCTCTTAACCTCTATAAATGATGTATTAATATCCTAAGGGAAAATATTTCTCGTCGTATCCATCTAGTTCGTTTAGAGACCTCTTATAATATTAACAATCAAAAACGATATTGTTTCAAACAGCGCAGATAAATCTGAATGTATTTCTGCATTCATTCACAACAAACACATAAACATACATACATTCAATATATATATATATATATATAATTATGGAATTAATTTGGAATTTGATACAAATTTCTAAATTGTAATTTAGAATGAATAAAAAATAGTATGATAAATACAAAAATTTAGTTACTTGTTATTTCAGGTGTAAAATATTCTAAGTTATTCACATTTTTCTTTCAATCAGTATTTAAAACTTAAAATTGACTACAATTTATTTTTTTTACACACACCTATTTGTTAACTACAGTCATAGTGTTTTATCTCTTACAATGTGTGTTTTATATAAACTGACTCGAAATAAATTGTTGATTGAATTTTTCTGCTTTAATTTCAATGTTTATCTTTTTTTATACGCCCAGTCAATTGTGAATATCTTCCGGCAATAAATTTGGATCAGCGTCTGTCTGTGTTGGATATGAATTCCAAAAATTGAAATAAATGAATACTAGTGTTCGTACATATTTTAAAGAATACACAAAAAAGTGATAAACTGCTATGCAAACTTAACTGAATTTATGTTAGAAGTTATAAAAATTGTTCACTTACAAAATTTACTTTCGTAAAATATTATTGTTATGTATTCTCGTATTTACATTTCTTCTTCTCCATCCATTGCGTATATATATATATATATATATATATATATATATATATATATATATATATATATATTATTTTAGTCACATATTATTCGTATATAAATCATATTTTAAATAATGGCCTTTTATACATTTTTACTTTCTATCCATTCATTTATTATTTAATTAAAGCTTTATTAATTTTTATAAATAACTTTGTATGTCAATTATATACCATAAATATATGTACATATTAGTATATGATTTTGTAAAATTAAATACTTTTTTATCCCTCGTGTAAAATAATTAAAACAAAATCTTTTCAAATCCATCAATGGTATTAATAATAGGAAAAAATGATTACAGAGCTTAATAAAATGTTATTTTTCAAGAACAAAAAATGTATTTATAACAAATTTAATGAATGCTTTTAATATAATATATATGCATATCTATACTCGAAAGCTCGTTAAATGGATTAAGTATTATTTACATCACATTTTGACCAATAATTACCACAAAATTCATATTTGTAGGAATTAAGTACAATAACAAAGGTATTAACCTGTAAATTCCTATGAAATAATTACACAGACATACAGGACATATCCTGCACAGAAAAGGGATTCTGAATGTAATACCACCTACGGTAGATTAACAAATACGTTTACATACAAATTGAAACCAATATTTCCAGTACAAAAAGGTCAGCGTAGAAAATAATATACTTTTCGTTGATTGTCAAGTTTACCCTTTTCAATTATCAATACGTTATTATTGTTTCGATTTGAAATTGTATGTAACGTACACGATATTGAAACAAAAAATAAACGCAAATTGTATTTTAAACTAATTAGTAAAATAATCTGCTCTAATGCTACTTGAATCGTTAAAATTTTGATTTGAAAATGTTTTGATTAAAATGACTATGATTGTATGATCCGGTCTAAAGGGATTATCTGTACTGATACCCTTAGATTTTGCGAACAATGGTTATAAATAATCGGATCATCGATAAACTTACACAGAATGATTGGAATAAGTACAGAAAATTCTAAAAATAATTTATATATATATATATATATATATATAGTAGCTTTTCTTATCCACGATGAAGAACACTTCAAAAACTTTTCATTTCGACTGATTAAGTACCATTGTTTTCCATTTCATTCATACGAATTTTTTTAAGTCTAATCTATGTATCTGTGGCACTCTACCTAGTCCTTTTTATATTTATCTTTAACCCATCAATAATTTTACTTGTCTATCGATTTTCTATACTTTTTGATATTTCTTAGTTTTGTTATAACTTTTGTAACTTGTTTCTTTCTAATTCACGGTGTTTTTTTTTAAAAAAAACTTTACTAATAAATTACATTTCTATATTAATTACTACTAACTTTTATTGTATATATTTAATATAAAACATTTTTTCATATTCAAAGTAACAAACTATTAACATATTTTTTCAATTGAAACATCTTTAAAATAAAAAAGTTGATATAATTGACTTCGACTCTTCCATTCTTCACATTTAATATTTTTTAATTGAATTTTCATCATTAAACAAATATACATCTTTTTCACACTAACAAAGTAATTATTTTAGACAAGAAACAATACAAACAGTATATTTTAACATTTATGTTTGTATAAGTTGAACTACATTAGTGTAATAAGATGAAGTATTCTCCTCTTAGTATCCTTTTTGTACCTAATTGAATCATTCCATCTTTCACTATGTAACATTAATTCAAATTACAAAACACATTTATATTAATCAAACTAACTTTAAGTCATTATATCTAGAGTATTACTCAACATAACTAAATTACTACCATTACATTTATGATATGATTAGGATTTCAAAGTATGAAATTAAATGTGTTACAATGTTTTTTATAGAAAGTGATATTTAGATTGTATATTAGTAAATTGGTTAATGACTTAAGATAGTCATAAAAATGAGTGAAATGTATAACTATATGAAATATTGATCAGTTCATTATTTGTTACTTAATTTAACATTATTTATTTAGGTAATAAACAAATTATTTATATATATATATATATATATATACATGTATATGTATAAATATTTTAAAAATTCAATTGTAATGCAACAGAAAATAAAAATTAACATTCAATTTGTAATTGTGAACCATATATTTTGTAATGTTCCGTTTAATGTTCAATGTTTCGTGTCATAAATTCGTTGAAATAATTATTAATTGTACTTGAATTAAATGGCATGAAACCAATAAAAATGATAAACGTCATCACTGAACATCCTTTGCATTAATAAAATATTTTTGAAATCTGTTGATTTACTTTCAGTCATGTTTTCAGTGTCGTTCAACAAAAACAAAACAAATATTCACACAGAGAGACGACCATACATCAAATTAATAATATTAAATATGATTTGTACTTATGCAAAATGTAATTATCGTTAGTGATACCATTAATTGCGTGACATGAAATGTTTTTCTTTCTTTTTCAGCCGACATGGATGAAGAACAAGGAGTACTGGGATAAAAGCTTCGAGGACAGATTCGAAGAGCTGAAAAAGGATCCCAAGAGACCACCACTTAAGGTAGGCGTGCTTTTTATTTGCCTTCTTTTTGCAACGAAATTTCATGCGACTGCGACGGATAATATTTCCACCTCATATTTTCTCGACGAAACGGAAAATGTGTTTTTTACATTTTATACCTTTTATGGCACAAGTTTTACACATTTGCGCCACCATTTCTCAACAGACGGAATATTTTATTCGAAATAAAAATGTTTATATTTATACATTTCTTTTATATTTCTTTATTTACGGTATAAATTATATCATAACAAATTTGACGTGTAGATGAATGTGTGTAAATGTATATTTTTTTACGTTCATAATATAAGCGTACATAAGCTTACAAAAACATATTTTCACGATGCGCATATGTATCTATGTAAATGTGTAAGAATTCACGAATTATATATATGCATGTATGTATAATAGGACAAAAAAGCTTGTTAATATATACAAGCATTTATATTAGGCAATAAAGCGAGAGAAATTTCTTTATTGACCATTGAAAATTGTAATTGTGAGTAAACTAAAATTTACCAGTATTAAACTTCGAGTTGTGTAGATATTTTTTTTTAAAAAATCTAAGTTATTTACTCTTTTGTTAGATTTTTATTTTTTAAACATAAAATATGCAACGTTCAAAAAATACTAATAGACTGATTTTGATCAACAATTTATTTTAAATCTTTCTATTAAACTTTTATAATTTCTTAATTGTGAATGTCTATAATAATAACAATTGTCTCTAATATATTTTTTTATAAGTCTTCTCTTGAGCTTTTTTATATTTTTCTAGGCTCAATCAACGATTTATCTTGATCTTTGACGATTTCTTCTTGCTATATGATCTGTCCATTTCCATTTTAATTTTTCACTCTTTTTATACAGCTGTAACTTTTGCTTTCTTTTGAATTTATCAGTCTTTTTCTATCCCTACATGTTATTCCTAATATTTATCTTTCTTCGTTTTCTGTGTTTTCTTAAGTCGTTAAATTATTGAATTAAGACCTGTATTTTCACTTACATTAATAAAAATAGGTTAGGTATATTGATAACATTTTTTTTTCAAGAACTATTCAATTTAATATAAACAATTTTATTTTCTCAGTCAGTTTATTTAGAGATCTCTATATTAATTAACTGTCTTTAATATACATAACTTTTAATTTCTGTTTCCATTTTTTTTAATTCAATTTTTCTTAAATCTAAAATTCACAATACTTTACTTTTGTCTTGCTATAATTGTTGTAAGACTAATATATGTATATATATTATAAATAAATAAATAATTAGGTAAATAATTATTAAAAAAATAATAGCAGTACATGTTGTACATTTTTTTTATTTTACATCTTATATATTTTTATAATATTCGGTTTTAAGTTATCTGATACACTACATTTTTTCAATTTATTAAATATTAAAGATAAGTAATGAAAGTTTTTTAAGTTAATATTTATATTTTATATATAAACATAGTGAAGAGTATTTTATATTTATAAATATTAACAATTGAGACTAGTTTATTTATACATAGTAGATGATAATTAAATACATTTAAAATCATAGTAAAAATAATGAGTTTTACTTAAATAGTAACATTTATAAATAATTAAAGTTCTTATATAAAATAATAAAAGCCATCCTTTAATAATTCATATATAATAGAATGAAATTGTTTATTCATACTGGCGAAACATAGGTAGTTTAATATCTTTATATAGTTGTTTTAAATTTACATAGACTGATATATTTTTTGCTTCAATTCATTTTTTTAAGTGTAAGATATATAATAACTGTTTTTTTATATTTTATTCAAAGAAAATATTACGTACGTACTTTATTGTTTATTTTTATCGTTTATTTTAAAATAATTACATTACTAATTAATGAACACAGATTTGTATTATGATTTTTTTATCTAAATTTGAGTACTAATTATATATATATATATATATATATATATATATATATATATATATTTAAATCGTTAACATTTTATATTAAAAAAATGGCGTTTCAATAAATGTATATGAAATTACATACTATATTTATTATGATTTAGAACATTATTTTTCGATAAAAATATAAAACATATTTGAGCAGATTGTTTTATTCCATTTTAATATTTTCTGATATTTCTTATAAAATCGTTTATTGTACGTGGATATATCCTAAAATGACTCATCCAATTTAAAACGTAACTACGTTCAAGAATTCCGGATTTTATTGTATAGTACTGTTTTTTTATTCCATGATGTGCTCTATCGCAGTTTATAAAAATTCTATACTAAATCCTGTTAAAGTCATCGCAAATTAAGTATAGAAGACCATAGTGAATTTCAAATGTATTTTAAATCCGTGCGTGTTAGTTTGCATTTTATCGCTGTATTGAGGTTCTGTAGATGTAACTATTTTAAAAATTTTACTATTCGAAAATAATAAATAAATGTTTTAAATAGATTTAATTTATAGAATGAACTCGTATTGATACTATTGTATTTTTTATACTACAATATTAAAAAATATATTTTTTTTATTTTTCCAAATAGAAATATGACTTTTTTATTTAATTTGTTGTACGGATAGAAATTTAAATTTTATTATGTATGTATATATTTCTATAATCCACTTTATATTCAACAATGTTTAATTTATATTCTATTTTGCGAATAAATTCTATTTTGAATATTTTAAAAATATTATCGATATTAACAAATTAAAGTATTGCATAGTAATTGGTTTTGATTGAGTATTAAATAAAATCCGTATATAATACAATAATTTGCAATTAATATTCGTGTAGAGGGAATAAAATTACAGAATTAATTTTGTAGAAACCAATTTAAATGGTTGTTAAAATTTCATAATAAAGGTAAACTTAATAAATTGATAATTACGAAATACCTCAACTTGTAATTGCCTAGAGTTTAATCAGTATTGTAATTAATAACAAAAAGTGAATATTTTATACAACAGAGAAATATTATCATCGACGGATATTAATATCATTCGATCCATTTTTGTGTAGTCTTTTGAAAATGAATGAATAATATTTGAAACAAGTGCTATGTATGAATATATTGTATAATTGTTATATATGAATAAATGAATATTAGTTCGATTTGAATTTTTTGCGATAATTAATTAGTAATTACAAAATCACATTTATAATTACATTAATGACAGTGATACGTTTAATTAAATTTTGTATTCAGTATGTTTTTATTGTATTTAAACATGATTTTTTGGTTGAATTGAATTTATTTTTATTTTTCAATATTGATAAAATTCATAAATTTTCATTATATATTTAATACGAGTTCTGTTAGCATTTTTTTTAAATAAATTCAATATTATCAATATTCAAAATAAATATACAAATATTATGCAATTAATATGTTAAATAAGAGGCAACGTTATAATATTTATTAATTTATTTTAAGCTTACAATTACAAAAATTATTCAATTATTAATTTTGCAATAATAATGTTCCACAGAAGTAAACTTTATAGTATGTGGGATAAATTTAATACAGAATTGTTTATATTTAAAATTAAAACATTAATGTATTCATTATTTATATATATATATGACATTAATTAAAATTATATTAATAAAATTAATACCAGTAAAATCCTTTTAAAATGTTAACATCATTGACAATTTATTATTATATAACAATATTTTTTCTTCAATATAAATTATTTAATTGTTACTATTACTGCATTATAAACAGTATTATTGATCATTTATTTATATGATATTCATACCAATAATAATTAGTACATCATTTAGTAATGTTTTTTAACTGCCCCTTATTGACATTTATTGTTTTTATTTCATTGAAATTTAATATATTTAGCATATATATATATATATATATATATATATATATATATATATATATATATATATTCATGTGTGTATGTAAAATTTCCAACAGATTTATTCTAAAAAAGGACTAAAGCAAATATTTGACTTAGTAATTACTTCGTACTGATTAATTAAAATAATTACAGTAGAATTAGTAGGTAGCTAATTGCTTTTTAATTAGAGCTTTAAATTTCTGCTATTTCATATCTTTATGAAATACTAATTTAAATATATACATACATATAAACACACACACACACACATATATATATATATATATGTATAATTAAAGTCAAAATAATCTTATAAATATAAACTTGCGAATTTAATTGAGCATTTACTGATTATTAATAAAGTACATTCAGATATTTTTAAAGGATTATTTACTTTTACATGGCGTTTTAAATATTTATTATAAATTCATAAATAAATTTCATTCGATTAGATTGAAATTTGTTTACTAAAATATTGAATCCATCATTTGATTATGATAAGTTTAAATTGATCTGTATTTGTGTACCTACGTTTTTGATTTATTATAAAAGATGTTGAAATTCATTAAACATTGAAAATATTCAGTCACTTCATTATCATTGATGTCTGATCTCTTGAAAAATGTACATAATTTGTGTCTAGACTTTAAATTTTAAGTACCTATAAGAAAAGTGATCTAGAGGTAATAAATGTAATTATCTTGAAATTTTTTTTAATTATTTTGATGAAGATTTCTAATTAAAAAAGTTCATTACAACAGGATTTATTTATAGGAAAAAAGATGATATTAATATTTTAAAGTATTATTTAAGTTGTTGTATGAGAATAATTTTATTGAAAATAATTATTCTACTTCGCATAAATAGAGATAAAACTAATATAATTAATTAACGACAAGAATTACATATTTATTTAAATGGTAAATATTTTGCATTCAATAGGGAGTTGACAATAAATTGGTGTCTTGCACGATGAAACCGTTCTGTTTTTTGAACATGCTTTCAGTAAAAGTTTAAAGCATGGAATTTGTGATAACGAATAGTTTAATTACGAAGGTAAGTCCTGGCACTGGATCTGATTTATTCCAAGCAGGCATTATCTTATATTTATTCAGATATTTTGTATTTTTTGTTTGTTTTAAAATTGTTCTTTTAACTTTACGTTTTCAACAACAATTTATGTTGTATTGTATATAAGAAGACATTACAATATATTTACAGTCTGATGTTACTTTTATCCATTTATTTACGTACCAATTTAAATTTTAAATATTCGATTAGAATAACGCTATTCGATTTTAAGGAATACAACAATTCTATTATTCATGCGAGATACCTTTAGCACGATTCAAATACGAACGTACTATAAACTTCATAAGAAACGAAATTCATGAATTTACTAGCAGTGTTAATTCGATTCGGAACGGATGTAGATAACGTAAACGTATTTCGTATATCATCAATGGTAAGAGCTAGTAGCACATGTACCTTTTAACCCGGTTACGTGGCACGAAATGCGTAAAACATTTGTCAATTTGTTCAGTTTAACTTAATCCAATATGAAGGTCGAAGTAAAGCAGAAGTCGACAATAAAGGTAGACTTGCACTACGTTCAAATTTACGAATATTTTTTAGATATTTTTTTATTCACAACGCATGCATAATACAATTTGCAACAGGTTTTTTTTTAAATTGCTATAGATTTATTTTATTTATATTTAATACACACATACACACATTATATATATATATATATACTACTTACAAAATTAAAACATGCATTAAAATATAATTTTCAAATAGACGTAAAAGGAATAAAATATAAGTAAACACTGCTAGCTCGAAAAAAACTTGATGAAATAAAATTCCCTGATGTGTAGATATACACGTATCATATCTGTTACAAAACGTGCTATATATACAAAAGTACTTTTAATTACAAACACTGACAAGTTGATATTTGTTTTATATTTTTTTACCAGTCTTCAAATGTAGTCTGACTAAATATTTCTACAAGGTTCACTGTTTTTATAAAAAAAAACGATATTATTTTTATTATCTGTACATAAGTTTTTTTCGAAAAAACATATTATGCTCACAAAGCGTTAATAATATTCGAACTTTGTATTATTTCCTTTTTATAAAAGTAATTTAATATAGGAGTTGTTTCAGATGTGAAATATAAATAAATATAAAATTACTATTTTTTATATTAAAAACCTCATTATAAATAACTAATATATAAAGTCATCTCTGTTTTGAAAATTTAAAATTTTAATTCTTTTTTTTATAACTATTTTGGAATTTTCAAAAATTACTTAAAATATCTTAAAATTTAATACAGTGAATGAAAAATGTCATTAATTCCAAAATGTACTGATTTATTTAAAAAAATTTAAATTGTAAATCATTTTATTTTATTTCACATTAATGTTACAATGTGCTTTAAATCCTTATTTCTTAAACTTCTCTGATTTCCTATCTTGTATATTTACTCATCTCCAATTTCATTTATTTATCGTTAACTTAAAAAAAATGTTTTGATTTATTTCAGTGTTAAATGTTATAAATTTATCAAGAAAAAGTACTATATATTATATAAAAATGCGATCTTATATCTTTATAATTGAACATATAATATTAAAATAAACAATGAATGATTTAATCTAAGAAATATTTCTTATTAATCTACAAATGTACTGTAGTTTAAGCAAAAACATTAAGATATTGCTATACTCTTAAATATTTTATATTGCACTCTTCTTGAGTGCAAAAGCATAGAGACGAAGAATTGCATAATGTTTATATGTAAAAATATGTCGTGCTTGAAACCGATTCAAGAAATTTATGTATGCATGTATGTATATATATATATATATATATATATATATATATATATATGTATGTATGTATGCATGCATGTGTGTGTGTACAAAACTTAATCGGAACTGAAAAACATCATAAATAACACAATAATGTTGCGCAGGGTGTTTCCATCAGTATGCAGCGGGCGGGAACACTCCACGTGACCCGGTTAAAAGGGCATAAATCTTCGCACCACACTAGATATTCATCATCGTACGATAACTAATTTATTACTAGGGAAATATGGCAGAAGGGAACAACTGGACAAATGTGGCGTATATTCATTCACCTGCTACTGAAAACCAATTTGACATGAGTAAAAAAAAAAAAACAGAAAAAATCGAGAGGAATGACATCGATGATATCGTAATAAAACTAATGTAGTGACAATTAAATTCGAAAATCAATGGTCGTTGTGAAACGATAATTGGTACATTTGACGTATTGAAAATGTTTACAATGTAATTAAAATACTCGACCAGTTTTCATGGACGACAGAAAAAAAACGTTTCAATGATTTCGTTATAATTTGTCATAATCGATTATTATATACGTCATATTATTTATCTTTGAAATATGTATGATTTCAAAATGAGTAGTCATTTTTTATACATGCTTTTATATTTAGGTTTGTCATTGTTTTTCATGTCGTGAATGTAATTTAATTATGAAATAATATGGTTTTAAATTGAAAATCATCACAATTATTTCATTAAATTAAATATAATACTTCAGAATTAATAATTCAATTTAATTATTTTTAATAACGTATATAATCACTTCTTAGTTATTAAAAATATCACAAATATTCAATTTTTAAAACATTTTGTTTGATGTATGGATTAATTACATCTTTTATACATTTTATATATATATATATATATATATATATGAGAATAAATATAAATAAAAAAATCTCACAAATATTCCTTGTTAGAGTGATGAATAAGATCAGGTACCAGTGAACGATAACATTCACTGAAGCTTTCGTCCAGTAGTAAGCTGATATAAGCTGATTTTCTCTTTAAACATAGAGGAATATTTTATTTCATATATATATATATACATATATGAATTTATTAAATCAGTAAAAATATTGTTGTAGAAAATTAAAAATGTTATATCTATATTTTTTAAAAAAATAATTTGCTCAATCAGATTAGGAAAATTTCTTGTTTTAGAATTTGGAATATTTTTAAATAATCATTCTTTTATGTTCTTTTATAGAATAAGTGTCTTACATATACTGGAAATAATTACAAAGAAAATATTTCATTTTTTGTATATAAAAATAAATCTGTTATTGTAAAATTTAAATAATTTTTATTTCACATTAAATGTGTTTATTTGTTAAAATCGATAATACGATAAGTAGATTCAATTGCTCGTTATATAATTCACGAACAATAATTGATTACTGAATCTGTAATGCTTTTGCTTTGTTCCGTTTTCTTTTTGTCTCATTTATAATATCTCAAAATATTTAATATGGTTGACACAGAAAGTTTTTTTGTAGCGTTTCACAAAATATATTTATACATGTAAATGTTCGAATTATTCCTTTAGATATTTCAACCGTTCTTCTCAATTCACGTATAGATTTACATGGATTCTGTTAACATTTCTGGCTAGCTTTCGAATAATACTTTCTTTATCTTTTGACGCAGTTGGTCTTTGGATAATATTTGCTGAAATTCAATATTCAAAATATATTTTATGCGTGTACTGTTATTATTAGATAATGGAACTTTAAATAATTTCTCAGATATTTAGTTTCTGTGTAATTCGATTTTATTATATATATGTGCTACATATTGTTCAAAGTATACAAAGCGGTTAGATCGAGTACACGATGTAGATTTTCTTTAAAGCCATTTGTTCTTCTTATCTTCAGTATACACAGGGTAGAATTTATTTTTGGCTATGTAAATTGTAATTCTGTCTTAAGGCAAACTAACGTCAACCTACTTTCTAAACCTGACCCAGATTCCTATAATATTCCGTTGAAAGTACGCGTAAATTACAAAAAAGTCAGTAAACTCTCTGGACGAAAGCACATTTTATCGTAAGACGCAGCAATATATGTTCAGTTTTGTGTATCAGTGTGGTGTGCAGCGAGTGCCAAAAAGATATACGATGGTGGATGATTTACGCGCGTACGACAGATGTTTTTGAACGCTCGCACGCCAAACCGAGATTAAATCCATGGCGGCGTTACGTAACAACGAATTTAACATAAAATGTGAAAATTACACAAAGTTTTAAACCAAATTAGTCGCATATATCTTGGCGCCTTATCCTACAATTTATCAGTCGAAAATCTCCAGAGCTCTCGTCACTTCTGTCGTCGATGATGCCATAAACGTTCAAATAAGACTTTTTTGTTTGATTATAATTTTAAATAGGTCGGAAGATTGAGGTCTCTGTTCGCTAGAATACCGACCTACTTTATGTTCGTGTATAAGTGTTATCGATGTTTCTGAATAAATGCTTATCTCATAATGATCACTTTTTGCTCTCCAGCTATTGAAATATAAAAGAATATTCGAAATTATGAATATAAATAAAACATCATTAGTATAAAAAAACCTATGATTCAAAATTATATATATATATATATATATATATCGTTTTTATGAATACTTTTGAAAAGAAATCGTATTCAATTAACAATATTTTTTTATATTTAAATAAAATTATCGATTTAAAACATTTGTTAGAAAAAATTAAATATTTTTACATTAAACCAAGCTAGACATTAATATATATATATATATATATATATATATATATATATATATAAAATTTAAAACCGTACTAAATATTAATATATATATATGAAATTTAAAACTGTACTAAACATATTATTATTTTTTTGTAAGAACTTCTCAGTTTTTCTTGAAATATTAGTGTGTCGAGAAACTCTGGTTGCGAATCACTGATCTACTGCTATGGAAAAAATTACTTTAAAATATAGCAAGCAATTTGTCATTTAACTTCTGGCGATATTGTTTTTTGATGAACAATACGATCATTATTTCTTATATTTATCTAACTCTATAATATATATAATAAATTTACTTGTATATATACGTATTTAATGTTCTCTGTTGATTTATTAATCTTGTTACTATGAAATCATATTTCATGTTTATAATTTTGACATTTTCTGAAAGTTAATTTTATTTTTTTTCAATATATATATATATATATATATATATATATATATATATATATATATTTGTGTGTGTATGTGCATGTGTATACACACACACATACATACATATAGATAAGTGATATACATAAAAATTAGTTGTATCATACATCAATTAATGTAAATTCAATTTTGGATTAATAATAAGTAATTAGAATCAAATTTATCAACGATTACAATACGTTTTGATTATTTGAAAATATTTTTTATTTAGATCTAATATGATATATTATTCCAAGAAAATCTAAAACATTTTATTTACAAAACTGTGTAAAAAAATATTGATAATGAAAAAAATTGATTTATAATTCAGGTCGTAAAAAAATAAATTATCAATGATACAATATTTATTGTAATTTACATTGTATTGTATTTAAATAATTTATTAATATCAAAAGTTCATATATATATATATATATATATATGAAAAACTATTTTTAAGGAAAAACTATATATTGAATTACAGTAAACAACTTCATAGAAAAAATTTCATTTAATAAACGCATCGTTTCTATCCACAAGCGTCTTGTCGCTGAGAAAAATATTTCATGTTTTTTTTTTTCAAAACCCGTCGAAAATATATTACTCTATAGTGGTTAGGAAACTTTCGTAACATTTGAACTTGACCTTCAATTGATTAATCAATTCCCAGATAAGTCTTTTATCTGCAGACATTTCTGTTTCCGGCTATATTTCGTTTCGAGAAACAAGGGACGGGAAACGTTCTTAAGATCTTCTCCGGAAGTTCAGATAAGCGATATTGACACTTAGAGTCCCAGCGAACTGCTATCAAGATTAATCCTCTGGCACTTGACCATAATATGGTACTCTCATTACACGCTTGCAATCACAGTCGACTCCATCTAGTCAATTTTATTCTATATAATGTCTTGTAATACAAACTGAAACACATGCATATATATATATATATATATATATATATTTGAAGATAAATAAGAAACAGACATAGTTGAATGGTTACCAAAAACTTGTCGTTGACTAATGGACCATGAAATAGAATCCGAGCTTATAAGCTGTGTATTCTCATTGAGAAACAATTTTATCAGACGCTTAGTGAGCTTCAGCATTAAAATACACATTCTTATATATCAATCCATCCAATTTCATATTTTTTGTTGTTAAAAGGTTATATTTTTTCTATATAAATTGATATAATACCGTTTAGAATTTTTTTGAACATATTCAGATATAATAAATAAAAAAAACTATTTGTTGATATAATTAGTAATAATTTGAAATTTGGAATCTCATATAATTCATTGATATAAAAATGAAGTGAAACACAATTCTTATTAACTAATTTTTTAAATATGTATGTATAAATTTTATTTTTTTACATATTTAAACACATATATTTTCTATTATATCAAAATATATAACATGTTAAATCGATTAATTAATGTAATTTTTAATCTATATATCTGTTGCACGTAAATTTAATTGTATATCTGTCTATAGAAAATAAATCCCATCTATGTAGGAAATTGTATGGTCTACTTTAAAATGCACATAATTATTCAAACACATGTATATGCATGAGGGGTGAATTGAACAGATTTGAAAACCTAATCAGATAGAATTATTTTTTAATAGAGACACAAACTTTTTTAATTTATAATCCAATATTTGCTATTATTTCCACTCTCTAATTTACTTTAAATTGAAAATCAATATATGTTTTTATATTTATTATTGTAAAAATTAAATTTATATTTACTTCTGTTCATTTTTTTACTACTCTACAAAAAATTAATGAAGTATTTGATTTTTAAAATAGATGGTCGTTTTTGTTTACTGCAATATTCAAATATGTTAATGAAAAAGTGTAATTATTAATTATGGACTCATTTAGAAATAGATATTGTTTATTTTCGAATATATATATATATATATATATATATATATATATATATATATAAATAATAAGAAAAAATAAATACTTTATTTATACAATATTTTATGTTATTAAATGATTTTTTTAAAAAAGATATACAAATGTAAAATTGTAATTTTTTTTAATTATACAATCAAAATACAGCATTTTATTTCGTGGTTAATTATTTAATTAATAGAATTGTTAGAATTGTTTTGTTGGAAATTATAAAAATAATATGAAATATGATTTCTGTAAATACATGACGTTTAAAGTAGAAACTGTATTCAAATAGTAAATAATTTTTTGTACTGTGAAAAAGGATCACATTTATGACGAGTATTTCATGTTAAATTTTCCATTTACGTTCGGTGGAATAGAACGATACACACGCCAGAAATTGAAAAAATAAATTGCCTGTATTTATCCAATCTTTAAAATAAAAATACCTCAAAACGAATATACGTAATTCACTCGAACACGGGAAATATAATTTCCAGATCTTTTCAATAGCAAATTTTCAACATAACGTAGTGAAAACCCGTTACAATACAATATTATAAATCTGTATTCACGAGTGTTGGAAGCAAAAAAGGGATATCGTTCCATATCGAACACGAAAAAAATATATAATATAAATACCGATCTAGTGACATATTCTGCACACGCGAGCGTAAACCAATATCAATGAAAGCTCATAAAATAAATTTGAAGGAACAGTGGCTGCCCTTCAAAAGAGTAAGAACAAGAAGTCATCGTCACACCATTCCGTGCGCCTGGCCTGACACGGGAACAAACATTTCTTTATATTCAATCAAACATACACGTCTACACATGCAAGCGCCTATCCAAATTGAATTTTTTTTTATTATAAGTCGCGGATGGTGTTGACGAAACGAAAATAGTCTACAGATTTTACTGCCAGGGGTCAGGTCAGTCGACATGTTATGAAAATAGCTATGATTCGTGACGTGAAAATTGATTTGTCTACTTCTTGTCATTTTTATTTTATTATTCATATATACGTATTACATTTAACACATATATAGGTGTTTTTTTTTAAGCGTGGTAGAACTTTAAATTGAATCTCTATCAAAAGTTCTATCCAACTCAAAAAAATACTCTCTCTCTCTCTCTCTCTCTATATATATATATATATATATATATATATATATATATATATATATATATATATATAGTTCTATCACGCTTTAAAAAACATCTTTATAAAATCATACACATACACACACACATCAGAAATACGAGGTCGTTTGATAAGTCCGTGTAAATTCTGAAAGATGGCACCACTGGTGCATATCGAGGTTATTTTTAATTAGTAGCACCTCTTGGAAGAACACACATCAAGTTTCAGCCATATCGGTCTATTCCTTTGTGTTTGACAATCGTTGGAATCAAGGAAATCGAGTGATTGTCAAATAATGGACGAAAAAGAATTTCGCGTGTTGATTAAACACTACTTCTTTAAAGGCAAAACGCCTCAGGAGACTAAATAGAAGCTTGATAAACATTATGGTGACTCTGTACCTTCGATTAGTGCGATTTATAAGTGGTTTCAAAATTTTCGGAGTGGCCATATGAGCACAAGAGACGCTGAACGTTCTGGACGCCCTGTTGAGGTCACCACTCCAGAAATTATTGATAAAATCCATGATATGGTGATGGATGACAGAAGAGTGAAAGTGCGTGAGATTACTAGTGCTGTAGGCATCTCGTGTGAACGGGTACATAATATTTTGCACCAACATTTGGACATGAAAAAGCTATCTGCCAGGTGGGTGCCGCGATTGCTCACGATCGACCAAAAACGAGGTCGTGTGAAGTGTTGCAAGAACGGTTTGCAGCTGTTTCAGCGAAATCCGCAGGACTTTAAGCGTCGTTTCATCACTGTAGATGAAACATGGATACATCACTACACTCCTGAGATCAAAGAGCAGTCTAAACAATGGGTTATCAAGGGGGAATCTGCTCCGAAAAAGGCGAAGACAATTCCTTCGACCGGGAAGGTTATGGCGACTGTCTTTTGGGATTCGCAAGGAATAATCTTTATCGACTATTTGGAAAAGGGTAAAACCATTACAGGTGCATATTATTCATTGTTATTGGATCGTTTGAAAACCGAGTTGCAAGAAAAACGTCCCCGATTAGCCCACAAAAAAGTCCTCTTTCATCACGACAACGCACCAGCTCACACCTCAGCAGTTGTGGCCGCAAAACTAATGGAAATAGGATTCCAAATCGTTTCACATCCTCTCTATTCTCCAGACTTGGCTCCATCGGACTATTATTTGTTCCCTAATATGAAGAAATGGCTCGCGGGAAAAAGATTTTATTCGAACGAGGAGGTGATTGCAGGAACGAATGACTATTTTACAGACTTGGATAAATCCTATTATTCGGAAGGGATCAACAAACTAGAGCAGGGTTGGATGAAGTGTATAAGCCTAAAAGGAGACTATGTTGAAAAATAAAAACGATTTATTCAAAAAATGAAGCAGTTTTTATTTTTACACGGACTTATCAAACAACTCTCGTACAAAGTGGGATATGTAGAAAAATATGAGATCAAATCTGTATCAAATAATTTTTTTTATTTGATCTTTTATTAATTTGTTTTTTTATAATTTTGCAATTTATTTTTTAATGTGCGATAATTTTTAGTACATAAAGAAAAATCTAGTCCTAGATAAAAATTCCATATCAGGTATCTATAAAAACTTATGGAATGCAAAAATACCTTATTATTCCACTAGATATATTCATCCTGACATTTTTATTTAATAGAAAACAAATATTTTTTTTTCTAAATTCTCTATTTCGTATTTTAATATCTTATATAGATCTCAAATACTTTCATAGTACTTAAGTAATTATTTTGTCAGAGAAAAGTATACATTTTCTTTAACTACGACATTACACTCCTTCATAGTTATTTATTACAAAATTTAATTTTTTACTAACCTTACTACTTATGATATTAAAAATACATCTATTCTATAATAAAAATAATTATAATGCAATTTCAAAATATTTACTACAATCAGATACTAATACTTTTATTACTTCAATAGAGTGAGAGATACAGTAACACTTCATCTGTTAGTACAACTTACAAAATACTTTTCGAGAGATTCATTTATGTATCTTTATATTTCATCCAATTAGTAATTCTAATTATATATATATATATATATATATATATATATATATATATATATATATATATATATAAATATAACTAAATAAAGAAAAAACTTATAAATATATTCTTCAGTGTATATTTGTACGTATAAGTTTGTGTATATTTGTTCGTACAAATTTTCCGAACTAAAAATTATTACAGTACCAGTTCTTCATTATATCGTTACTTCTTGCATTATAGATACGGTTTCAATATAAAGTTCACTAGAGACGTTAATTAGAACACGCACTTACAACATAGACATTTTCCTGATCGTAAGAAAAAGGAACTTGTTTTAATACCAATATCACGTTTCAGTTTAGATCATGGCACTAATCGTCAAATCCGTCGACGCTCTGTAAAATATCAAATACACGGTAGTATTTCCGACTTTTATGACAGCAACAAAAGAATATAACAACTTTATTGTGAATCCCAATAAAAATATTCAAACGTTTCGGAAGTTCGCTACATAAAGGTAATGACCATGTTCTCTCTGGTTTATTCTCGTGCACCGGGCACGCAATCTACCACACAAAGTTTCAACCAGTGACGTACCGCCAAAACATGTACATATTTTTCAACGAATTTGTACAATATATATATACACGAACACACGTGTGAATAAATTAAAACCCATTAACCTTTCCAATAGTCTGTTTAGTACTTCAATTAAAATTAACATTATACATTAATCATACTTAATTGGTTCATACGAATCAACTTATAAATTACAATGTATTCTTTGATATATAAAGTGTTTATCTGCTATTCGTTATCATGGAGTAGTGTAAATTTCAGGATAAGAATGACTATTTCACGCGATTGTACACAGTTGGAATTTTGGTGTGAAAATAAATGTTCTTGTTACGAATGTCAATGTAAATGTAGAACTATATTTCATAGTATAAGTATTTTTTAACATTGAATGAATTGATTATTTCATAGTATTAAATCTAATTATTCAGAATAAGTTTTTTTGTATAAAATATTTTATTTAAATTATAATGTCATCTGATTAAATTCAATTTATCATTTTTTTAAATACTTATAAATTTAGAAAGTATATGGTCATCCAAATGTGATGCCTAGATTTGTGTTTTATTAAAAAACACTATATACATGTTTTCCTATACACATTTTTCTTTTTAATAAAATATAATTCTAGGCGTTACATTTGGATAACCCTATATAATTTTTTTAGGTGATTCAAGATTTCTTTTTTTTAAAAAAAAAATAACTGCTTTGTCATGCATTTGCAGTAATTTATTTCTTCACTCTTTAGAGGTTATTAAATTATTTTTTTCCTTTATTAAATATTATAATTTTAAATAGTTATTTAAAAGATATATTTCATTTTTATTCTTTAAAAATCACTATTTATTTTAATATTTACTATGTACTTATTTTTTAAAAAAATAAGTATTGTAATATATAAATAAATAAATTTAGGCAATTTTTTGAAATAATTAATTTGAATTGTATATATAGAATCATCCAAATGTGACGCCTAGATTTGTATTTTATTAAAAAGAAACGTGTATAGGTTGGTGTATATGGGAACATGTGTATAGTTTCTTTTTAATAAAGCACAAATTTAGGCGTCACATTTGGATGATCCTTTATATATACATATCTTGATTATATAGTAATGAAATATTTTTTAAAAAATATAAGACAATTATAAGAAATATATAAAAAGGTTGTTTATAAATAACATTGATAAATAACACTTATAGAAGAATTTATCACGAATTGACGACAATATGGTATCTATTTGTGGCATAAATATGTTTCTATTTATATAGAATGGTATTTACGTAAAGTCCGTCGTAAAAAAAACTTTTATTGTCGTTTTTGATTCAGAATCTATTTTTCAATTATATAACATAACGTAACGTACGTCACTGGACTTAAAATATACACGTACCCGTAACAGAGACATGCTGAAGCAATAAATCGTTGGCAATCCGCCTTTAAAAGAAGCACAAATGGCCCAGTGAAACGGACACGAAGCGTGTCCTCCTTCGTGCAGGGTCGTCACGGGTAGTACCCGAGGGCCCATCGGGCCGAAATTTCACAATAAAACCAACGAATTTACATCCCGTTGCGAGGGGGCGCCATAAAACCGCATTGACGTGTGCAATAAATTTTCAAAAACGTTAGTGCAACTGGTCACAGGATAGCGTATAATAAACAATGGTGCTGTTATCACAATTCGTCCGTTGCGAGCGTTTCACGTAGGTTCTCAGCGATATCAGGTTTAATGTTTTGTGTTCGTTACCCGCCTATAAAAAGTATCTCGCGAATGTGGTCGTGTATTTCTTCACATCTGCCTGCCGCTATAACCGAAATAGGCCTATTTTTAAGTGCGCAATGCAATAAAATTGTTATTTTATCGAACTCGGTACTGTTTTTAATGCCGTCCGTGACCTTTCTATTTTTCTCTCTGTGTACATATTTACATAATATATAAAATATACAAAAGGTTGCTTAGAATCCCCAGGGTTTCAGGAATATAATATAAATTTTAATTTTATAGTTCGTTCATTTCAATAAAAAAGTTGATTATTAAGTAGTTATGTTTTAATTTTATGAATAAAAACATTATATTAAATTTTAATTCGTATACTAATTTTAATTTTATTATTTATAACATACATGCATACTTAAACACGCTTATATATATATATATATATATATATATATATATATATATATATATATATATATTTAAATGAGCAAATTAATTTATTATTCGGTTTTTTACCTTAGGAACATTAAATCCACACATTTTTAAGAGACCAAATTCGTTTAAATGTCTTTATTCATATATGTTGTATTTTATTTTTTTTAAATTTAAATATAATATTAATAGTATTTTAAAATATCACAAATATCGAAATAAAAATATAATCAGTTTAAGTCATAAGATTGGAATTTGAATACAAATATCAAAATCGTATTAAGTCAATGTATTCATAAATTCAAGTACACACACATACATACATATATATATATATATATATATATATATATTATTTATTGAGTAAGAAATCGAAATGAAACATTTTTTATATATTTTAATAATCCATTCGTTTATAAAGTTTATTGAATGTATATTGGAAAAAAATGTTACAGGTTCGATTTTTCATATAAGTTTCATACAAACTAATAAAGTGAATTTTTATTCTAGTATATAAATTTGATTTTACGACATTTTTATAATCGTACTTATTCGATACTTAAACAATATTTACTTTTCGAATCGTTATAAAAACCGGTAATATATTAATACAATTTAATAGTTTGATTTTTCGAATATAAATGAAAAAAAAATACCGAATGTATATAAATTATTTCATATCAATTTTTCAACGTGAAATATCCATTTCTGGAACATATATTGAAGTAAACACGAGATATCGAAACAAAAATAGAAATATTCAATTTTATTTCGAAGTTATTATTAATATTAAATGAAACCTTATACTTGCTTTTCGAAGCACGAGTTTTCATTTATAAAAGACGAAAAATATGTATTTAATACGTCACGACTTGGCTCTATTTCAAGTTTCGTATTTTTTCCTGTTTATTACTAGAACAATAACATATATGGTACATTTAATTTTTTCAGGTATACATTTTTAATTAAACTACATGGGTTCTCTATTTTATTGTTTACATGGAAATTTTCTACTTTATTTTATTTTATGTAGACATTTATTTACTTTATTGTTCTTTTTTTCGTGTTAGTTTCTAGCAATGAATATTAAAACCGCAGCACGTATACAGTTTTATTGCACATTAATTAAATGAATATTACTTCTATTAATTATATCAGATTGATGTTTTTATTTTATATTTTCATTTTATGCGAAAAAAGTGTGGTAGAAATTTTATCAAAAAGGAAATAAACTTTTTCAATAAATATTAAATGAAATAATTTTTAAACATTTCCGTTGGAAGAAAAAAATAATAAAAAATATTCTATGTCTTTGTTATCATTACTTTTTTTTATTTTCTTTTGAACTCGTTTATAATAATGAATATTTTTTTTAAAATAATTTTCATATTTCATATTATATATTGATATAATAGTTTTATTTAAGTTCGATGAACTCTTGAATTATCTTTGGCAAAGTTTGTAGACTGTTGCGTTTATGTGGGAGATTAATGGTTTAATGTTACAATCTTCTTGTATCGGAAACAGTCAAACTATTTCATCTCACATCTCTTTAAAGTGTAAGAAATATGAAAAAGTGTGTGTGTGTGTGTGTGTGTGTGTGTGTGTGTGTGTGTGTGTGTGTGTGTGTGTGTGTGAAATATGAAAAAGTGTATATATATATATATATATATATATATATATATATATATATGTGTGTGTGTGTGTGTGTGTGTGTGTGTGTGTGTGTGTATAATATATTTAAATGTTTCCCTCAATATTTTGAAATCTTGTATATTTGAGCTATTCAGTAGTTGGTTTATAAATGTACTTATACAATAAAATCTTTATTACTCTTATGTATTTTATCTTGTATAAAAATTGTCCATGCATTGTAAATCCAAAATGAAATTTTTATATCAATTTTTCAAGTATAAAATGATATCGAAAATTTCAAATTAGTCTCAACATTTGATATTTTGAATTTTATAAAATTATTGATTTTTCAAAAATAATACATGTATTTTCATGTTGTTACACTTAGAATATTAAAATTGATAATGTTTAAGAATTAACGTTAATTAATTCTGTTTCATTTTGCTTTTAATTCTAGTTGCACAGTACATAATTAGTTCCATTTAATTTTTTATTTAAATATAGACACTTTTAAATAGTAAATACAATATATATATGACCCAGTATAATAAAAAGTCGTATATAATCTTTATTTTTTAATTATTTGATTTTACTTAGCCAGTTATTGATAGTAATAACTGAAATGTTATTATATAGGTGTTTTTTAAGCATAATAAAACTTTAAATTGAATCCCTATCGAAAATTTTATCTAATCTAAAAAAAAATCCACCCCTTATATATACAGATATATAAATGTGTGTATTTATGTATATATAAAGGTATGATAAAGATGTTTTTTTGAGATAGATAGAACTTTCGATAGAGATTCAATTTAAAGTCTATCACGCTTAAAAAAAATCTATATTTCAATATATTGTAATAAATGTATTTTTTTTTGTTAAATTCATTATAATTCAATTTATTTACATTTTGTATGTATAATTTATTCCTGTTTAATATAATGTACACTTGTAATATTTTTAATTAATTAATTGAACTTGTGGGGTACTTAATATATTATTAAAGCACAGGTATTTTAAATAAAAAAATATATCAAAAGGTTTATACATATTTATAAATACATATAAATATGTGTTTATATATATATA
This sequence comes from Neoneuromus ignobilis, assembly GCA_029203775.1. Lineage (NCBI taxonomy): Eukaryota > Metazoa > Arthropoda > Insecta > Megaloptera > Corydalidae > Neoneuromus > Neoneuromus ignobilis. The sequence continues at coordinate 13,864,218 of CP092095.1, read as the reverse complement.
TATATATATATATATATATATATATATATATATATATAAAATCATATAATACAAAAGTATTATAACCAACACATCGTACATTTTCTTTACTCATCCGTAAAATATAAAATTATGTTGCTACGAAAATTCGCCACAACGTTTCCACGAAATCGATCATATTTTTTTGTATACGTATGCCGTTAAATTAATTTTTTAATCCGGCACATTTACAAGAGCCGGTGTTGTTTCCTCTGTTATTATTCATACTGGCATAAAATCTCATCCTTTGTTTGCGGACATTTCGCTCTTCACATATCTGATTGGCGTTCTCAATCAGTCCTTGTGGAGTAGACCTTTTGGTAGATATATGATCTGTGCCAATCAACGTCAATATGAGGCCCTGTGGGACTTAAACGTATGCCGTATCACTTGATTGACTGACGTGTGCTGATATTCAGTTACGGTTTCTGGTTTTTCACGTTGTAGTGTTTATTTTCATTTTGTGGTTTGAAAAGCTCCATTTAATTTTAAACAATAAACACACACTTGCATACACACACCAATATATATATATATATATATATATATATATATATATATATATATATATATATATATATATATATATATATATATATATATATATATATATATATATATATATATATATATATATATAAAATATAGTATGAATTTTTGTGATTTTTTTTATTTTTCAAAGAATATTTATTTATTCATCAATTTTTATTTTGTCCCCTTCAAAGTAATCCCCCTCGGATATAATGCACTTGTGCCAACGCTTTTTCCAATCCTCAAAGCATTTCAAAAATCATTTTTGTGATCTTGTTCAGCTCCTCTTTCGATGCCGTCTTTATTTCCTCAATCGTTGCAAAACGCCGTCCTTTCATGGGCCTCTTCAGTTTCGGGAACAAGAAGAAGTCACAGGGGGCCAGGTCTGGGGAATACGGTGCCTGCGGCATCATTAGTGTGTTGGTTTTAGCCAAAAATTCGCGCACAAGCAACGATGTGTGAGCAGGGGCGTTATCATGGTGCAAAAGCCAATTTTTGTTCTTCCACAAATTCGGACGTTTCTGGCGGATTGCTTCGCGTAAATTGCACATAACTTGCAGGTAATATTCCTTATTTACTGTTCTACCCTGTGGCAAGAACTCATGATGCACCACGCCCCTGCAATCAAAGAAAACTGTAAGCAAAACCTTCACATTTGATCGAACTTGGCGTGCTTTTTTTGGTCTTGGTGATCCGGAATGCCTCCACTGGGACGATTGAGTCTTAGTTTCGACGTCATAACCGTATACCCATGTTTCGTCTCCTGTTATGACCCTGTCGAGTAAATCTGGGTCGTCGTTGACGATATTCAATAGCTCTTGGACGATGCTCATGCGACGGTTCTTTTGGTCGAAATTGAGCAATTTCGGAACAAACTTCGCTAAAACACCCGTTAAAATTGATTGGCACGAACCAAACGAGATGCCAATATCATCAGCAATTTCTCTAATGGTAATTCGACGATTCCCCAACACTATTTTCTTCACTTCTTCAACGTTCTCATCAGTTGTTGACGTGCTGGGGCATCCAGAACGAGGTTCGTCGTTGGTGTCTTCTCGGCCTTCTTGGAAGAGTTTATACCACTTGTAAACATTTTTTTGGCTTCAAGTAGACTCATCGTATACCACTTTCATCATTTCAAGTGTTTTGGAGCACTTGATTCCATTTTTCACACAAAATTTAATGCAAACTCTTTGATCCATGATTTTCGACAGCGGAAAATCGTGGAGCCTGCAAAACACTTCTAACTTTTATGCCTCTCACCAACAAACTAAACATGCTACATAGCTGAAATTTGGAACATATATTCGAGACGAGTGTACCAACATAACCAAATAAAAAAATCGAAGATCGAACGGATGTAGCCCGCTAAATTTCAAAATTCACCTTACTTTTCGATCACACCTCGTATATATATATATATGTGTGTGTGTGTGTGTGTATGCGTGTGTGTGTATGACTGTGTGTGTACTAGAATCAGTTTTAATGAATTGAAATTATTATTACAAAAATATATAGCAATTTTCACTTTTATGAAATTCATAAAATGATTTAAAATAATCATTTAAAGAAATAAAACAATTTTTATCTTTATTTAATTCATGATTTCCCAATATTAAAATAATTTATATCAAACATATATTGTACTAAAAATCATATTAGTTCAAAGAAATTCTACAACAAACTCAGATTTATAAAAATCCGGTTTATGAAATTTGAAAAAAAAACTACATATTAATTTTATGGTTTATTCAAAAGTATATATATATATATATATATATATATATATATATTTATATTTATATATATATATATATAATAAAATTGTAATCTTAAAAAAACGTCGTATTAATTTTAAAATTTCTAATTTAAATTCTATTACAATCGATATGTTAGAGCAGATAAATGTAAAAAGTATTAAAATTTTTTTCGAAAGGAATGTACTGGAACGTAAACCGGAAATTGGTTACATTACATTGGAATGTATTGCGGTTAACTCTTCATTCAGAAGTTAATATTTAACTTTGTTGTTTCAGTCATTAATCAATAAATTACGTATTTTCGATTTCATTCAATAAATAACTGTAATTTTATTCATCTTTCTTAAACCTTGCACATCAATTAAAAAATACGATTACAAATCCAAAAAGTCATTTTAATCAACTTGAATTCAGTTATATTTTATATTAATTGAATACACATACATGAATTTCGATAATAAAATCAATTCAATTTTCCTTATATGTTTAAAAATTTATAAAAAAATTTTATTCGTCGACAAATTCTATATATTTAATACGAATAAAATATTTATTATTAAATGAATATTCCATATCCTTTATGTATTATTTTTAATTAGTACTTTCACACTTGTCAATTTTAGTTATAATTTTCAACGAAAAGCTTAAAGGAAGTTTCTATGAAATTCTCTTTTCCCATCCATGCAAGAATATGCAGTCAAGCAAGAATACGAGTAAGTAATAATCGTATATAACACTTTACGCCAAAAACGTTCGAATCAATTACATCTCCTTTAGTTTTCTTTAAAGTTTTATGTACGTGTCTGTAACTTTATTTCTTTCCAAAAAAATACATATCTTTTAAACGGTCAAAAGGTTTAGTTTTATTATAATATAAAATATATGTATATATTCAAAATCAAGAGAGAAAAAGAGATAGTCGTATTTAGCTTATATTTTAAAATATTGTATTTTTAAAAATATGTTTGTTTATGATTTGATATGCAGTTATTATTAAAGTTAGTAGATTATTAATAAAAATAATGAACAGTTTATTTATTTAATTATTGAGATTCTGTTCGTTTTATCTTTCTTATAACCTTGTGTACATATGGATCTTCGTTATAAATATAAAAATAGAACTGCAACACATTTATTGTGTTTATGTCACTTATTTTTTTATAGATATACATTTTTTGTATAAAAAGAGCACAAAGTGGTGCTACATTATAAGAGGATTGAACGATGCAGGTTAAGAGGATAGTAAAACACATAGACTTTCAAAAAGAGCTTGACAAACGACACGGCACGAATTAAACAAACTGTATAAAAATGTTTTATGTGTTGAGTTTTGTGATTTACTCACTCAACCCTAAAAGATTATGAGTACGTGTGTGTGTCGTCGGGTGAGCAAAACGAGCGGAAATTCACTGGGTCATTGACGACAAGTCGTTTTTGTTTCATTTCCGTCATTTATTATAAAATATGATGATGGAATGTCACCGATTTGTGTTACATGTTGGAAATGAATGCTTTATTATTCATGAATAAATTTATAAAGACAGTTTAGGAGTTTAATGGTTTTTTAAAAAGTACATTTTTCATTATTATTAGCAGTGATTTATATACATACATACATATATATATATATATATATATATATATATATATATATATATATATATATATATATATATTTACATGAATATTACACGATAAAAAACATTGTTCAATTTATAAAGTCAAACTAAAAGTATTTATATTATTTCATATATATATATATATATATATATATATATATATATATATATATATATATTCAAGGAGATAAATTAACAATAGTGAAAAAAATACTAAAAGCCTACACTTCGTTCTGTCTTCGAAGACTTTTTGTTGAACGTATATCTTGTTAATTGTGAGAAAAGAATCTGCTAAAATATTCGAGAGAAACGAAAATACAATAAATTACCAAGGAAGCACAATTACAGAAAGCTTTAAAGCGAATAGTAGGGCTGCAAGTGAGTTGTCACGACCTTGGCAGACTAAATCGCAGTTACAGTCAGTTTGTCGTTTGCCTGTATTTGTAGCTTTTGTGCTTTCAATGCGGGTAAATAAGTTGTATTTGTTGTACTGACACTGTTAATTTTTTTACTGCTTATTGTTACATTGTTTAATGTTTGCTTATGTATACATTTACACACATACACACACCAATATATATATATATATTTGTGTGTGTATGTGTGCACACATACACATGTGGAAACATTCAATAAGACATTCACCAATAGCTGATTTAATAATGATGTACAAAGGCAAACAATATGTAAATTTTGTTGCATAAAAAATACATCAAATCACTTTCTTCTTTATAGGCCACTAAAATAACATGTAGCTATATAAAAAGTATCTAAAAAATTATCTAGTGATAAATTGTATTTAATAACTAAGTATGTAATTCTAAATCAAAAACATAAAATATCATAGATCAATTTTAAAAAAAGGATCTTGAATACATCAACAATTTCATACATATATTGTACTCGAAATTTATATTAATTTTATAATAATTGAATCCAATAAACAATACAACATTTTGTATATTTATTTCATTGATATTTAAAATATCATTTTCGTATTTAAATTTTCAAGAAACATTTTTTAACTCTCCTGTTTTAAAATTTGTATAAAATAATTTTTGTTTGAACAAATGTCTATTTGTTTTTATTTGAGCTGATGAGTTTTTCGTGTCAGTTAACTTTTTAAACAGCATTAGTTATACAAAAATATACATTGTATTTCTGTAATACAAATTCAATGTCGTGGGAAAGAATAATGAATAATATTTTTAAAATTGTTAATTTGTATTGATTTTTTAATCCATTTGAATTATAAGACTATCATTTAAAGAATTTTTAAATTAATGACAATTTTGATTTTAGTTTAAATACAATATTCGTCTATTTCCCAAAATATATTTTATTCAATATATTTTATTTATTAATTAGTTTCATAATTTTTAAAAAGTTATATAATAAAAATACTCAACGACATTAATTGCAATTAAAATGTTTATTCAATTTTATATTATTTATGTTTAAAATATCAATTCATAAAAATTTCTATAAATGTAATTGACATTTTTATGATGGAGCAAACGGTTTTCTTCTAACTTGCCATTCTTGTACTTCAATTTCATACGGCGGTAGATCGTTTTCAGCAACCCACACACTTCCGGTTTTTCCATTTTGTATGACTTTCATCATTGCTTCAGCAACTGATTCAGGTCTGAAACAAATAAATATCCTTTTTATTTTTTTTCTTTCGTTCATTTTTCTCTTATAAATATGAATGTTATTTGGAATTGTATTTTCCGTATTATCCTAATATTTATTTATTATAAAACATTTAATTATATATATATATATATATATATATATATATATATATAATATTTAAATATTATTTTATTTATTTACTTTTGAATTGGTAATGTCTCCATTGCATTGAGCAGTAACTTGTCGTAACCTTCGCTTAAAGTTTTTTTCATTTTTAATATATCTGTTATCAAAGGAGTTTCTGTTACACCAGGACATATAGTTAATACTCTGACTCCTGTTCGATTGTAATTGTCTTCATGCTAAAAAAAATATAAACAGTAAATAAATTATTGTATTTAAAAATACAAAAATATGAGTAAAAAAATAATAAGTGTTGTGAAATACATAATATTAAATAATAACCATTTTACACACACACACACGCACATATATATATATATATATATATATATATATATATATATACATATATATATTTGTTTATTAGCACCATTAAAATTATTAATACTATAATTAATATTGAAAAATAATATTCAGAGTATAAGAAATTTCACTACACAAAATTGGAATAAGAAACATATTTTTCTAAGATATATGATTTATTAAGTTTAATTATGAAGATCCAACCATTCGAGTTAATTACAGACTTCATACTTGAAAATCATTAATCAAGTGTTATTCCCTTAAAGTTTCGTCAAAGTTCCAACAGTCACCTATTTATTATAAATGTAACATTACTAGCAGAACGTTATTTTAATATTAAATATGTTACGGGATCGTCGTTTCGTTCGCTCGACGTTTCATCAAAAATGCAATTTTCGACTTTAAGTGGATGCTCGTATAATGTGTAAAGTTTAACACTGTCAGGTGAATCTGGGCGACGTCTTGAACCAATTTTGTGTTGATATTGGAGGTATATGATCAATTTACTTTTCAATTAACTCCAAGATCAACATATTGGAACGACAGAATGCCGCATCTGTTCATCGACATCTACTTATTCTTACGGATAACATGTTTTCTGTTTTAAATAAATCACTATTGCATTTCATAAATAATGGTGTTTTTCAATTTTTTATTAAAATAACACACACATTTATATATATATATATATATATATATATATATATATATATATATATATATATAGGTACATATTTTACTTAAAACCTAGCTGAATTGTAATTATTAGATTTAATTCAATTATCCAACAACTATTAATACTAACTGAATTGATTTATTTTATAGATAATATTTTAAAAAGGCAATCAAGCAATATTTTTATTAAAAAATATTTTTTGTTTATAAAATTTACTTTTTAAATAAATATTCTTTCAATATTCTGATGTTATTTATTAAATTGTAAAATTAACTTATTTAAAATTAAATATTAAATTTGGTATTAAGTATTGTAATGTTATTAGTTTTAGATTGATATTGATTTTAAATATTCATTGTTTGAATTTTTCAATGAAATAATTTATATTGACTGTTCAGTTAATTTAAAATAATTATAGGTAAAATTTTATTTCCATTATATATATATATATATATATATATATATATATATATATATATTTAATTGCATATTTGTATCATCTATACTTACTCCAAACGATATGGTAGCACCAATGACTGCATATTTCGAAGCAACATATCCTGGCAGCCCTGCGAACGGTGCCAATCCTGCAATGGACGCAACATTCACAATGACACCACCCTGACCGCCTTCATCCTGACTCATATGTTTCAATCCTAGTAAACTTCCGCGAAACATTGCAGTCTGATTAAAATCAACGTTTAATTAATTCCGTCAAAACATTATTCACTTTACATCACTGTGAAATATTTCAAATCGTATAAATCATACGAAATCCATTGGTTTAATATACTCAGTGTCGATATTATGTGTCGTTTTGTAAATAAACTGGTTTTAAATTTTCTGATTGATTTTAAAGTTTATAAAAGAATATTAAAAAAAATTTTTTTTTGATTAACAAAATACTTATCAAATATTTTATTTAGATTTTTAAATGTAAAATATAGATTATTTTAATATATTTTTGAGGGTAAATTATGGTTAGGAAAATATTTTTATATGATAATATATTCATATCTAATATAAAAAACTACAGTATTTAGTGATCAGTATTTGTACTAACAAAATCCTATGAATATTATTTAATTAAAATGAATGTTCAATTATTCATATACGAGTATAACTTATTATATTCGATCTCTGAATTATGTAGATATTCATAACATCAATAAATATTAGTTTGATGTTTGTGTATATATAAGGTTTTCCAATAATAATGTCAGAATTTTAACAGCTGGTGGGAACCATGTTTGAATTTTTTTAACCTCATTTTGACATTTCAACTCAGTATAGTTTGGCAAATTATCATAAAAAGTTTAACACTACAGCAACGCTTAGGAATTGTAAAAACTTCAATAGACTTATTGAAATAAAAGTTTAATGAGTTCATTATTTTACGAAATAAATCCATCAATTGACCATCAAGATTATGTGTATTTAATTCCATTGGATTATTTTCTGTGGGGTTATGTGAAATAATTGATTTATGTTTATAAACCACAAACAACAGAAGCATTAAAAATAAATATTGAACGTGTAATTCATGAATTTGAACCACAATTATGTGAAAGAGTGACTAAAAATTGGACTAAACGAATGCAATATGTCAACTGAAGTCGTGGTGATTATATGAGTGAAATTGTGTTCCATCATTAATGTCATAGAATATGCTTAAAATAAAAAAAATAATTAAAGACTTTTTGAATTTTTCCCATTTTAATTTCTGAAACTTTTATTGGAAAACCGTATACTTGATAGTATGTATTTATAATTTTTTTTTAATTACAAACAGTTATTTTTGAATTATTCTAGATCAAAAATTGTAAATTAGATTAAAATATTTACATTGTTTAAGAGAAAGAAAAAAATACTTACTATGTTGATATTAAATTCTAATTCCCATTGGTTGTCGTTCAATATTCCTGCATTATTGATTAATATGTCTAGTTGCTTGAATTCATCTATAACTTTCTGGAAATTTTCTAAAAGAAAAATATCATCATTTTATAATTAATTTTCTAGTCATATTTGAAAAAAGATTAACATTCACGAATTAATAAAAAAAACATGAATACTCAAGTATTTATGTATTTCTTCATTCGAGTTTTGAAAAAATATTTTTATAAAATTGAAATTTCAGTATTAAAAAAAAACTTTTTACAGATATTTAAAAATAAAAATGAACATGAATTAATCATTGACTAATATTTTACTCTAAAAACTTATGAATTTGGTATGAATGACTCATTTGTGTCAAAGTGGATTTGTAACCTTACCAAAACAAATAAGGAGAAGTTAATAATCGTAAACATTTTGAAATACTATGAAAGTTATTACTGTGTATATTATCGAAAAATTGGTTTTTTACATATTAATAATCTCTTATAATATTTTTAACATTTAAATTAAGAAGACGTAGCCATAATAAACAGTTTATTTTTAAAAATAAAAAAAATAATTGTATCTTTCTTCATATTTGCTTATACTAAAATTTACTTTTTATTATGACACAACATTTTTAGAATGACTTAATTTTGAGGTAAATAGTTAGACTTGAGCAATTCATAAATAAAAAAAATATCTTAAGTTTTCCATGTTAATTAGTCAAATATAACAGCTGTTTGTATGATGTTTGTGAAATAGTCTATGCAAATTAGCAAATATATAAAATTAGCATATTTGAATAAGCAATAATAAATCAGACATATCTTCTACATGGTTTCATTAAAATTAATATTGATTCAATATATGATTGAATTATATTTTAATTTTAAATAAATGTATTTAAGATCAATTTTACATTGAAATAATTATGTTAGTTTTAAATGTAGAAAAATGAAGTCAGTAATGAGTAATTTTAATATTGAATATAATACTCAAAATAAAAATTGAAAACTTTCATACGATTACATTTTTCTTTCAAAATAAAAAAATATTTTTATTTCTGTAAAATTCATAGGTATATATATATATATATATATATATATATATATATATATATATATATATATATACACATATATAACTATTAATTATTTGTTTTCAAATACTTAAATATTGTGAAAACATTTTTACGAAATACAAGGTTTATATATTTGACCAACATCGAATAAATAAATATTATAGTATTTAATGTTACGAGAATAGTATTGCGTAGTTTATGTGTTCTACGTAAAATATTAAATTAATTTAAATATTTATCATATTATCATTTATTTATACTGACATGTAACTGGTCATTTTTTTTTAAAAAAATAAGACATTAATTCATATTAAATATGAATTATTATTAAAAATTAAGTTAACTAACGAGACGTCAACAAGTCCAACAGATGGTCTAATTAAGAAATTTTATCTCGCCTGTAGTTTTTTTTATAGTGTAATACCAAGAAAACATTTTTTTTTAATAAATTACTTGCAGTCATACATTGTAAATACAATTCAGTTCATTCTATTGATTTTCGGTGTATTTTTAATTATGTTAAAATATTTTTTCACTCTCTAATTGTTTTTTAATGCAATTAGCAAAATTTTTGGTTATATTATACATAATTGATTAATTTTTATTATTTTTTGTATTGAAATAGTCCTCTAAGCGTTATTGAAATTGATATATACATATATACATATATATATATATATATATATATATATATATATATATATTATATATATATTATTAATATAGAAAAGAGAGTTTTAAAGAAACGTTAAATATTATATTTATATCTAATATAAATTTAGATATTAATTTAATTAACAAAAAATATATTATTTAAAAAATGGAAGAAAATATTCCATTTTTTCACAATAAGTTTATTGTTTTTTTTAAAATAATGTTTACATAATAAATATTTAAATAATGTTTACATAATTTGATGTTTTACATAATTTATGTGTTTGTAAAGAAAATAATAAATCTATATTACATATTTTTATATATACGTTAATAAAATAAATCAAGGTTGATTTTGAAGTAAACCAGTTTTTAATATTTTATTCTAATATATGATCATTTACTAGGTTTATTGTCATTCTAATAATGTTTTATTATTATGTATATATGTATAAAATTGCATTTAATTTGCTTGTATTTAAATAAATATTGTACTTTGTACATATAAAAGGACTTCATTCTTTTGAAATATTTTTTATATGTAATGAAAATATATATTTAAAAAATATAAATTTCTATCATTATTTTTTAAAAACAAACATTTGAAGTTAAAATAATCTTATAGAATAAGCATAAAGTCAAATAAAGAAATATTTATTTTAAATACTATATACAGAGTGAAAATTAAATATTGTAATTGAATTTTTTTTCAAATTATTCAATACTTTAAATACCAAATATTTCCCATTATTTGATAAATTTGTATTATTTTGTTTACTTCTATTTCAATGATAACAGAATCAATACAAATACTGAAAATCAAACAGAAATTATCAGTATTTGCTTTTCGAAGATTGCATTATTGTGATCAAATTCCATCATGTAATCACATCCAAATAAACATTAGAGATGTTATATACTTCGTTAAGAAATTGTGTGATATTTAGGTCATACCAAAAAAAAATTGTTAAAAATATTTTGTTCTCTATAATTTGTTATAAAAAAGTAAACTATCATTTCATTGAAACTATTATCATTTCATGAAATTTTTAATTCAGTATTGAATTTCTAGTATAACAAAAATACGATATACAAAACTAGAAAAATATCTAATATTAATATATACCTTCAAATGATTTAGTATCTGTAACATCAACTTGGAAAAAGAAAACTCGACCTTTTCCAAATGTATTATTCAATTCTTCAGTTTCTTTTTGACCAACAACTTCATTTTTATCGAAAATTGCCAATTTCTGTAATTTTTAAAAATGAAAATTTGGAAAATAAAGCCTGTTAAATCTGTAATATTTCAGTTATTTAAATATGATATAAATAAATAAACTATCATATATTTAATTATATATTTTTTTTAATAAAGAAATTATTTTTTGAAAACCAAAAAATTTGATTATAAAAAATATTTAGTTGTTTATTTTTTGATAATGCATTTAATTTCCTTTTTATAACTTAAATGAGTTTATATATGTATTAATTTATTTATAAACAATCATAAAACATAACTTTTTTTATAAATTATAAAAAAATATTTAAATTTTAGAATTTTTATTACATATATTTTTTTACAAATTATACAATAAACCATTTATAAGATTTATTTATATTTATTACCTAAAATTTCTTATGAAAAATTATTGAACCATAACAAAATATAATAAATAAAAATAACATTTATACAATTCTTGGTAACATTATATGATTTGTATTACTAAATTAAATTAAGTTGATTGTATTTAGTATAATTCCAACTTGCCTTCACCTTAATTTAAAATAAAAATCAAGAATATACACTACTTGATTTCATTTTTATCGAAAATATTTTTCTTTAGACAATTCAAATAAAAAATTAATAATTTAACAAAAAATAATAAACTTACTGCAATATTATGGGATAGTAATTGTTTCACATATCGTAGTCCGATTCCTGAAGCACCTCCAGTAACAAGAGCATTTTTGCCTTTAATATCAAACATATTTACCAAAACACTTATTTATGTTGCACGATAGACTGCTTTAACGATAATAAGTCTGCTGTTTGCTATACATATGTTTTATATACATATAATTTGTATTACATTCATAGTTATATACCAAAGACAGAGTAAAGATATTTCACAATAAACAAACGCGATTTTGCATTTGCATTTATATAAATAGATGTCTCAATTGAAACTGAACTATGTAAATCGGAGATGAAGGTTACATCCTTCAGTCTCATTTGGTCCACCTGAGTTTATGTGTTTGTAAGTTTTTTTTTTATATATTTGTTTTTATCAATTTATATTTTTTAAAAACTATCGTAATTTTTTTTAAAGAAAATAAAGAAATTATGTTTCCTACTAACTTGGATTTAAGTTAGAATTTACTAATCAGCAGTAAGAAATAATTACCAAGTCGTCTATATTTAGATTAAATTATCTTGTTTATACTCTGCCTTGCTTATAATTGTCTTGATTAAAATACACTTTTTTATAAATTATAAGATGATTTTTTTTCAATTTGATATTATAATGGATTTTAATTAATTTAATTTAAATTATCCTACTTATATTTCAATTGTTTCTTTGTATTTAGAGAAAAAGAATTAATCAATATTTTAATATTTTTCTTACATTTTTTTAAAAATAAATCGTACATATAAATTTTCACTTCATTTTAAGATCTATATTTATATACAGAGTATAATTTTTTTTATACATAGGGCCATCCAGATAGGACGCATAGATTTGTGTTTTATTAAAAAAAAACATGTACGAGGTCAGACAATTAAGTAATGCGACAAAATTCAAAAATCGAGTATATTTAAAAATTAAGGTACATCGCTGCGATCCCCTTCAAAGTAGTCCCCTCCCGCATCTATATACTTATTCCAGCGAGTTTTCCAGTTTTCGTAACAATTCTGGAACACTTCTTGTGGGACCTCTCCGAGTACCCTCGTCACAGATTCTTGGATATCTTCAACGGAGTCAAAATGTCGACCTTTGACGAATTTTTTCATATGGGGGAATAGGAAAAAGTCGCAGGGTGACATGTCCGGTGAATAGGGCGGTTGTGGTAACGTTGCGATGCCTTTAGACGCCAAAAACTGAGAGACACTGAACGCACTGTGACAGAGAGCATTGTCGTGATGCAGAACCCAAGTCTTCGCGATCTCTGGACGCACTCTGAGCACCCTTTTTCGTAATTTTTCGAGCACATTGCGGTAGAATACTTGATTTACGGTTTATCCAGGTGGTACGAACTCTTTGTGAACCACCCCTTTGCTGTCGAAGAAGCAAATCAACATGGTTTTCACTTTGGACTTGCTCATTCTCTCACGGCCTTTTTTAAAATCGGCATGCCACCGAAGCACCTGACTACGACTCAGGGCATCACTACCATACACTTTAAGCACTTTTTCATAAGTTTCTGTCGCGGTTTCGCCGAGTTTTGCACAAAATTTTATCGCGCACCGTTGCTCTAAATTTCTCTGTTCCATTTTCGTGACATGCACTACTCGCGCGTTGTTACAAAACACTAAACAGCTGGCGAAGAAATGATCGTACGAGGGTGGTCAAGGTCTCAATCGAGAGAGTAGGGATCTGCTATTACGGTGGCGGAGTTACAGGTTCGCAGTGTTACCACAGGCCGAGAAAAAAAATCGGTCGCATTACTTAATTGTCTGACCTCGTATATAGGGTGGTGTATAAGGAAACATATGTATAATTTCTTTTTAATAAAACACAAATCTAGGCGTGACATTTGAATGATCCTATATTTCAAATTACTAATAGAAATTATTTAATGTGTTTATAGAGAAATAAAAATCCAAGTATCCAAAATACGACTCTTAATAAAATATATAGTTTAATTATTTTGGTATTTGTTAACAAAAATAAAGAAAATTTAGTATTCCTCTTATTATATTTTATTTTATGATACGTATTATTTCTAATTTTCTGTATTTGAAATTAAAAAGAAATTTTCTAGAATTTTATTTTTCACCTTATATGAATTATGAAAATAAATCAAAATTTATTAATGGCGGAACTTTTTATTAATGTATTTTTTATGTATATATTAATAAAAACATATAATCAAATGGAATAATAAAACTGATATTTTTTTAAATAATAACCTCATAAAAATAATTATATTTTGTATTTAATGCAATATTTAAAACAAATCTAACTTTTACAATTTATACCAACAATTAAATTTATATATATATATAGTACAATTTTTAATTAATATATTTCTATACATAACTAGTCTTAACTTCATATACTGGAAGACCTTTATCAACGACCCATACTGTACCTGTATCTGCTTTTTGAATTATTTCTATCATAGCATCAGCTACATGTTCAGAACTAAAATAAATAATTATAATTAAATTTTGTATTCATCTAAGAAATTATTAATTAGAAAAATACGTTAAATCTGATAACTTATGTTTTTTTTTTTAGATTAGTATTATTAAATTATCAAAGAATTTCTTCTTAAACAAAAAAAAGATTTTTTAAAAAATAGACTCTAATGTAGTTTATTTAATATTTAGTGTGATTTTAATTCAAAATTATTTTTATAAAATAATTGAAATTTTGAAATTTGTTTAGCTACAATTATTTTTTTTTAAAAAAAATAGTAAACAATTATGTATATATTTACCTTTGTAAAGTTAATGAATCATAAGAAACTAATTGAATAAATTCCGGTCCTAAATATAAATCATTTTTAGATTCTATTAACGGCGTTTTTGTGTATCCAGGGCAAATGGCTAAAACTCTGACTCCTGTTCGATTATAGTGTTCCGGTGCCTAGAATTAAAAAAAGTGTTTCAAATAATATTTTCACATTTTGTAATTACATCATAAAAATATTATTTAAAAAATAATTTACTAATAAGTTCTATATATAGAGTATCACATCAAAATCGAACATTCATTATCGCACAAAAATCATTATTCCCCACTCAAAAAAGATGCATTTTATTTAAAAATTTAGTTTTGCGCTGCTGATTGGACACCTTATATATATATATATATATATATATATTTATATATATATATATATATATGCAATTATTTTTGCTATTTTACAATTTGTGAAAACAATAAAATAATTTATTTATATTTATTAATAATTTTTTAATTATTATTTAAAATTTATTTCAGTAATTTATAAACTCTCAACACTCTTTTCAAATTACTTTCATTATTGTTATATTTACAAGAAGAATATTTTTTTATTAAATGAAATAAAAATCTTCTATTAAAAAAAAGTCACTGAAAGAATTTTTACCCCAAAACATTTACTTGCGGCAACTACACCATGTTTTGAAGTTGAATATCCTGGAAAAGCATGCACTGGGTATAAACCGGCCATTGAAGCAGTGTTGACAATAACTCCTCCTTCATAACCTTTATCTCGACTCATGTATTTTAATCCCAATAAATTACCTCGAAAATTTCCAATCTATATTAAAAAATGTCAGCATTTAATTTTTGAATAATATTTATATGTATATACATATTTATTCACATACAAATATACTTATAAATACGTTAAGATGCTTACTATATTGATATTTAGTTCTAGTTCCCATTTTTTATCATTAAAAATTCCAGCATTGTTTATAAAAATATCAATTCTCCTAAATTTACTTAAAGTTTTCTTAAATGCCTCTAAAATAAATAATAAAATCTATTATATTATAACTTATATAGGCCATTTTTTTTAGAAAATTAATAATATATTGAATGATTGTATATGAGTTTGTTTGGACTTTCAAAGTATTTTTTAAAGAAATTGTATAATTGTTTAAAATAACTTTAATTGAAAATATTAATTTATAACAAATATTTAAAATTCACCTTATTTTTGAATAACATAAATAAGAATTATGAAAATTCATAAATAACAGATATATAAATATGAAAATAATGAAAAAAGGATTTTCTGAAAACTTTTATGTGGACTATTTTATTATGTGAAAGTAAAATCTGGACTTTGAAAGATCAAGACAAGAAATGACTCTAAGTAGTAAAAGTATGACTGTGGATGAAAATGATGAATATCAGCTGATTAGAAAAGTTGTTCAAAGTTTGTTGAACAAAGATATTATATTTGAAATATTTTTTTTAGTCAAACTATTAAAATTTAAATGTTTATATCAAAAGAATGTTTATAAAGACTGATTCTATGAAATATATAATTTAATTATTAGTTACTTAATGTATTTATTCACTGAAATAATAATTTTTTTTTCTTGTTGAAAACAACTATAAAAATTTTCTTTTTATTACTTCTATGCTAATTTTAAAAAAATTATAGAATAATAATTAAAAAATATAAATTAGATGTTTTGTTTAGTGTGATATGCTGACCAGTAAATATATTTTATATACAAATAAAATGTTATTAATTGACATATGAAGAAAAAAGTAGTAATCATTTATTAATGTTGATGAAGAAATGCAAAGAATAATGATAGAGAAATAAAAAATAACATTCTAGAAATAATATCTATACATAACCTTTATATCTATACATAACCTTTTTGTCAAGAATATAATTTTTTTTATCTTTAATTTATAATAACCTCATAATCAAATTTGAATAGTAACTAATAAAACACCAATTTCATGTGAGATTAGATTATATTAAATTGTGTGTATATGTTTTATTTATTTTAATTTAGTAAAGAATGAAATTCATAAAATATTTTCAAGGTAATTGCTATCTTAAAAAAGTTACCAAATAATATTGGCCAACAGTCTTACTTTCTATTGACTCTATTATGATTAAGACTTTTCATTCAAATTCTAATAACGTTTTTAATTGAAAATAAATTCAATATTTTCATACAATTTTATTTGTAATGAAACTTGAAATTTACTTAAAGTTTAATCTTTGTTTCTATGTATTAATAAGTGTTTGTTTTAACTATTTAACATGTGATTTTATGTTTATTTATATATATGTATATATATATATATATATATATATATATATATATATATATATATATTGTAAATATTATGAATTTATTTATTTATAAATAAATGTAAATGCCATTTTAGATAGTGAATGTAGTAATTCATTCTATTATTATTTGTTACAATAAATTAAATTTTATAAAATTTTAATTCAAGGTCAAATTTACTAGATAAAAGTATATTTGTTCATAGATAAAGAATATAATAGAGTGTTTATTAGCTGTAGTTTTTAGAATAATAGATAGCAATATAAGTTATGCAAAACTGGTCATGGTTTTAAAATATTATTTTTTGTCATGAGTTCAAAAGAATTTTTAAATTAATTAAAAATAGTTTATTGGACATGGAAAAAATAATTAAATAAATACAAGTACAATTTCTTCTAACTTATTTAAATAAGTTTATCAAAAACAGCATAGATCTTATTTTTATAGAAATGATTTATTTTATCAGTTTTTAATATAAATAAAATTTAATTTTGTACATTTCTTTTTTTCAACCATCTTTTTCAATTGAATTATTAAAATTGCATCATAAATATGTTTATAGAAATCAAGACTGATTCTATAACTTAGCTTTTATAAAATAAATATGTAATTGAATCATCAGTAATTCATGCATTTATACACTTAAAAAATACATTTTTTATTATTGAGAGTATTTTTAAAAGTTTTCTTTTTTAATGTCTTCAATTTCTTGTTGTTTCACCTTTTAACTGTCCTAATTATGGGAAATAAATAAAAGTTACGAGATAGTTTAAGTAATAAAGTAAATGTTCAATATTTTAGTAATTTATATGCAGACAGATAATTCGAAGGAAAGTATCTTTCTTAATGTACAATTTAATTCATTATTTCATTATAATAATGGTAATTTTTTAATTTTATTGAAATATTTGTAATATTTTAGAAATAACATATATATATATATATATATATATATATATATATATATATATATATATATATATACATAATTTACAGAAACAAAACTAGAAAATATAAGTCGAGTCAGTAAAAAAATGCTTATTTGAAATTATAAATATATTTTTAGTACTTCCCTTATTTATTTATCCTTTTATTTTGAATACACTTTCAACTCGCTTTTACGTTTGCGAAAGTAAAAATGAATTCTGCTATCGTAATCATCTTCGAACTCATTAGGGATGTGTATGAAAAGCAAGTAAAAACGTTGAATTTTGTTCATTTTTTCAAAAAAAAAAAAAAAACAACTGGATGTTTCAATAAATAGATATTTATTATGTAATATATATATATATATATATATATATATATATATATTTATTCATACATATGCATTACATATATGTATAGTATATTTTATTTTACAAGCATGACGATAAAACGATCGAAATGGAGCGGCATTCAAAAGTAAATTAATTCATTTTGCAAACAAACACAAATATTGTCCGAAAACATTTCGCCTAAATAAACATTTGCTGAAATCTATAGATTCGAGTAAACATTGGGATATAACTTTAAATTGAACATATTCAACAATGTATTTGTGTAACTACGGTATTATTCCAGAAATCTATCAAATTTCTAAATATATGTCATTTTTAATACTTAATATTTCGCATTCAATTATTAATATTTATTCGAGGATAATAATTATTTAGGTTTTAAATACAATTGAATTTAATTTTTACTACGAAAATATGGTTTATAAAATATATGCCATGTTTAAATTTTAATCAGCATGTTTTAATTTTTATATGGGTATTTATTTCTACATTTATTGAATTCTTCTCACTCAATTTAATATAAAGTTTCTAGTTAGTATATTTATTTGTAATAATGTAATTAATTAATTTCATAATCAATTAAAAAAATGACGAGTTTCTGTTGCTTACCTTCAAAACTTTCTGCATTACATACATCGACTGTAAAAAATATTACTCGTTCATTTCGTACTTCTTTGTCAAATAATGATAAAACTTGTTCTCCTTGTTGTGTGTTACAATCAAAAATAGCAATTTTCTGAAATAAAAAATATTATATATAATATATGATACATATATTTTAAGTAAATAAAACAATTTTAAATGTACTTAATAAAATATATTACTGCAAAATTCTTTAAATTTAAATCTTTTTTTTGAAATCAACTCAAGAGTTTATGAATAGTCAAACACTTTTATTGAATTCTTATGTATCTTTCGTGTTTCGTCACAATTTATTCATGATTTTTTTTGGAAAAATCATATCGATTTTCAATGTTTATTTTGAAGTTTTACCCTTTGTCATCTGTCAACATTACAAAATTTCAACAATTTCGATTTTTAATCGAATTTTATATAGTACTTGATACATAATTGTTCCATTCATTTTTATTATAAAATATATTTTTCTTAAAAGAATAATCAATAATAATAAATGTTTACAAAATTAATTGCTATATGTTTAAAAAAATTAAAATAAATATGTTCTTGAAATAACAGATATATAAAAATAAATTTTCAGTTAATAACAATAAACTGTAATTAATGTTACTTCTAAAATATCAAATTTTATATTACTTAAAAAAATTTACCAACCGTTTTGTCATATTTCAAAAACTTTTTTACAAAATCTAATCCAATTCCTGAAGCACCTCCTGTAATAATACAATTTTTTTCTTTTAAGTCAAACATTGTTTCTTCTCTAATTCTATATAATAGAATAAATTCGTTTTGTATTTTATATGTCTACTACATGTATATAGAAAAGTGTGTGTGTGTATGTGTGTACCATGAGTATGTACTTATATATATATAACTGCTATGAAATGTTTAGTACAGCTGTAAATGTGCAAAAAATGACCTTAAAATCGAGCAATTAAGTAAAATATTACATCTTGATATGTTTTTATTTATTTGTTTTTTTATGATTATTCTATATATAAAATACTAAATTAGTGTAAATTATTCTTGTAATAACAATTAATCCTATCCAAAACATTTAATTCTATTATGAAAGATTTTTTTTTTAAAAAAAACTATTTTATTTATTTTACTATTTGTTTATTTAAGATATACAAAATAAATACTTCATTTATTTACTTAACAAATATTTTAAATATTTTTTCAGTATATTCCTTCTTTCCTCATTCTACCTTATTGAATATATTTTTACGTGTAGGAAAATAAAAATGAATTCTGAAATAATAATCATCTTATAATTAATTATGGATACATTCAAAAACAGCTAAAAATATCGATATTTATTTATTTTTATAGTAATTATACAGAAAATTGTTTATAGTAAATACATATTTATTTGTTTGTAATCATATTTTTGTTATAACTTTCGTAATTTACACTAATATTTATCTATATTGTATATTATTATCTACCTTAATTACTTGTTTATCTTTAACCTTACTTAAATATTAATATTCATAGAGGTTACGATTAATTTTTATATTTTTCTTTCTTCATGCGGTTTGAATTCAATTTGATATGGAGGTTGTTTGTTTTCCACAACCCAAACCGTTCCTGATATTGCATTTTGGATAATTTCAATCATTGCTCTAGCAACATATTCGACACTGAAATTATATCAAAGAATTTCTATTTTAAAACATGCATTTCATTTTATCTATATTCATATAAAAATATATTATTTGTCCAGAAATATTTTTTTTCTACACTGAAAATGACATTTTTATTTTTTTTATAATGATTTTAATTCAGGTGCTTTCTTTTTATCTTATATATATATGAAAAATATAAAGAAGTCTTTCTAATAAATTCTTAAATTTTATTTAACTTCTCATTAATGAATAATTCAGTATGAAATAATAAATAGTGTATCATTAACAATTTCCTTATTTTCTTTTAACGCGTTTAAATTTAAAGAAAATTTAGTTATTGTGTTTAATTATTTTTTTATTATAATGTTTGTAAGCAAGAAGGAAATTCTTTATTAATTAAAATAAAATCCTTTATATCCATGTTCATATATTGGTTTATATATGAGTATAAAATGATAAAATGTAAACAAAGATATGTGTTCTATTATTATAAAACGACATCCTTTTTAAGATAAATAAATTTAATTATATGTTGTTACTATATGAGTATTGTATGACTTCAGTATTATCTTTTTATAATTATCATCACTTTATTATTATTTCTAGCTAGAATGTAATATTTTTTTTATAAAAATACATAGTTAACAAAAATATCTATAAAGTATGTTTATAATAACATTAAAAATTTAAATATCCCAAAATTATTTATAAAATATTTCTAGAATAAACATTCAAATTATTTTTTTTTTAATTCTTTTGAAAATATTAAATAAATAATGATTAACAGTCATTCGTGTTTATTATTATTTTTTTTAGAAAAATTATTTTAAATATTTCATATATTTAAACAGAAATTACCTTTGACTGGCTTCCAATCTTGGAAGATTTTGACCAAGAACTGTAAATCCTTGTCCTAATGTTTTACTTATTCCAATGCTTTTCATTAGAGGCGTATCAGTTGGACCAGGGCATAGAGTTAGCACTTTTACTCCTGTTCGCTGATAGTTTCTTAAATTCTAATCAAAAATATCAAAATTATATAGGATCATCCAATTGTGACGCCTAGATTTGTGTTTTATTAAAAAAAAACATGTTACATACATATGTTATGTGCATTATTATCTCTTTTATTATTTGTATCATTTTAAATATATAAAAGCATCTATTAACACGTGTATCATTTTTTAAAAATACACACATATTTACATAACATCTCTCAATGTATACGAAACAAACTTTTATACACGAAAAAAGATTCTAATGTTTATATTCGCTTGTTGTTTCATTCCAACTAAAATTATTAAAACTAACAATAATAAAATGTCCTACCCCAAATGCCATACTGGCACCTAAAACAGCATGCTTCGTGCACACGTATCCCGGGATTGATGCATATGGATTAAGACCAGCAATGGATGAAATATTCACAATTACACCGCCATTATGTCCTTCATCAAGGCCCATGTACTTTAAAGCAAGAACATTACCACGAAACATTGCCTTCTGAAAATTGACATAATTATGTTAGATATGTTTGTGTGCATACATTTACATACATTTATTCATATATATATATATATATATATATATATATATATATATATATATATATATATATATTCAAACAGTGTTTTTAACTAAAATTATTCTATTTGAATTAAATGTAATATTATCCTAAATTATTTATTTTTATTTTCTAGTTTTAGAAAATTTCAAAAAAAATTACTAGTTTTACATTTTTTTCTATAAATGTTTTTTCTTTAAAAAAGAAGTAATCAGTTTCAGTAGAGTTATATAATACGAAAAAACATTTTAAATTAAAATGTTTGGTCCACAATAGCAAATATAAGTTATAAATTTAAAAATTGACAATTGGACTTTTTTAAATATTTTCATATTTTTTCATGTTATTTTTTCATTAAATCAAATATTAACTTAAAAAATATCGAGTTATAACTACATATATAGAATGAACCACTAAATTTTTAAACAGCTATTATGATTTAGCTTTTTTAATTGTGTTGGACTTGGAATGAAAAAAATATTCTAATTGAAATTTAGATAAATTTTAATAATTTGTTTTTGTCTTTCTTGTTATAGTCTTATCATGTAAATCTAGTAATGATTGTACAAAAAATATATAAATAAAAATAAGGGTATCAGTAATTATTCCACTAAATGGAATTATTACTTAAGAAATCCAGTACTTGAAACGAAAAGTGCAATGAACTTTTTTCAGTGCTTACATTAAAGTTATTATATGTTCAAGACAATAATTTTCTTTTGTAATGCTTTCATAGAAAATGAAATCTGATAAGCTCAAGTTTGAATTTATATTTGTAAGTTTATATATATATATATATATATATATATATATATATATATATATATATATACATTATTTTAATTAATAAATGTATTTCAAATTAATATAATTATCTAATATAAAAAAGTTATAAAAATGTATAAAAGTACATTACAATAAACATATAGTATATATATATATATATATATATATATATATATATATATATATATATATATATACTATATGTTATACCAAAAAATATGTGTAGCATACAAAAGTACATACCACATTGATATCAATTTCTAATTCCCAATTTGAATCATCATAAATTCCAGCGTTGTTTATGAAAATATCTAATCTTTTAAATTGGTTTACGATATCATGGCATGCCTCTAAATAAATATTGTATTCCATTAAATAAAAAATAGTTTAAATTTTTATATATTTGTTACTTGTGTATCACACAAATATATATATATATATATATATATATATATATATATTTATATATATATAATTACCTTCAAAACCTTTTTTATTGCATACATCTACTTTTTTAAAAAACACCTTATCTTTTCCATATTTAATATTTAGTGCTGTTGTCTCTTCTTCACCAACTTTATCATTGATATCGAAAATCGCAACTTTCTAAAATAGATATTTTATTCAATTTTTCAATTTGAATTATATATTTATACACATACTCAAATCTAATCATTTGTATTATTTTTTTTAAATTCAATCATTTTCATTAATACTAATAGTTATTTGTGAATTTATAAATAAAAATATTTAAACGAAAATGAAGTACTCAAATAATCTATAAAATAAAATTCTTATAAATTAATATAAAATGCTATTATTTTTCATTTTAATTCATTTCTCATGCTCATATTTTTATTTCTTGTATATAAAACTTTTTTTGTATATCTAATAAAAAAATAGGAATAAAAAATAAGAGTATTTCAATAAAGTAATAATTTGTTCGTTATTTGTGGATTATAACTGCAGAAAAATATTTCAAGAAATAAAATGATAAGAATGAACATACAAACACAGGTATATATATATATATATCTGTGTGTGTGTGTGTATGTACTGCTTGTGTGTTTCATCAATGTTAATACTTCTATAATGGTAAAAGTTTGAAAAAAGGCGTAACAAAACTTTTTAAAGTGTTGTGTTGAAATGCTCTTTTTAATTTATGGTTCCTTATAATTCATTCTTATTGCTCTGTACAGTATTAAAAAGTTTATAGTTATGAATTAATTCAATTCTACATATATATATATAGATATATATATATATATATATATATATATATATATATATATGTTTGCATTCATCCAATTATTTTAATTAGATATCTATATCACATAATAAAATATTTAAAAACACAAAAGATATACACAATAAATAATTTTTCTTTGAAAACATTGGTTAACCTAAGATAACATTGGTAAATTATTCATTATAAATGAATAAATAATATTTTCAATGTAAATAACAATTAATAATATATATTGAAGTTGTTTTGACTTGTTTTATAAATTCATTAAACCGTTAATTAATAATAATTAGATTATATCAACGAAATTATAATGAAATAATAATAGTTTGCATAAACCTAAAAGATTAAATATCAATAACAGATTTTTTTTATATTTATTATTTAAATAAATATATTGTGGAGAAATAAAAATTACTATTTGTATATTTTTACATACAATATTATTTGAATAATTGTTTATATAATGAAAATAGCAATGTTTGATGATGCAGATTTCTTTTTTGAAAAAAATAGATATAGAATATATTTTAATACTTACAGATGCTCCATGATTCAATAATTCTTTGACATGTTGCAACCCAATACCAGAAGCTCCTCCAGTAACAATAGCGTTTTTATTTGTGATTTCAAACATAACTCTGATTATATGTGGCTAAAAAGAATTTGCGAAGTTATATTTAACTGTTTAAGGTTCCTAATAAATGTATCCGAAATTTTGTTGTAAAAAAGTTATATTCTTATCTAAAATCAACAACATAATCTTTTATTTGTAACGGATTTAGATTCTCCTTATATAGGTATAGTGAATTTAGAAAAAAACTTATGACTAAATGTATTTTATTTAAAAATTATTTACTTCGTCATTCTCTGAAATAAAATTTTATGTATGTATATTTATTGTTATAATATTTGATCAGTATTTGTTCAGGCAATGAGATAAAATGTGTTTTAATTTATCATAATATTCCATTCATAGTGAAAAATTGTATGTTTTTCAACAGATGTATTCCAAACAAATTTACACCCATATACATATATATATATATATATATATATATATATTTGTTTGTGTGTATGTATGCATACATATATATTTTATCACACCATGAAAACAATTTTGTGAAAAATATTGATGTGTGCTGTATTTCAAAAAAATTGTTGTACAAACATTAATTGGCAAAAATTTTTCAAATAGATTAATTACATAGAAATACGATACATTAATGTGTAAATTACATCAGATGTTAAAAATGTCCGCTTTGAAATATGACAGCTATAATTTTTCTAAATCCTATTGTATCATCGTTCAACAATTCTTACAGTAGTTCTGTTTTATGAATACATATATTAGTTTTAGATATCCCCTACAAACAAATCTAGAAAAGAGTAATTTGAAGATTCTTTCATATTATTCAATCATCCCTCTTCAACATTTTTATCATAGGAAAAATTCAATTTTGAGATAAGTTCATACAGTTAAGTAAATATGTGAAATTTATTCATAAATATTTATTTTTAAACTAACTGTACCTTTTTTAAAAAATATTTTCTCTTTCTTAATCATTATTTTATTTTATATTCTCATGCTTTGATAATCATTATAATTGTATTAAAATGCATACAAGTAAATTAAAGGTTGATAGTAAACACCTGTACTTACTTTAATTGAAAATATGATTTTTAAACTGGTATTAATTTTATTAAAAGTGAATTTAACTTGAATTGTAAATGACAGTTGTAATTAATTTTATAATTGTTGTATTTATATTAATCAATATAAGAATTTGGTACCTAAAAGATATAAGAATATAATTCTTATATTTTTTAAAATAGAAGAATGTAATTTTTTACTTAATCCATAATTGTTTTTATTTGTAATATTGAAAGTTTAATATAATGTTAAATATTTTTATTTAACAAATAAATCATCTTATTCTTGCTAATAATTTAATATATTTAGAAAAATTTATGTTCAAAAAACGTTACAATTATATATATATATATATATATATATATATATATATATATATATATTTGTATGTTATGTATGTTAAAAAGCATGAGATATAAATTTTGTGAAGATAAAAACATATAAATAATACATACAGCTCCAACAATAAGCATGCAAGAATAAGAAATAAAATAATAAAATTTAAAATATACGAGTATGTATGTACTTTTATTTTTCTTGCAAGAAAAATGTAACTTGCATAAGAAAATATTAAATTTCGCATTAAAAACTTGTGTTATATATTTTTGAAAATAAACTGAACAAATGTAAGAAAAAACTGTAACATTAAAAAGTCGAATTAAAAATGAATTTGGCATAAAAGTTCTATAATAATCACCATTTGAAAAATATAATACAAAACTGTAACATTGAAAATCGTGTACATCAGATATTAAAAAGAATAAGTTTAAGAGATTGAAAGTTTTTTTCTCGTCAAAGTATAAATTAGTTCTATACAATGTGTATGAGGTTTTCGTGTTCAATCTATCATTTTTATTTGCTGAAGCTTCATTGTAAAAGTTAATTGCTATTGAAAAAAAAATTTTTTGTGATATTACAAGTTTTTTTGGTTACTGCAAGAATATAGAAAATTATTTATATGTATATATATATATATATATATATATATATATATATATGTGTGTGTGTGTGTGTGTGTGTGTGTGTGTGTAAAGGAATATTTGCAAATGTATTTTTAAAAAAATATTTATTTAAGATAAAGAAACGTAAATTAAAAATATTTTATGTAACTGTTATTAGAGACAGTACACAATAATATTTGTTCAAAATAATTCTTTTAATGAGATATGAAATAAAAGTTATATTGTACTCACATATTCACTAGTAGACAATTTTGCAAAACAATACTATAGTATAAATATTAAAATTACTACGTTTTTCAAAGTTAAATGCATTACTTTATCAATATATGTCATATTTATTAAAAGTTATGCATTTTTTTTCCTGTTACTAATGAAAAAATAAACTTCTTTTGTATATTTAATATTATCTACTTAAAACATATTATTTTTGTATTATATATTATTACTTTTTTGTTATTGTACTTCATGATTTTTTTACAGAATTTGATAAATTTCTTACAACTTTAGAGCTGTTGTAAGAAATGTGAATTTGTTTTTTTTTCGATTTATTATTTCATTTTAACTGATATTAAAAATGAAATGTACGAATTGTTTCTATACTCAACACACACACATTTATATATATATATATATATATATATATATATATATATATATATATATATATATATAAATTAATTCATTAATTTATAAATATTTAAATCCTATGATTCAGTGCACATTATTAATAATATTCTACTTTATAATAAATTAACTTTCTATGGAGATTCTCAAGCTTGAAATACTCTTCATTCTAATATTCAAATCATAATATTTCTCAGTATAGACGTTTAAAAGTTAGTTTAAAAAGAGATAAAAATTAAGTAAAGATTATTCTAAAATTTAAACCCTTATCCGTTATTATTATTAAACTGATAATTCATAAAACATTTAAATAAAAAAATAGGTTTCAAATGAATACTATGTTTTAAGAAAATAATGTCATGTACGTGAAAATAACCTCAAAAAATAAACGTATTCGTGTTTTTGCCGTGAAATCTTTAAAAAAAAATTGAAAGGATATCATTCGAAAGAAGAATGTTCTATTGCTAGAAAAAAGTATCGGTGTTATCAGAAAAAGTCTGTCTAGTCAAATTTATTTTTTAAAGATCAAATCGATATATTTTGATGGTATGAGATGAATACAGTATATTTTTCAATTGAAGTTCATCGATCAAAAAGTATGCAGACACCGTCGTATTGCAAATGATGTAAATCAGTCATGTCACACGTTATGTCGAACCGTACCCACCTACTTATACATATTTCAGGAGTTTTTGCATTTTTTTTATACTGTCTGAATAATCGACAATAGTTTTTGGAGCTTATATAGAGTTGAACTATAAGAAATAAGTTTTTAGTCAAATAATAGATTTGTTTATATATATATATATATATATTTGTGTGTTTGTTATAAGGTAATAACACAATCAATTATTTTTTACATAAAAATAATTTACTTTCTTAATATTAAAATTCAAACAATTTCATAGATTCATAAAATAAGATCATAGAGTCATTTTTATATGTTCTATTTAACTCTTTATGTATTGCGATTTTATATTTGTTTTCTAGGTTGCAGTTTAAATTAAAACTTATTAATAATGTCAATGTATATTACGTCCTTGATTCATCATGTAATTTAGATATTATTGTTATTTTGTTCGTAAAGTAATATGTGATAAAAAGTATAATGACAATTTTTATGCTTATGTATCGTAACAGAATTAAATAATATTATATTTTAATAAGTTATTATATAGGTCATCCAAATGTAACACCTAGATTTGTGTTTTATTAAAAAGAAACATGTGTATAGGGTGGTATATAGGGAAACATGTGTATAGTTTCTTTTTAATAAAACACAAATCTAGGTGTCACATTTGGATTACTCTATACATTTATATTTATTTTTAAAATTTCAAGAAGCAATGAATTAATAAAAGGTAATATTACTGTAACTAGTGTGTGTGTGTGTTAGAACTTTAAATTGAATTCCTATCGAATGTTCTCTTTAACCTAAAAAAACATCCCCTTGATATACACACACATACATATAAAGAAGGGTGTTTTTAGGTTTGATAGAACTTTTAAGAGGGATTCAATTTAAATTTCTATCACGCTTAAAAATAGCTTATATATATATATATATATATATATATATAAATAAATGTGCATGTATGTATAAAGAGAGAAACCATGTGTATAATAAAAGTATTTGTATTTAAAATTCATGATTATTTTTACAACAATAATATTCTTACAAATTGAAGTATCAAACTACAGTTCACTAACAATGACTATTACTTGAAGTTATTCATATAATTTTATCATTATAGGCGTGAGATTCTCTTATTGATGATTTTTCTTACATTATTTTCCCCAATCTTTTTCTTTCGGTATATGGCTTCATTTCAATTTCATAGGGAGGTTGACTCTCTTCAGAAACCCAAACAGTTCCCGATTTAGCTGATCTTATTATGTCTATAACGGATTTGGCAACATACTGGGCACTAAAAATAATTTAAGCGCACTTAATAATTTTTATATATTTATTTTACATATATATATATATATATATATATATATATATATATATATATATATATATATTTTTAAATATAAAATCATGTATGCAAAATAAACATTATTTGATAATGAACCTTAAGAAAATTATCTCATATTAATAAAAGTGTATTTAAATAGAAGAAACATGTTTAATAATATTTATTTAATATTTTATTATGCATCCAATAATTATATATATATATATATATACATATACATATTATATATATATATATACATATACATATTATACCTACTGAATAATCTAATCCAGTATTAAATACTTTTAAAAATTTTAAATAAAAAACAGAATTAAGCAACATTAACTTAAAACATTTCTAGCAAAATTAAATACATCGAAATGTAGTAAATATGTTTAATATAACTTTGGATGTCATTGTTTTTATTTATTTTAAATTCATGAACCTCTGTATATTAATGTTTACAACACTTTATAAAAGAGCTTATACGTACTGACGTGTGTGGGCTTTTATGATTATTATGTATATAAATAGCATATATATATATATATATATATATATATATATATATATATATATATATTTACTATAATTTAAATTAAAAATAATTAGAGGAATAAATATTTATTTTTATTAAAACATCACTTCAATTAAAATAAATAAATCTTTAAATGAAATGACTTCTGTGTTTAATATAGAATATCTATATATATATATATATATATATATATATATATATATATATGTGTGTGTGTGTGTGTCTATATGTTTGTGTGTGTTATTTAAATATCATTTATAATTTTTCCAATTGTTTAAAAATGAAACAAATATTAAACCATTTAAGAATATCACAACAACATTTTAATCGTTTTTCTGATAAATTTATCAAATTTTATCAATTCCACAAATAAAAAGCTATGTTATATCTTTTTTTCGACGTTAAAATATATTGTATAGGGAATACTGAATGTAATTGAACGTTATTGATAAATTCCGAAAAATGTGTAACATGGGAATAGGAACTTGTTATTATTCCATTAGAGATAATTTCAGTATTTAACAGAAAAATGTTTAATTGTTTTTTTACCTACTTGTATACCTACGGTTATATTCATATATATATATATATATATATATATATATATATATATATATATATATATATATATATATAATTTAAATACTTACTCTTGCATTTTATTATTTGGTATGTAATCTTTTCTTTTTCCTAGATTGTATGCTGGTGATAATAGTTTATCACTAGTATTTTCAGTAAATGCTGTTCTAGTTCCTCCTGGACATAGTACTAAAATTTTTACTCCAGTTCGATTGTAATGTACGTCACTCTATAAATAATAAATATTTTAGTTATTAACAACGACTAAAATATTATTTGCAGATTTGAAAGCTGTTGTTTCAAAAAACATTCATTTTTTATAATAAAACTAAAAACAATAATATATAACTTTTAAAAATATATAGGATAATAATTATTTCAGTTTTATTTCATTTATCATATATTATTATCGTGTAATATTGCAAAGAATAGTTACTTCGCATTGGGGAAAAATTGTTGATTTTTATAAATGTCGAAATTTTTTAGTACCCTAATGGTCTTATAATAATTGATATATATATATATATATATATATATATATATATTAATTTAATTATTTTCCTTATCAAAATCTCTTTTATGAAATTTGACGATGTTTTTGTGTCAATAAATTTTAAAGTTTTCGAAAAAGTTTCAAGACTATAGTCACGCTATAATAATACGTAACGAAAAGATGAGAAATATAAACCGTTGGAAAATATAAAATCAATAGGTTGCAAGTGTTATCTACGTATAAAATCCTCGTATGTGCATGAATATCGTGTTTAAAGTTCATAAACTTACACTAAACAACATATTTTCCAAGTATTGTATGTTATTTTGTATCATGCCAAGTTAAAAATAGAGTGTCATGTTGTCTGTGTGTTAATTCGTTTTTTTTATTAAATATAAATATTTTTAATTCCGAAATTTGCACACTATGACGGTTATGGCACAAAGAGAATAAACAAGTACATGTTGGAAAATCAAAAGAGTAACAGTTTATTTCATACTAAAAAATATGTGTTATTTAATAAAGAACATGTGTATTTTTAGATAAACACGTACAAATATATAAAAGCATCCAAATGTGAGGCCTAGATTTGTGTTTTATTGAAAAGAAACATGTGTACAGGGAAATATGTGTATAGTTTCTTTTATTTCATTTTAATAAAACACAAATCTAGGCGTCGCATATGGATGACCCAATATATATATATATATATATATATATATATATATATATATATATATATATATATATATATATATGTATACATACGATTGTATATATGTATACATATATGTGTTTGTATGAGAGTATGACACCTGTCATCAGGTTTTCTGCAGTAAGCAAAAGTTATAATTATTATTTCATATTTTATATTTACAATTATATATATATATATATATATATATATATATATATATATATATATATATATATATTACTCATCAAAAAAACAAACGTAAATTTCGTATAACATTTTCTATTTTTACATTATAAAAAGAATTAATATAAATAAAAATAAAGTAACATATATTGTCATAAAAAATTCATACCAACGTTTTATTTTAATTTCTGAACACAGTTTTCATAAAAATTGTTTAACAATTTAATTTTTATTAGATAATATGAAATATAAATGCATCTACATTATTTATAAGAAATGTTGACATAGATAACTTAGAATTATAATAATTTCAGCATGTTTATCAAGATTTATTCATTTTCTTCTAAATGAAAAATTAATAATTTCAACCTCTTTTGTACAACTTCTGTGTTTTTTTTTAGATTTCTAATTAGCTATAAAAAATATCTCATATTTTTTGAAAAAAAAGAAAATTTGTTTTCTGATTTGTTTGTTAAATAATGACAATATAATTGTTAAAATATGACATTGTGATTTTCTAATTTACTATTTGTTTTAATTTTCGAAATAAAATCTTCCACTTTTTTAAAAATATTAAAAACTTACTCCAAATGCTGTACTAGCACCAAGTACTGCCTGTTTAGTAGCTGCATAACCAGGACACATGGGAAATGGTGAAAGTGCTGCTATTGATGCAATATTAACAATAACACCTCCACTACCTCCTTCATCGTAACTCATATGCTTTAAACCAAGTAATATGCCACGGAATGTGCCTTCCTAAAATAATTATTATTTATACATGCGTGTACACATGGGCTCCTAAAATTCGGCTCATACGTACTTGCTAGGCAAAACGAATATGAGAGTCAAAATGGAGTTTTATTATAAAACCTATTCATTAGCTAAATGTTTATTACTCATATAACATGTTTAGTTATAACATAACATATATTTCAAATGAAACATAAAAATACATTTGATTTATTCTTTTCATATTGTATTAAGTGTATTTTATTATTTATATTTTAATATTGTAAAAAAATTTTAAGTTTATTTTCTGTGGTGGATTAAGAAATTTTTTTTCAAAAAAAAAAAAACAAATTATACACTTTTTAATAACTCCAATTGTAGATATTAGTGGAAATAATAAAAAATTAAATATATTTGAGATTTTCTTAATAGAGTGATTATATATAAGAGTGAGTCATAGCTTTAAATTATTAAAAAGAATTTTAACTTAGTAATAGAAACAATCAGTCCTTGTCCTAAATAAAAAACTCGTGATCATAATACTGGAAAAATGTAACGTATGATTTTTTGATGAAACAGACGTTATTTACGATCGCTATTGTCTATAAATCGCAAACAGACGTGTAATATAATTTTAATATGTTGAAAGGTCGTGCAGTTGATATGTTGCAGAAAATGGAAAAATCCATTTCATTTATCGGTGTTATTGAACAATATTTTTTATGGAATTCGTATAAAAATTATTTAATATATAATAGGCATTAAATAAGTACATATACCATTTTTTTTTATTAAGATTGAAATTGATTAGTTGGTATATTTTTTAATTCGATTGTGATTGTTAATATATCGTAAGATTTTCTTTTTCACTTACCACATTAATTTTGATTTCCATTTCCCATTTCTTATCATTAAAAAATCCAGCATTGTTTATTAAAATATCAATTTGCTTTAATACTTTAACTGCTTGTTGGAAAGAATCTACAAAACATGTTCTCGTTAATTTTAACATAATTTATTTTTGATATATTATACTTTTAATGATATTATTTATTCTGAAATTTATAAACGAAAATGTTTTTAAAAACGATGTAAATAATTTTGTTTCATCATTTCTTTAAAAATGCTTTTGAATGCATTTTAACAACTTATCGAAAATGGAGTAATATAAAACAA
This sequence comes from Neoneuromus ignobilis, assembly GCA_029203775.1. Lineage (NCBI taxonomy): Eukaryota > Metazoa > Arthropoda > Insecta > Megaloptera > Corydalidae > Neoneuromus > Neoneuromus ignobilis. The sequence continues at coordinate 13,830,141 of CP092095.1, read as the reverse complement.
AACAAACAAACTGAGTAAGCAAATTTCTGTAACATTTTACGAATTGAGTTCTTGTGCTTCGATTGATTGACAAGAATGCGATTTTCTTTTTAAATTCGCCCTTTTAAGAATACAAATATCAATCATCGCTAAATCTATTCTTTTTCTTTGTAAAAAAACTTCGACTCCTAATTTGTTACTTTTAAAAATTCTCATTAATTTTTTTTTTAATTTTGTGAAATGACATTATCTAATAAAAAGCTAAATGATATTTTTATCATATATTTTGCTAATTATTGAGTAATATATTATTGTTATATATGTAAATATTTATTATTTTATAGTCATGAATATATTTTATTTATTCATCTTACACTGTATTTTTATTTCATTTTTTATATTATTTATACCGTAGTTATACATTATCTTAACTTTAATATTTTTTCTAATAATTTAAAGTTTTATTATAATAAAAAAAATATTTAATTTTACTTCTATTTGTCTTGTTATGCAAATTTGAATTCAAATAATTTGTAAATATTTTCAAAAAAATAATTTTATTACATATATATATATATATATATATATATATATATACCTTCAAACAATTTCTTGTCTGCAATATTAACTTGCATAAACAAAACTCTTTTTTCTCCATATTCTTTATTTAACTCTTCTTCTGTTCGTTTTCCATTTCCTTTTTTGATATCAAAAAAGACAACTTTCTGAAAATAAAAAAATACAATTATGCTCAAATATATATTTTTAATAATCTTTTTTTAAATCAGGTTAATCCTGAAAAATATATTATATGCTGCAAATCTTAATTTATATTTTTAATTAGTTCACTGTTTGAAATATAAATTGTTCCTTGTTCAGTAAAAATATAATTCCGGAAGTAAGATCTTTATTATAAATAAATCCATTTTCATTTTTATTATAGATAATATTGTCATACTCATTTATTGCAATAAAAAATAAAAATGTAATATTTTCAAATGACAAATATTTCTACTTTTTTTAATTCATTTTATTATTTTAAATATTAAAAAAAATTAAAATTCACTATATTTGATTGTTTGGTATATTAGATGAACACTATTTTAAATTTTGCTTGTATATTTTGAAATATCACTTATACATAAGTTATATATTGGTTTAATTAAAAAAGTAGAATAATTATTTAATTAAATAAATTTAAATTTGTTTATTTACAAATGATTACTAAATTAGAGACAAATATATATATATATATATATATATATATATATATATATATATATATATTGGAATGACAAAAATGAAAGTACATTAACTTGAAATGTTCATTTATTTTAATGACCTGCTTGAAATGAACATTAAATATTAATTCAAATACTGTCATTAAAATTCTCTGAATAAAATTAATTGAAGAATAATTTTTCAAGCTATAAATAATCTTTGATATGAATTTCAAATCCATCACTTCTCCAGATCTTATCCTAATTAAAACCTTGATACAAATTTGCAATGAAATAGATTTATAATGATGTCTCTGTATTATAAATAAATTGATTTGAATATAAACTATATATATATGATTTTTTTTAGAATTTAAAAAGATCTCTAGTTATATTTCCAAGTCAAATGTTTAAAAAATATATCAGAAATATCTAATCAGTAATCAGTGTTCATAATTCTGTCAAATTAAATAACATCTCTTCTATCAACCTTATCAAAACAATCTTATCGTTTATTACTTTGATTAGTATTATTTAATATGCATTTGAAAAAGGTCATTCAAATAAATATTTAAAATATTTAAAGGTATCACGAAACGTAACAACATGCAGATGTAAATAAACATCGTGACACTCTATCAATTTTTATATTAATTATGTGACAATAAAAAATAGCAAACATTCTAAATCCGTGCATAATTCAATCATATATTATAGAAAATTAATGGTGTTTTTCGAAAAGAAAAACACAGTTTAGTTTACATATCATTCATTATCAGAATCTAAAAACGAAGCCTCATTTTATACAATTCATTTGATAACATCAGAACTGTTTACTGAGCATGCAGGCAAGATATTTAAATCAAAAATACATGCTAACCACTTTGTTTGCATAATGATATTTCTTGTGTTCATGTGATTGCGTGTAATAGGTCTAGATTAAATTTAATGTGAAGATGTGTACTTTTTTAACAATTAATGTATATTGTTATTTCTTACTTCTTGTACTACTATTTATTATTTATTAACTTTGGGCGATTTTTTTTTATAGTACGAATTCAAATTTTATTTGTTTAGTAATTATTTAGAAAATCACATTCAAATCAATAAATTTTAATGCAGTTCAAATCAAAAACAAATATACATTAATAATCATTTAAATGTTTCTTAAATATTTATATATTATTATTCGACTCTTAAATTCATTTATGCTAGTAAAAAATAGTAGTGGAATAATATATGTCTGATCCTTTCAGTTTTATTGGGACCATCCTATATCTGCATATACACGTATAAACACAAATATACACATATGAATTAAAATGATTTTGTTACAATTCTTACAAAAAATTAATTAATTAATTTTTTTTTAAAAAAAATAAGTAAGTATTTAAAAGTAGAGTTACTTATTCTTCTTTATAAAATACTATTAATTCTTTTTTAATTATACTTTTACATTTATTTTGAATGTTATTAAATAAACACTTCAAAATTTATTAACAAAATATAATATCGGAGTTATTCTGGTATTATTCATTAATTTTAATTAATTACATTTTATAATTATGATCAAAGTAAAGAATAAAAATACAATTATAAAATTATTTCTTTAAAAAAGTATATTGTAAATAATTATTGACTTACTTTTACATTATTTTGTAATAAATGTTTAACAATTTCCAATCCAATACCGGAAGCACCTCCAGTTACAAGAGCATTTTTATCTTTGATATTGAAAAGCATATTCGTTTTTGTAAAGAATCTTAATTAAAATTTTGAATCAAGTACACTATCTCCACAAAAAATGTAACTAGAATAGAATTTTTCGTTTGTGCAAACGTTTACATACAATAAAAGATATGAAATTATATATATATATATATATATATATATATATATATATATATATATACACACAAAAGAAAAAAATAAGTTAACGATATAAGTAAATGAAATAACAATTATCTCTCTAATACTGTAGTATCTTACTTTTTTTATTTAATTATTTTTATTCTATATTTAAACAGTCATGACAAGATCATAAAAATATAATATTTTTTTATTATTTTTAAAGAATAAAAAGTTTTCTTTATCAACTACACTATTATCTTTTGTTTACATATATATATATATATATATATATATATATATATATATATATATATATATATATATATATATGTATGTCTGTCTGTATAACCTTGTATCAAATATATAATTTTTAGAAAGCAATTGACTCCAAACAAACATGCATATATATATATATATATATATATATATATATATATATATATATATATATATATATAACGAATTCATATTACATTTTTACTCTAAAGATCTATTTAATATAATTTATTATTTAATTATGTGATTAAACAAAATAAAACTTTAAATCATTTTTAAAATTAACTGAAACATAGTATTTTTAAAAGCAGATAATTAAATGTCAGTACGTTTTAAATTTGTTAAATTTCTTTTATATTAAACTTAATTTACATCTCTGTACATTTTTCATCTGTCAGTAAATTATTAGAACAATTAAGAAAATGTATCATATTTAAAATTAGCACATTCTGTTGAAATGTACTTAACATTTTTTCCATATATTTTATTTCCCCTTCTATATATAATAAGAATATCAACAGCAATTTCAGTTTCTATTTTCTGTACTGATATTAAATAGAAAATGGTATGCTAATGGTATGTTATTAAACTAATCATACAAAGGACGTATGTTGAATGGTTTTTATTAAAGTAATTTAATAATGTACTTACATTTAAATAAACGATAATATATGTTTATACTTATCTATTGCATTAGTCTCTCTTTGTCAATTAGCTGAGATATATACAAATTGTATTATAAATTAAAGGGACAAAATTTATATCAATTATATGCATGCTGTTATTACAAAAGTTTGTGTAAATTATATTGTTGTAAAAATTTTTTTAATAACTATCTTGTGTGTGAGTACATACATACATATATATATATATATATATATATATATATATATATATATATATATATATATAAATCATCGATATCGTTAAATTTTATTAAATACAACCACATATTATCAATCTGAATTTTTTAAATCTTTCTTTTTATTCCTTTAGGTAAATGAGAATATCATAGATAAAGAATAAATAATTTTTTATTAGACATAAAATAATCATTATGAAATATTTACAAGATTTAAAAGTTTTACTAACAAATAATTACATGATTATAGAAATAATAATTACAATTATTATTATTTTTATTTATAGATTACAATTAAGTATTGATAATTTAACAAGAGCAGTTTATTATTTTTTTATGTCTATAGTATTTTATCAACAAAATCAATTTTAAGTTATGTTCGTATATGTAAGTATTATCGACAGTGATCTTGCAATTATTCGATCATATTTGAAATAATATTACGATACAAATGCATATTTTACATTTTGATCATTGAAAATTTTGACGAGGTACACCTCATCTGATTCGTTATTGGCGTAAGCTTTTAACGAATTATTCACTTCGCTTCATTACTGTTCGTAACACGTGAGCTTTTTAATTAAATATTATTCACTAACTTTGTATTCAAGTTGTGCCAAAAATCCTTTTTAGAATAGTAATGCTCTGATCTGCATATCTTTCGTTGCGGTTATGACTAAAATCAGTAGATTTGTGTGTTCCGTCTATTCGATTTCTTCAATTTTCAATTTCTCGAATGAAACAGAATTTTCAACTGGATTCAGTTCAAAGAAGTAAGAGTAATACTGAGAAAAAAATGTAATGTAGAGCGTGTGATCTGATATTGAAAATATAATGGATATATTTTGTATGGATACGAATTTTGCATTCAAACGAATAAAGTCTTCACTCTATTGGGTGTAAGATTTATATACATATACTCTTTTTAAATATATATATATATATATTAAATTACATCTAAAAATTGAATCAAATCACAAAGAAAAATATAGAAAAAATTACATATTCTTTAAATAACTCCGATATAGTATTGTAGTATAATGAGTTGTTGCTCTTATTTGAATTACACTGATATAAAAAAAGTATACAATAAAAAACTATCTGTTTATTAATCGAAACTATTTCTATTTATTTTTCATAAAAAATATGCTTTAGGCAAAGTATGTAATTTAAAATTTCGTTTGAATTTTGTTATTAATATGAATATTATAATAAAATATTGTTTAAAATCAATAACAAAATTGAATAAAGAGATTAAATGAGTTTATTGAAAATTATAGATGGATTGTGTAAAATGATTTTATATTTATTTTATAATAACGATTCTTGAATTCTAAAAAGTGTTTAAATTCATTTGAATAAAACAATTAAATTTCTTTATTATTTATTTATATTTTCCAAATTTATGTTCAATATATATTTGTATTATTTATTTCAATATTTTTTAAAAAAAGACATATATTTCATTCATATAAATATTTTTTTAATAAAATAACATACATACATGTCCAGTAAATGTTATCGTTGATATATGTTTTAATTCCAATTAAAAACTTTTTCGACAATAACTGTCAGAAAATAAAATGAAAATAAACATGAAATAATCCTGGAATCATTTATGAAAAAACAGACATACAAAATGAACTAATGAAATAGATTTTAAAGCGAAATATTGTTGGAATGAAGTTAGAAAATATGATTTAACAGTACTGGAGATCCATTTTCATTCTGTAAATATTATCATTTAGCGTGTACTTCGACATTATAGATAAGATCAGTTAGTACCTAAGTGTAACTGACACTGCCATACACAATTTATATCAGAAGATTTATTTTAATTACTCGTATATCCATTAATATTAATTACTAAAAGGAAATTTGGCTTGTAACGTCGAATACACATACTTGTTTAAGTCCTTCGTTAAGTCCTTAACTTTGATGATACTGTCACGATTCGATACAAAACATGTAATTTTACTTTATGCTATTTGTTTTATTATTTTGTAATATGTGAATATTATGTATTCTTTGATTACATTTTTTTTTTAGAAAAATAAATCGATTTATCATTTACGTTTTATTGAAGTTTATCATTATGTTCTTTTTTAAATTTTATATATACATTAACTCAAATTTGTTATTTATTATAAATACCACTCTTAAGGGGTTATACGCACTTGCGAGGCGCAAAAACGACGTTTTTTTAGGAATTTTTTTTAGAAACAGTATCTATTTTGCAATTACAAATTATGGTTATTTGAATAGATCCTACGTTCAAGAATAAAATAACATGTCGATCATAAAAAAATATTGAAGTGCACCGCTCCTGCAGACGATGTCCCGAACGACCTCCAAAAAAAGGCGCTTGGCGGTGATCTCCATATCGGCGGTTTGGATTATTTGAAATCAAAAAATATGGTCAATTCTTTTAAAGGATAGATTAATGCAGGTATTTAACGAAGGAATAATAAAAATTTTCATTTTTGACAAAATGGCGTCTAATTGAAAAAAATTTTTAGTTTTTTACTAAAATATTTGGCACCTTTTTTCGCTCCAAATTGTTTAAAAAAATAGTAATAATTTTTGTAAACCTTATTCCTTCGTTCAATACCTGAGGAATATATTTGAGAAGATTGTGTGAAAATTTGAGACCGATCGGTTAAGCCATTTCTGAGATATCGAGATCACCGACTATGAAAACACCGTTTTGAGATAAACGCGTTTGAAGTTTCGGAAGTAGTTTACATATAGTTAAAAATTTGGTAAAAATTCAGGTGTATGTCCGAAAATATTTATCGGATTTACTTCAAATTTTCAGAGAATATACTCAAATATATGTGCATTCCGAAAATGCAAAAAAAAAATCGATTTTTTGAAATTTCTAATTGCGTATAACCCCTTAAGGATACCAAATGTGACTAAAAAATTTCCAATAAAAAATCTAATTTTAAAATTATAAACTCTGACACTATCCTACTTTTACACTTCTGTTCATTTTATCTATAAATATTCCTTTTGTGTTAATGAGTTGTTCCAGATATACATAGTTTTCAACTTCTTCTATTTCTCTACCTTTTAATTCGATTCATTTTTGATTTGAAAAGTCATTGACCATTACATTTGTCTTATCCAGGCTTATCACAAGTCCTATCTTTCAACTTTCTTTATCCAATTCTTCTATTCTTGTTTCAAATTTATCTGTGTTTGTAAAGAAAATAATATCATCCGCAAACCTTAAGTGACTAAGCATCTCTCTATTTATTTTTATTCTATGAGATTCTCTCATACATCTCTGTACTTACAAATTGTATATTTTAATGTACATACATACATAAATATATATGTATGTACATTTATATATGTATATATATATATATATATATATATATATATATATATATAAACCCTTTACATTTGATTTCATTTTATTATAAAATCGAATATTTTTAATTTTTCTAAGTATAATTTTAAATTTTATAATGACCATTTTATATTTTAAAATGTATTTTTATTTTTATTATTTTTAAATTTAAATTACTTTTTTAAAAACTTACAATAAATATGTCAGTTTACAACTGTTTTTTTTTAATTCGTAGAACGTGTCATTTATAATACATGATTTAATGAAAAAAAAACATTTAATATTTAATTACAGTTTTTAAATCATATTAAATCCACAAACAGTTTTATTCATAATTATATTGAGATAATTATTACATTATATATATATATATATATATATATATATATATATATTCATATTGACAGTATAACACATTTTATAAAAAAAAGTTTTAATTTTCCATATATTAAAATATTTTCCCAAACAAGAATTTATTTCATTTAAAAATGAGACATTTACATTGTAAATTTTAGTAGAGTGAATTTAATACCAATACCCATTTCTCATTGTAAACACAATGAATGTGAAAATATGAAGTTAATATAGATTAAAATATTTTTTTATTTGGAAAACAGTATAAAAAAAGTATACTTTTGAGAACGGTATATTTGAATCGTTGTTTAAAAACGAAAAAAACATTGCCAGAACATAAAAACAAACTTTCAAGCAGAGATAATTTTAATCAATTTGTTATCCAGTGAGCGATATGTTAGCTGACCTCAAAAGCCATTATAAATTTTTTTTCGACATTTTAACTCAATTACAAGGGTTTAGTTAAAATCGAATCACTTGTTAATTTATTTTTTTACCTAAATTAGAACATCGACATTTATATTTACATCGTATCGGATTGTTAGCCTGAAACTTGTACGTTTTGTGTAAAGCAATTCATTTTATCGTGGCTGTAGTTAAGTTAGTACAAACGTGTTTATACATTTATGAATACGAACACAAATACGTTAATAAGTTTATGACTATAAATGGATTATTAATTGTTTGCAAAATATATGTACGGTTTCCTTTATGATGAAAACAGGATAAGAATTACGTTGTAATCTTGAATTATATTGTATGTAACTCGAGAATTTCGTTCTTAGTAAACTGTTATTATCTCAAAGTTTTCCAAATATATAAATACATTAATATATATATATATATATATATATATATATATATATATATATATATAATATTAATAATACACAAACTAATTCATTTTTCATCTTTATAGGTCATTTTGATTCCTCATTCGCATAATGATCCAGGATGGCTAAAGACTTTCGAGCAATATTTTTACTACGAATCGAAACAAATCCTCAACAACATGGTGGCGAAATTACAACAATGGCCCAATATGACATTCATTTGGTCTGAAGTATCGTTTTTGAGTACATGGTGGGATAGTGCACATCCTACGAAACAGAAAGCGTTAAAGAAAATTCTTCAAGAAGGAAGGTTGGAAATTACAACCGGTGGATGGGTGATGACCGATGAAGCTAACAGTCATGTCTTTGCTATCGTTGATCAACTTATTGAAGGTTCGTATATTTGATTTTTTATACACATATACCCCTTTTTTATTTTATATATATATATATATATATATATATAGAGAGAGAGAGAGAGAGAGAGAGAGAGAGATTGTTATATGAATGCAGAACAGAATTTTGAACAAATATGGTAATTCACTACTGTAGTTAATTTATTTAAATCATTTATAGATTATTTAGAATTGAAGATAAATAATCAAAGAATACCCCCATTGTTCTTATTATTGAAAAAATAGCATCGCATAAAAAAAATTATAAAAATTGATTAATATTAATTTTTCATAAAAATAGATTTTAAATATTATTCATATTAACGTTTTGAAAAATGTTATTCTTTAACAGAAGTTTTAAACAATAGTTTAAGTATTATCAATAAAAATTGATATCCTTGTTCTGTATTGAAATTTCTAAGTGATTTGTTTACTTAAACGAGATATTATAATATATAAATACATATGACAAACAGCTGTAATATTACAAAAGGCTCAAATAATTTATAATTAAAACGTTTTTAATTACTGATATGAATTACAAACTATATATTTTAAATTTAAATTGAATTTTAATATGTTTGTGTTAAGATACTTTATGAATATTTTATTAATGAAAATGAAAAGTTAGTAACAATAAAATCTTTTTTCTTTAAAAATAAGAATAAAATATTATTGTAGAAAATATTTTGTAACTATAAACATTTTTCAAAGAAAAAAAATAATTTCACCTTATATGAAATTTACTATGAAAATCAATACTGCATACCTACAACTATTTATGTTCTTCAAAAAAAAAACAATTTAATTAAAATTTAATTACAAAAAAATTAAATTAAGGTAATTGTAATGCTGAACAACTTGATGTTCTCTTTGTATACATTTTTAATATACTTATATTTATATACAAGTTGTTTAAAAAAGGATTTTAATATATAATAAAATTTCAAAATATAATTGATAACAAATCACACAAATAACAAGTAAATATTTTAATATCATAAATTCGTATTTCATTGTTGACTTGAAAGTTGTTTCGCCAAAAATAATAAATTAGTCATGCACTTAAATTAATGTAAGGATTAAGCGTAAAAGCCGTAATTAATCTTTCTTTATATTATAAAACATTCTGTTATGCTTTAATAAAATTTTATCACGATTTTATCACAGTATTTACAACAAATATAAATACGTACGAATATAATAAATATTGAAAATGGAAATTTAATTATTCTCACAATAATAATTCATAAATATATATTTGTTTTGATATCATTATATTAAACCATTTTGTAAATATTTACGCTCATTTTTAATTTTAAACAATCACAGTTTTATATATATATATATATATATATATATATATATATATATATATATATATATATATATATATATAATATGTATGTGTGGTGTGTGTAATAAATAATGGCTATATAATGACATATAACTAAAATTATAATTTTCTCAGCAATTAAAGAAAGTAAGAATGAGTTGTTTTCATTAAAAAGTTAAGAAATATATTTTTAAAATTATTTAATTTCTCTATAAATATCATTACTGTATTTAATAACTATTTTAATTATTGTATTTAGCATTATGATACTTTTAAATCTTTTTTATGAACTTTTTAACATTTTATTCTATTTCTATTTTTTATAAAAATTGAATATTTATTTTCATAATTCTGTGTAAAATATTTTTTGTTATTTATTTTTATAAAATATACTTAAAAAATGAACGTATATTTCAAAGTATTATACACTTTTATAAGCTCTGTATCAAAATATAATAGTCTATTATTTATTAATAAAATATATTAAATCGTTATAAAATACATTAAATATATTTATCAATCATAAAGAACATTGACTTGAAATATTTGATCTTGTTACTTTAATCATTCTCTGAGAGATTTTGAATTTTTTAATATTGTTTTTTAAAATAAAATATTGATACATTTTTGAATATTCTCCATTTTATTAAGACACTATTAAGGGGTTATACGCAGTTGCGAGGCGCAAAAACGACGTTTTTTTAGGAATTTTTTTTAGAAACAGTATTTATTTTGCAATTACAAATTATGGTTATTTGAATAGATCCTACTTTCAAGAATAAAATAACATGTCGATCATAAAAAAATATTGAAGTGCACCGCTCCTGCAGACGATGTCCCGAACGACCTCCAAAAAAGGCGCTTGGCGGTGATCTCCATATCGGCGGTTTAGATTATTTGAAATCAAAAAATATGGTCAATTCTTTTAAAGGATAGATTAATGCAGGTATTGAACGAAGGAATAATAAAAATTTTCATTTTTTACAAAATGGCGTCTACTTGAAAAAAATTTTTCGTTTTTTACTAAAATTTTCGCTCCAAATTGTTTAAAAAAAATAGTAATAATTTTTGTAAACCTTATTCCTTCGTTCAATACCTGAGGAATATATTTGAGAAGATTGTGTGAAAATTTGAGACCGATCGGTTCAGCCATTTCTGAGATATCGAGATCACCGACTATGAAAACACCGTTTTGAGATAAACGCGTTTGAAGTTTCGGAAGTAATTTACACATAGTTAAAAATTTGGTAAAAATTCAGGTGTATGTCCGAAAATATTTATCGGATTTACTTTAAATTTTCAGAGAATATACTCAAATATATGTGCATTCCGAAAATGTAAAAAAATCGATTTTTTGAAATTTCTAACTGCGTATAACCCCTTAAAACAAGATGTATTGATTCGGATTTTATTAAATCTCAACCCCATTTTTCACCTTCAGTAATTATATTTCATTTCATTTTCAATAATGTTTTTTTCTTAAATATTATATATATATATATATATATATATATATATATAAGAATAATGCCCTTTTTAAAGAAGTGATTATCTATAAAATTATTAAAAAAATCACGTATTTAATTTCGAAATCTAATTATTTTATTTTGATTGCTACTCCTGCTATCTTAAAATAAATCTAAATTTACAACGGTATAGCAATATTTTCATGTTAGTATATATATATATATATATATATATATATATATATATATATATATATATATATACATATAATCGTATCTAATTCGATAACTGTAAAGTAGTGAGGTAATATAACAGAAAAACATCAACAACGTGACAACATACATTGTATCACTTCACCCTTGGGAACTCATGTCATTATCATATAAATGAAACAAAAGTGGCTGTATTTATACATAACTCCTATGTAGCCCTTTTGCTCAACATATGTATGTTTTATACAGGAATCTAAGGTCACAGCCTCTATAGTTACGTTCGATAATACAAAAACGAGCGGGAAATGAGATTTTTGCAGTATTCGCACGTTAACCAATTTAGACCTTTTGTTAAACACTTGCTTTTGTGATTTTTTAGAAAACAAATTTAAAATTCTAAAAATGTTATTCTAAAATAATTTGATGAATTCTTAGTCGAAATCAATTTAATATGTGTTTATTTGAACATATTTCAAAAAAAGCTTATAAATATTATTTTGTATACATATTTATTTTTATGTATAATTCAAATATACTATGTTAAAAAGATTTAACAAACTTAAGATGCAGAAAGATTAAAAAGTGATCAAATATAATTTATTTATAGAAAAGTTTCTTTAAAGGTATATTCTACTAAAGAAATTGATTTTTGATGTGATTTTTATTTTTTTTCAAGTTAACAAAATAATTTTCTTTACCTATAAATATTTTATATATAACTTCTATGTGGTTAATACTTTTGTCCACGTATGTGTATGTATGTGTGTGTGTGTGAGAGTATATATATATATATATATATATATATATATATATATATATATATATATATACACATGTACATATGAATTTTAATTCAAAAACAAATATTCTGTCATAAAAAAATCCTAGATGTAAAAAAACTGGTGCATCGATGTTAAGCTTCGACATTGTAGCAAAGTTACGATAATACTAAATAGAATGTCAGCTAGCTCTCATTCTTCTACAGGGTAAATTAAATTGAATCAGCGAGATCCATTGACGACGGAAAGAAAGAAACGAAATTTAATCAAACGTTAAGGTTTCGGTAGCTACTTATTGGTGTAAAAAAATCCGTTCCCATGGCAGCGAACCATTAAGATTGAGTTTTTGGTGGGTGAAGAAGAATCGCAGGTGAAGTTATTGTCGCAAACATTCAGTCCTACATCAGTGAAAATGTATTATAGAACATTTAGTTTAATGTTTATATACTTTTTTTATTTCGCAATTAGGTATTCACAGTTTAAATTCGAAAGACGATTAAGACATTCTGATTCGTATACAATTTTATTGATATGTTATTAACAGATATATATATATATATATATATATATATATATATATGTGTGTGTGTGTGTGTGTGTGTGTGTGTACATACCTACCTTCATAAACATATATAACGTTTACGTAAAGGACAAAATGAAAAAATAATCTTTATCATTTTTATTTCAAACAAAATCCCTAAATAACTTGAAAAGATCATCTCTGGTTTAAAAATATTAAAAAATTCAAATTTTAAATTTTCTAAAATTATCACACTTATATATAATACTAAAGGATATTACTGTTCAATTTTCTTATTTATTTTATATTTACTTTATTCACTGTGATTAATGTCCATAATACGAATAAGGTTCTTGTGTGTGTCTTTAAAAATGAGAAACTATTTAAAATGAGTATTTTTACATGTGAAATATATGACAATTATATTAATTAAAATTATTTCAACAAATTCAAGATTAAAATAATCGGAACACATTTTATATGAAACATTTTTTTTATAAATTATCATCACAATTTTTTACTCTTATTAAAATTAATGTCCTTAAATAATTGTCAATAGAAAATAACAATTGTAATAAAGTATTTATTATAACATTAAGATTTGAGTTTTTGTGAAATTAAAAAAAAATCTTTTTGAAGTAAAAATGTAATATAATTGTACATTTAAAAAATGAATATTCTTTAAAAGGGGGTATTCTTTTATTTCAGCTCTGAATATGGGTGTTTTGGTGATTTTTTTATGCACTCAAAATAGTTGGACGATTTTACAAATAATACTGAATCTTTATTAGCATGTGCAGTAAACACAGTTAAAATTTCAATAAAAAATCTCTAAAACAATCGTAAGTTTCATACACTTTTGCAAACCTTTGACGAAATATCCTTATCATACGGTTGTCAAGATATCTCCACTTCTGGTGCTCTGAAATGAAAAAATCCAAATGCGTTTCATTCAGGAAACTCGACACTTTCGTATGAACTAGGATTATTAAAATATATTGATAAATAAAAAATGGCACATATTTTTTTAAAAAAATCCATTTTTTGCAAAATTTTGAATTTGAATTAGAAAAATTCGAAGTTTACATCCGATTTTAATTCTCCTAGTTTACACGATAGTGACTTTAGTTACGAATAAAATGAACTATCATTTGAAATTAAATCCTGCCAATCAGTTGAAAAGAAATGATTTCGAGAAAATCGCATTTAAAGTTTTGAACTATTGAACCAATTTACATATAAACCATTAAATAAATATCTAATTTTTTCATTTTAAAAATGTGTAGTTATATTTTTTTATTTTTTTCAGGTCACCAATGGCTCAAAACGAACCTTGACATAAAACCTAAGTCTGGCTGGTCTATAGATCCATTTGGTCATGGCAGCACGGTTCCATATTTACTCTCCACATCTGGTATAACAGGAACGATCATTCAACGAATTCACTATGCATGGAAACAGTGGTTTGCTAAACATCAATATGGTGATTTTTATTGGATACCTGCATGGAATACAAAACATAATCCAAATAAATTTTCGGATAGAACGCGAATACTGACTCATAATCAACCATTTGATATCTATTCTATCAAACATAGCTGTGGTCCTCATCCATATATATGTTTGAATTTTGATTTTAGAAAATTAGCAGGAGAGTATACAGAGTATTCCATTAAAGCACAGAACATAAATGAAAAAAATGTAAAACAAAAGAGTGAACTCTTACTTGAACAGTATGCAAGAACTGGATCTTTGTTCCCTCACAATGTAGTGCTTATGCCAATCGGCGATGATTTTCGTTATAACCATCAAATCGAATGGGATCAACAATATACGAATTATAAACAAATGGCTGATTATATAAATAACAACAGGGATGTGTACAATGCAGAAATTGTATTTGGCACACCAAAAGATTACTTTACGAGTATACTTGAACGATATGAAAAGTATCCATTATTAAAAGGAGATTTTTTCGTTTATTCTGATATTTTCACAGAAGGTAGACCGGCTTATTGGTCAGGATATTTCACAACGAGACCTTTTATGAAAATACTTGATCGCGAATTGGAACATAATTTACGGAATGCAGAAATATTATATACGATCGCTTTAAATAAAGCTAGGCAAAATAATTTAAGTGCTGCTCTTAAAATTTTGGAAAGAAATTTTGAAAAGTTAGTTAAAGCTAGACGACACTTAGGATTATTTCAACATCATGATGCTATCACAGGTACAAGTAAATATTTTGTTATGAAAGATTATAGTTTAAAATTATTTGAAAGTATTCAAGATACAGTGAATATTCAGCAGGATGCTATTCAGACATTATATTTTAATGATTCTGTACCTGCTAATGCTGAAAATATAAGAAACTTAATATTGAGTGATACAGAATACGAGTCGAGTGAAAAATTACCACGAAAATTACCTATTTCAATTGATAACGGCTCTGAGAGACAAATTATATTATTTAATTCACTAGGACAAGAGAGGGATCATGTAATACAGGTGCGAACGACTAAAGTCAATATTAAAGTTTTAGATCCTCAGAGAAAACCAGTTACATTTCAAATAAATCCTGTATGGAATATATCAACTTTAAGTTCAAAACTGCAAATGGTTACAGATGAATATGAGGTTATGTTTGTTGTTAAACTACCACCATTTAGTTTAGTTATTTATTATATAGTAGATGAAACAGAAGAAGCATCTAAAAATAGTCTAGCTTTAATTTATTGCAATGATTGTCAGCGAGAAGATGTCACTGATGTTCATAGTGAAGAAAATGATGAGAACAATGAGCACCGCACTCCGGAAGATAGTAATAAATTCCAAGCTCGAATTAAACCATCCAAATTCAGGATAATGAACACACAGCCAGGTGACATACAACTTGAAAATCATAAACTTAAACTTTTATTCGATGGTCCGGCTGGATTTTTGAAAACAGTCACACGAAAAAGTAGTCAAAAAGTAACTCAATGTGCTATAACGTTCTCAGCGTATCATAGTGCACAGTTCCATTCAGGTGCGTATTTATTTATGCCAGATCCGAATAGCCGCGAAACAGAAAAAAATGTACTAGAGCAATATGAGCAGTTGTTAAATATCATTATAACTTCTGGTCCTGTAGCAAGCGAAGTAACTGTCGTATACGGACCATTTTTAGTGCATACAGCACGCATTTACCATGTTATGAATTCAGTTTTAGCAGACTCTGTTTATATAGAAAATGAAATAGACTTTGAAAAACCGCCCAAAAATCGTGAAACCGAACTGTTCATGAGAATTGTAAGTGATATCCAAAACGGAGATCCTCCGGAATTTTATTCGGACTTAAATGGATTTCAAATACAAAAACGTGTAAAAGTGGAAAGAATTGGAATTGAAGGAAATTATTTTCCTATAACAACTATGGCATACATAGAAGATGAAAATTTACGTTTAAGCTTATTAACAAATCATGCTCAAGGAGCAGCAAGTTGGCAACCTGGTTATTTAGAGGTTATGTTAGACAGAAGAACGTTATATGATGATTCTAGAGGAATGGGTGAAGGTTTGGTAGATAATCGTAGAACTGTTACAAAGTTTTGGTTATTGATTGAAGATGTAAAAAGCGTCAATGCAAACAGAGAAAAAAGAGTTTCAGGTATAGAATATATTGAACTATTAAAGAGAACTAAACGAGAACTAAACGATAATGTAGAACCATCACTTGAAGATGGTGAAGTCATACGTAATTTTAACATAGATGTGGTAGAACATGAAACAGATACATTTTCTCGTCCTTCTTTACACGCTAACCAGATGAGTAATTCGTTGAACTATCCTGTAAACATTTTCGTCATGGAAAACCTATCCGATTCTAAACTTCAATCAAACATGATATTAATGAATAAGTTCCCCTGCGATATGCATTTAATGAATCTCAGAACACAACCGGATCCCATGTTTCCTCAATTTCCATCCACTAGTGCACTTCTTGTACTTCATCGTCAAGGCTACGACTGTGTCGTAGGAAAATCCGTCTTACAATGTGACCTTCATTCATTTACACCGAATGTTTTAGCCGACCTCAAAGTTAGTTCATTACAAAGTACATCTTTAACAGGGTTGCACTCAGAAGGAGTAATTAATGACTTAATAGATCTTGACATTCAACCAATGGGAATAAAGACAGTCAATATTACATTTGGAAAATAGCATTTAACATACACTAGCGGATGTTACACTTGTTGTTTAGCATATACATCAATTTTATTTATGATTGTTGTTTTCGTACATATTTATACGGATGTTTATCAATGAATAGTTAAAATTAAATAATTTATTATTTAATAAAATACAAGTGCGCAAATAAATGGATTAATTATATAAATTATGTTACATTTGTACAAGTCATATATATATATATATATATATATATATATATATATATATATATATATATATATATAATATGTGTGTGTGTCAACATATGTATGTTGAATACATACATAACAGAACTTAAAATATTTTTATTGTGACTGCATAACTTTAAAAAAAATATATATTTCACGACTTTGATTATGATAACATTTGTTAATGATAATGTTAAAAAATAAAATTTGCCTATTGTAAATAATTTATATATTTTTAAACTTTCCAAATGAGAAGGGGAATTGAATTGAAAAATATATATTTAAAAAGTAAACTATTTGATAACAAATAATACCCCTTAGGTATGCCAATTTACAAGTAACTTAAATGTTACCATCTGCTAATTAAAGTAACTTAGAAAAACAAATGAGAAACTATACTCCATTTTGAGTCAATTATAGATATTATTTTTTATTTGTATAAAATTTGTATTTTAAACCATAAATTATATTTCTTACAATCCAATGAAAATATTTATATATATAAATGTATAAATAAGAAATTATTTGATTTATGTATTCAACTTAGGAAATGGATCAAAATTTTAAGCAGTAAATTGAATGTATTTTTATCAGACAAACTTATATGATTTCAAATAGTAACAACATTTATTTCAGATGTTTTTGTAGATAATGTTTGTATATAAACGTTTGTTGAAGAACTGTAAGAATTTGTGATGTGTAGAACATATTTTTGAAGGTTAATATCTCATTAGTGTTTTATAGGAATAATTAGTACGATTTTATTTTTGTGACATTTTGTTAATTTTAGTTAACTACATGAAATAATATGTTATAAAACTTGAATGTTATTTAATTTTTGCTAAAAAAATGTCAAAGTTTATTTAGATAAAATAATACCAATTTCCTATATTTATTTTTTTCAAAACGATGTATATATATATATATATATATATATATATATATATATATATATATATATACTTTAATAAAGATAACATATCATTTAATATGATTCAAAATATAATTACATCAATTTATATATATATATATAAAATGTAATAAAAACTAACTTTAAATGCACACATGAGCCTCTTGAAAATAATAAATATTGCTAATTTTAATTTTTCAGTACATACATTTGATTTTCCATTCCAAATCAAATATGTAAAATATATCCGTATTTTAATTGTAAAATATATGTTGCTTAATTTATTATGTATTATAAGTATTAATATTTATAAAATTATTTACTGGGAGAAAATATTTAATATCAAAATCAATCCATATTAGATTATTTATTATAATACTAAATATGTTTATCTAAATAAACTTTATATATTTTTAATTACGAATTTTATTTTTCAGTTTTGGCAAGTAAATGTTTTAATTTTATTGATTTAAAATGTTTTTATGTAAACTTAAAAATTGATAATATTGATTGAAAGGACAATTTATAATAATTAAGAAACAACTAAACTGTATCGTTTTTGGTTTATTTGAAATTAATTTCTTCAATAAATATTTTTTTGTAATAAATTGTTATTTGCAAATTACTGTATTCACAATCTAAATCTAAATAATAACATTCATCTGATATATGAAACTTATTTTACATAAAAAAAATGGAAAACTTAAAATTATTTATATTTTTTGTCAATGTTGTAAGTGTTCATCAATAAATTTTGATTTATCAAAAAAACTAATTTACATATAAACATATATATATATATATATATATATATATATATATATATATATATATATATATATATATATATATATATAATATAGATGCAAATCATTTTGTTTTATAGATCTGAAAAAATAGTTCATAATAATACAAAATCTAATAAAATAAAAAATATTACTGTTTTTAATAACAAATTCTTTGTAAAAGTTCTCATTAAAAGAGGTATGTATAGTAATGTATATAATTTATGAATATTTGTTTTATCTTTGATGCAATTTCAAACTTTTCTTGTGATCTCCCACTTGTATTAATTATTCTTAACATTTTTTTTTTTAGTATTTTACAATTAAGGTAATTTTAATCGATTTATATTACTTTAGAACCATTTTTATTATTTTTGAGGTATCAAATGCTACATTATTCTTGTCTAATTAACTAAAAAATTGAATCATCAATATTTCAAAATACTTTCACTATTCATTTTTTCAAATCTTTGAATGTTATGAATTTTTCACACGATTTCCCTATTTATAAAATATCTATTCAAAATATGACAATATTTTTATTTACGTATAACAATTTAAGGTACATTCTAAGGTACGTATAAACAATTTATATATATATATATATATATATATATATATATATATATATATATATATATTCCTTAAAAGAGGTATGTATAATGTATATAATTTATGAACATTTGTTTTTATTTTTGTTGCAGTTTTAAACTTTTTTTGTGAACTTCCTACATCTTGTATCAATTATTTATGACTTTTTTTTTAGTATTTCACAAGAAATAAGATCATTTTAATTGATTTATATTACTTTAGAAGCGTTTTTATTACCTTGGGATATCAAACGCTATATTCTTGTCTAATTGGCCAAAAAATTGAATCATCGATATTTCAAAATGCTTTCATTATTTATTTTTTCAAATCTTTGAACGTTATGAATTTTTCACATGATTTCCCTATTTATAAAGTATCTATTCAACATGACAAATTTGTTATTTATGAAAGGTACGTATAATAAATTTATATATAGATGTGTGTATTACTATTTATAATTAAAAATTTGATATAAAGTAAAAATTAAATATTTTCAAAGTTATTTTTTTATTATATAAAAAAATCCTAATTTTATATCAAATTTTTAATATTTTTATTACTATAATTTACAAAAATTGGATATTTTTATTTTAATAAAAAGATACAATCCCACATACTCTGAAATCAAAATATATCAGGAATGTTAAAATAATTGGAAGGTACCTAATTGTTTGTGTCAAATCTATCCTTGTTCAAATTATGGATTTGTTGCAGTGTGAACAATAGTCCTATAGAAAATTCTACATAAATGTTTATTTAGCAACTCAATTATCTGTCTTTACAAGTAATTAATAAATATATGTTAATTGTGTATATTTATATGTACATGTGAATAACTAGCGTCCTGTAGTATTCCAGATATACATTTTAGAGAATGAAATCAAATTTAATAAGTTGGTATGTATTAATCTACTATCTTTTTTATTAATAACATAAGATGAATAAATCTAATATATATATATATATATATATATATATATATATATATATATATATATATATATATATATATATATATATATAATAGTATAGATGAGTTAAATGAGACTGTAGACACACATTTACTTGCTTACTTTAATCTACTATTCTTTATTATCCTTCAGTCTCATTTGAACCATCCATATATAGTGTTTTGTATAGAATATATTTTTGCAAATTAATTCAAAAATATTATTATTGTGTGTAAAATTTTTAATCGAATATAAGATCTCATATAGGTGCAATTGTATAGGTTTATAGTAATCCATGTCAATTCCTAAGTTCATGTTCTCAGAATTAAAAAAAATGGTCATTTTTTAAATTATTTATCATTATTGCAGGCGAAATTCTTAATGGAGTTATTTCGAAGAAATTCATTACAGGCATATGAATAATTACTTGCAAAACTGATTTCAGATTAGCAATGTTAGGTTATTTGTATGGAGTAGTGTATTTTTATAGTTTTTTAAATGTGTAATTGTTAATTTAAGTTTAAATAATATGTAGGACAGAGAAAAATCTTATTGTTCCTGTAGTTAGCAAGACAACTGTTGGGTTCAAAATTAGTTCGTTGCGGTCGCCGCAAGTGATAACGGTAACAGGCGCACTTGCAGTTTTGTTTGAAACAGCTCGCGCGCCTTATGAATATTGATTTTATAAATACACATGTATTAATAACTTGAAATTTGAAATTCATTTTTTAAATTGTACACTGTCCAACGACTTCGTGGCCGCTGAAAAATGTCATCCGATGTAAATACCTATGTCCTCTATGAATGCCTTTATGCAAATTATTGTACCCATCAATATATATATATATATATATATATATATATATATATATATATATAATATATATATATATATATATATATATATATATTATATATATATATATATTATATATATATATATATATATATAAATCTCATTCATCTAATTTCATCGTTTATAGAAAAAAAAAAACTATTAGTAGTAAATTTTATTGCTTCAAATGTTGGAGCGTAAAATTTTATATTTACAATAATTTTCTAATAATGCAAATCCAGTTGACATTTATATAGTATGATCTAAATGGGATTGTTTGATATTAGTAAAGATAATATTAAAGATAAGTAAATGTATGTCTTAACCCTTCAGCCTCATTTGAATCATTCTGTATAGTTCATTGATTTTTCAAAATTATACTAAATATCAAAACATTTATTTCTTATATACGACTCGTACTATTTAATTAAATTAATGACTAATTCAACTCAAATATAACTATTCTGGTATTTTGTTTTTTAAAAAAATAAACGTATAAAAACGCTCCAAGCATGAAATTATAAACCAACGCTCATATTTTCAAATAATTTATCTCTTTTTAATTCGAAATATTTTCCTGTGATTATGTGATGTGTTTATCTTTGTTTAAATAATTACGTAAAGCAAACAAGAAGAAATATATTGAAATCATTGTAGTTACATAAACACTTGGTATAAAAAAGGAAGGATTTGGCCGGCGTCGCCCATTAGTGATAGTATTATTTTGTGGAAAGGTCGTCGGTAATGTATATTTAAATATTTCAATCGTTTATCCATAGTTTATTTTTTATTATATTGATAAATTACTTGATAGTTTCAAAAATCGTGTTAAATTTGAAGAGTACGTAATTACGAATTGTATTTATGTAACTCTCAATACTGGTATGACCTTCAAATATTCGAATCTACATTTAGTTGATTTTACAATCGTCATTCGTTTGGTTTAGATTATTCTCCAGTGTAATTTGTATTCATTTATATTAGTGAATATCTTTTTAATTTCTTTCTTTGAAATAAATCATTCGTTTGTTTTAAATCGGAGTTTTCGTATAAATATTGTGATGTATGTATGAATTTCTCAAAATATAATAAATCAATCGTTTTAATTTGTACATTGAGTTCAGAATCAAGCATTATACTCGTAGTTGTAATTATTTCACATGTATTTTACTAATTTGTATAATCAATCGTGTTAGTTTTATTTGTGTAGATTTGCTGCATCATATATTTAATAATTGAATTTAAATACAAAAATTCATTTAATTGAATATTATCATTTCAAACATTATATAAATTGTAGGTAGATCATATTAGAATTAATTTTATTACACACGTATGTAATTGTGCATTTATATATATATATATATATATATATATATATATATATATATATATATATATATATATATATATATATATATATATATATATATATATATATATATATATATATATATATATATATATATATATATATATATATATATATATATATATATATATATATATATATATATATATATATATATATATATATATATATATATATATATATATATATATATATATATATATATATATATATATATATATATATATATGTGTATATATATATATATGTATATATGTGTATATATATATATATACATACATACATACACATACATTAAACATAAAATGATAAACTTTTTCTTAAAATGTAATTTGTTAAATTATTATTCTCATAATATATTATATTAATCTATTAGTCAGATAATCCATTTTACTAATTCATTTATAATACACGTACTTGAGTTACATAACTATACAGAGAATAATTATGTAACGCATTGACCTTCAAAAGTTGAAACTGTGTGTACTGATAGTCCGTTTACAGTTGTTATTCGTGTATGTGATCGTTTAGACTGTAGTAAAATTTTAATCTATTATTGAACATTTCAGTATAATTTCGATTTTAAGCTAAGTAAGTGTTTTTAATATTTTAAATATATAAGTGTTTTTAATATTTTATATATATTTATATATATATATATATATATATATATATATATATATATAAATTGTACTTTATCATTAATTTACATAAATAATTATTTTAATTAATTGCTAAGAATATCTAAATGTCTTAAAAATATATATAAATCTTTAGTTCTTATACAAATATCTTAATTTATAAGTTTTTCTTAGGCATTTTAGTTAAGTATTGTTGCGTTATTAATAATTTATTGTCTGTGATGGTCTGTAATTTAATTTTAATATAATTTTATAAATGAATGTCCTTATTCGATTAATTGTTTTTAAATTAACGTTAGTTGTTGATTCATAACCTGTACGTGATTTGTAATAATTATCGTTTATTTAATTATAATTGTTTTTATTTAATTGTGATTATTGGAGATTCATAGATTTATTGTATTTGAAATTATTTCATAAAATCTGTTTCATAAATTATTAAAACTCAAAGTATACATATTATTTCCCTTGTGTAAGTACTTAAAGTGTACGTTTATATAATTTGTGGTCACATAGTATGATGACCTTTAAAATAATATTCTTCAATGTTATTTTACAATTTTCAATTCTGTAATTGAAATAGTGTACAGTGAAATTTCAGTTTATAATTATTGAACTCTTATTTTAAATTAATTATTATGGAATTGAGATAAGTAACTGTATTGTGTTTTTCTATAATTGTTTAATTTTGTCCTTTTTTCACTTAAATGTAGATATTTTTTGATTTAAACAGTAATTATTTAATGATAATCATTGATGTATGATATATTATGTATATGTGTGTGTGTGTGTGTGTGTATGTATATATATATATATATATATATATATATATATATATATATATATATATATATATATATATATACACGAGTATATACAAATAATTATTAATCATAGATTTATCGAATTTGAATCTATTTCATTAAATATCTATTAATTTGTTACAACACAAAACTTCTGTTATGTAACTACAAGTATGCACGTACATTATTTATTACAGAGGGTATGACCTTTAAAATTAAATCTCACTTTTATATTCTTATAATCTATTCTTATATTCTCACTTTTATATTCTTTTCTGTATCGTTAGCATACAGTAGTCTAAAATTAAAAAATTGTACTATTTGATTTGACGTTTGTCTTTATTTATTGTAAAATTAATATAGGTAGCTCATTTGTGTTTTTAATGATTGCCTTTTCCATGTAAATATAGATATTTTCAACTATTAATTTGTTTTTTTAATGTATGTTAATCATTTATTTGTAATTATGTGTGTACATACACATACACACATATGTACATTATATATTTATATATATATTTACACATTTATTTATACATTATATATATTCAGTGCATTTAATAATAAATGTTCTATGAATTTGTAGTTAATCATGGTTTCATTGGTTATCGGGTCTGTTAGTCCATCGCTGTGTGGCTTCATCTTAATCGATTTTAAATGTTCTATGAATTATATATATATAGTTAATCATGGTTTCATTATATTATCGGGTCTGTTAGTCCATATATATATATATATATATATATATATATATATATATATATATATATATATATGATATATATATATATATAATATATATATATATATATATATATATATATATATATATATATATACATATATATATATATATACATATACATATATATATATATATATATATATATATAAATATACATACACACACATGTACACATAAGTACATACATATACATATATATTTATAATAAATATTTCTTGCAGTATTTGTGAAATTTGAATTATTCACGGTTCATTGATTTGTGGTTTAATTGGCGATTGGGTCTGTCAGTTAATGGCTGTATGCCTTCATCTTAGTCGATATCAATTTGAAGATCATCAACAATAATGTAAATTCCTAATTTTTAATTTTAAATATATAATGCATACACATATACATATATATTTATGATAAATATTTCTTGCAGTATTTTTGAAACTTGAATCATTCATGGATCCATTGGTTCGTAGTTTAATTGGTCTTTTGTTTCAATATCATGTGGCTTCATCAGCTCTACTATGAATGTTATTACTGTCAGTAATAATGTGAGTTTATAATTATTATATAATTATTTATTACAATCAAATTTAATAATTTTACTTTTTAATTCAAAATATATATATATATATATATATATATATATATATATATATATAATTATATTTATTTCAGAAAAATAATTTTGGAATAATTTCTGTTTACATAGTAAGTCTACGATTTCATTTGGAATTCTTATTTCGTCTCATCAGCTTATTTCGACTATTCATATTTTTGGCTTCTGTTGTTCTTTGCTTCATCTTCATGAGTTACAATTGTTAAATAATTGTAAGTTTTTTCTTCTTCTCTTTATTACATGTTTATTTTCTTGTACGATAGTCTTTTAATCTTCTTCCTATCTACGCGAGGGAAGAATACATATTATGTTTAATATTAAAATATAATCTGTTATTTTGTTATTATTTCTGTTACTTTAAGTATCATAAATTAGGTTTAATATTAATGTATGTTTAGGTGATGTACAACTCTGTAATTAATTAGTAGTTATAAAATATCTACAACAAATATATTACACAAAGTAAAATTCTGTTAATTAAAACTATCTAATATTATCATTTTAGGAACTGTAGGGTTATGAACTTATTGTAAATTTAAAGCATTTGAGTGTAAAATATTTAAATGTAATCGAATATATTAGGATTTTAATTATATGAATAATTTTCGAACTGTAATTATATTTGACATTAATTATTTATACTATTCGATGGTTTTATTAACATATGATTTTACGCAGTCTGTTTATTATTAGTCTTTACGTATGATAATTTTTTCTATTGAGTTGTACATTAATTTAAAATATATACATTTATAACATATTTTTAATGTTTGATGAATATAATATAAATATGTAATCTTTAATAAACTTTTATTTAATAAATGTACATTTTTATAAAAATGTTATGAGATAGTTTTATATCTGTACTATTTTAGTACATTATTTAAATACATTACCATTTTTAGATTAGTTTGATATAATTTATTTTACTCTTTATAAGGTAATAATTATTTTAAATTAATATATAGAAATGGAATTAATTTAATTAATGGAATATTTGTTAATTTTAAAATAATTTTTTCAAGTTTTATATTAATCATTAATATATATTAATTGGTAATAATATGAATATAATTCTGATTCAACAGTATGATATGTAAATCATTCAGCATAATCAATATATATGTCACCGATGTGTATATTTTCTAAATTCGATTTCGACGTCATCATTACTTAGATGAGTATCATAAAGAAAATATTTCTGTGTTAAAATTAGGGTGTTATTTACGAATTGTATCATTTTATAAGAAATTATTTTTAAATAATGATATTTCTTGGTTTGAAGTGTATCGTCTACTAATTATCATTTAAAATTTATCCAGGGTTTAATTGTAATTGAATTTTTTATTGCTAATGAAGTTACAAAGTAATTTATTAGTAAATTTACAATTATAGTGAAATCATTGTTTAGTTGAAAAGTTATTTAAATAATGCAATTTGTTAGTTAAATATTGAAAAGAATTCTAGTATCGAACAGAATTCTAACATTGAAAAATATTTTTTTATATTGAAAATAATTTCAATAATGAAAAATAATCTTAATATTAAACAAATCTGAATATTTAAATTTAATCTTTAAATTGAAAAAATCTCTATATTTGAAACAATTATTTTGAATAATAATTATATATTTTGAATAATCTCAATATATAAAATAATTTCAATATTAGATAAAAAATGGTATTAAAAATAATTTTAATAATAAAAAAAATCTTAATATTGAAACAATCTTGATATTTAGAATAATTTTTGTATTTAAAATAATTTTTAATATTGAAAACAATTTGATATTTAGAATAATCCTAATATTGAAAATAACCTTGATATTTACAATAATAATTTTCATTATTAAAATAATCTTTATATTAAAAACAATCCTGATATTTAGAATAATTTTCATTATTAAAATAATCTTTATATTAAAAACAATCCTGATATTTAGAATAATTTTCATTATTAAATTAATCTTGATATTTAAAATAATTTTAATAGTTAAGATATTCTTAATATTTAAGACATTTTCAACATTTCTTAAAAAATCCTAATATTTGAAAAAGTTAAATTTTTAAACAACTAATCAATTACAATGGAACATCTTAATGAATGTAATAACTATTTAATGATTTTTCTGAATAAAAAAGTAGTTTACTAATATTTTAATAACTTTTATATGACTCTTTAATATTTAGTTAATGAATTTAATAATAAATAAATTGTTTATATTTTATTTAATAGCCATTGTATTTAATAGTGATTTTTTTTAATTCTTTATTGATTTGGTATTGTATCTCTTTAACACTTTATTTGTTTAATAATTGATCAATATAATAATGTTGAAATTGATATTTTATTCTACTTTGCAATAAATTTAATTCTGGAACTTCTTAACAGTTAATCATGGTAATAATGAACGTTTTAATGAACTTAAAAAGCAATTTAGTTAATAATGCTTATTGTATAATTATTTATCAAGTATAGTTATTAATGAGATAGACTGGTATGTATTTTAATTAGCCAATCTGAATAACAATGTGGATGGATGTATTTATGAAGATTATATACACATAGTAACATTTTTTTTTAAATATAAAATTGAATGGATTTTTATCATTGATATCATAAATTAATTTTGATATTTTTTTTATGTTTATTTGTAATTAATTGTATTAAAGTCGGTGTATTAGATGTTTAAATGAATTCAATCGATTTATTAATTACAATTAAAATAGTACAATTTGTAGATATTTCCGTTATTAACTTTATTGAATTTGTTAATATTTGTTATTGAATATTGCAATTTAGTTTATTATTTTGACATTTATGCTAGTCTATGAAAATAAATAAATAGTAATGTATTTAGTTTCAATAAGTGCGGCGTCGAAATCGAATAAATAGCTTGAGGTAATATATAGGTAAATAGGTATTTTATTTAATTAAAAAAATATTTTACATATCATAGTCTATTATGATTAGAATTATATAAATTTATCCTTATTTTTTTTTAAAAAACATTACATATAATTAGTTTAGAATAAATAATAAGTGTTTCCATTAATTAGATATTTTTTATTTTTATTTAACGATTGAATATTGTTCAATTGTGCATTTAATTGATTTTGTTTGAATTGCTTTTTATATTAAAGTATATTAAGTTTGAAAATTATCATTAATAAATTGAAATTGTTTAAATACACACACATATATTGATGTACATATATTTATATACAACACGTTGGTATACATTTAATGTATATAAATGGTACTAAAAAAAAATATTGTTTGTGTATCAGCTATTTAAGTTTGTTTTAAAGATTACAAATGAGGATATTATGTAAATAAATAATAATAACAATAGTAATAATTAATTTGTTTATATATTATTAGTATAGTGATTTAATTTTATTTGTTTCTATACATTTTTTTAATTTATTTCAGATGTTTGGATACTGTTCAGTAGATGAAGTTACACGTATGAAGAAGTTTGAAAATAATTCGGCTTTAAAAATTAACTCAAAAATTTAATTTGTTTTAAGATTAAACTTAGTTTTGAAATGTTTGTAAGATTTTTAATTTAATATAATAATAATGAATGCCATTAATTATAATCTGTAATTAATATGAAATAATATAACGCTGTCGAGTGTTTAAAGAAATGAAAATGATGTTGATAATTTTGAAAATAAACTAGAATTAATTGATAATTTCATTTGAATAGTATAAATACATTTTTGAATTTGCTAATGTTTTGAATATATTCGAAATTTAAATACTTTAATTAATTCCAGTACTCTGTTGTTTTTTTTATATTTTAATTAATTGTGAATAATTGAAATAATTTTAATATTTTTAATAACATACATATCTTAATCAATATGAGTGCTTTGATTAATTTGAGTATTTAAATTAATGTGAATATTTTTAAAAGATGAAATAAATATTTTGAATAAATAAAATTAATATTTCAATTAATTCGAATACTTTAATTAATTCATGTAATATAAATTATTTTGAGTAGTTTAGTTTAATTAATTTTGAAGAATAGTTTTTTAACTTGTATAGTTTAATTAATTTAAGTATTTGGATTGGAAAGAAATACTTTGAAAAATTGAACATTTGAAAAAAATGTTACTTAATTGGAATATGTTAATTGATTTAAGTACTCTGATTATTTTAGTTTGATTAATTTTTAAATAGTTTAATTTCAGTATTTTGATTAACGTCAATACTTTAAAATGATTAGTTTCATTAATTGGAATACTTTAATTTTAGTATTTTAATTATTTTGGATAATTTAAATAGCTTGATTAATTTTTGAATATTTTG